>ML785554.1:462961-476303 GCA_009831015.1 Picea engelmannii
TGTTTTTACTAAACTTCAACCTTATCACCTGGTAACAACTCAAAGTTTTTAACTCTGCAAAATCATTTTAGCTAAGACCCAAGTCTCAAGAACTACATCATCACAGAAGCTTGATAGTTTGGAGAACCGAAAAAACTATCGTGGTTTTTAAAACAGTCGTGTGGTGCCTCCAAAGATACATCGGGCGAAAGGCAGTTTTCCGAAACCACCTTTGTCAAAGTTCCGATGTCACATGCTTCAATATGTCAAAACCACCAATCATGGGATGGGAGATAGCTAGTCACATCACCCCTTTTCACTTGCTCGGTACTCCATAATCGTTTGATGCTAGGTGAACGTCGTCATGTAACGAACTCAAAAGCTAATCATTTGAAATGGATTAGTCGAGCATGGCAAACCAACTTACTTGTACGTAGTCTGTATGTGCTTCATGATTGGGATTCTATAACTACCAATTCTCAAGTATGGAGGCATCAACTTATCCATAAATGAAGTAATCTCCAAATTTTCTCGACCTTTTGATCTTTGTAAAAGCATTTCGGTGTCCACAAAAATTGAGGTACATGGACAACGCTAAATCCAGTGAGATTGGTTATTCAGGCAACATGGTAGATTTTCCTGTGAGTAAGGAGGAAAGGGTATTTGCACACATTCTAGCGACTAAATTCCACACAGAGCCAGCTACAGACTCGCAGTTGGAAGTCGGGCTTAATCCCATTATGAGGGATCTAGTCATCAACAGGGGAGTTGCTAAGAAGAAAAGGAGCAAGCGGCAAAAGAAGGAAACCACAGCTGAAACAACCGAAAGTGTTGGAAAGAATCAACCGGTTTGGTTAGATTCTTTAAAGGAGGAGATCGCTAAGCTGAAATGAGTCCTCAAATTAAAATTAAGTACATTTCAGTGAATTTTGGACAGCTGGTCGTAGAGGAAAAGGACCCTAGAGTTGGTAACTGTTATTTTAAATCATTCCCTTTTTGCAACTTACCTCTATTTTTAGCTATATGCGGAGGTCCGAGCGTTTCGAATTATACAAATAATTCCTCTCTCTCTCTCTCTCTCTCTCTCTCTCTCTCTCNTATATATATATATATATATATATATATATATATATATATATATATATCAAGGAAGAAAAGGGGGAATGGAAACTGCCCTCTGTGCAGGAAGACTTTTTGTAATTTTGGGATTAAAATGAATATATAAAAGCAGAAATGGATTTTGGACTATTTATGAAAGATTATAACTGGTGGTGATATGAATATTGTTTTCTTTCATAGTATGTGTTTCTTGTAGGCTTATATTTCACTTTCATCTGTCTGAATCAGAGTAATATAAAACCCAGAATTCATCTCTGAAATTCTTTTGGCTTAGCAATTTAGACTATATTTATTTCTTCTCAAACAAACTCTGAAATCATTTTAAATAATGCTTTGATGCGTTTGTGTGTTTCTTTTTCCTCTAATACCATGAAAATTTTCTATTAAACTCATACTCATCACCTTAATTAGCCTTCTTCTCTTGATAGCTCAATGTCCCGACAACACATTGTTCATTCCAGACTCCATAGCCCAATGCCATCTCCGTTCCTCCAGTCATTCAGCAACAAACCCCAAAACAACCAAATCTAGTCAAAGTTTTCTATAGATATACCCAGTGACACGAGAGAGCCCTCAAAAACGCGTTGCAAAAAGGTGTCGTTCAAACGATATAAAAAATGTCTTTGAAATTCATTGGTTTATGTTGTTCTTCACCCTCCAAACAACTTCGCGTGCACAAATTTCAATCTCCGCACTCGTATTTTCCATGTACAACAATCCTCACAAGGTAAATCATGCTTCATGCACTTTAAAACCACTGTGTATCACTTCTTTGTCGCGTCAATAACTTGCGCACACTACTTTTTCATTTCACGCCAATATCCACTGCATGCAATTTTGGTTCTACATTGATACCTATTGCGCATAGTTTTTGTATCGTGCATTGATATTCCACATGCATTTCGCTCTATGCATTGCACCATGTCATAGTTCAATATACCCCCACTTCACACAATAATCTGCATGCACCACTGATTACACTGTCGTGAGACAACTTATACTCATACTGTGCATGCACCCACCAAACTCCTCAGTTCTTTGCAATACTGCACACACCACGTGCACCATTACTATGTGTGTGCACACCACGCAATGTTAACTTTAGTGTGTGCACCCACACACCAATATTTTTTTTCTGCGCGGTACTAAAATTTAACGTGTGCATCGGCACGCCAATCTCTTGTCGCGTCGTGCCGAATTTTACCTATCACAATCTTTTCATTGTGCATCATGCATTTTTAGTGCGCCCACCTATGCACATTCACCTTTATGCACATCGAATCCTCGTGAATTCCAGTGCAGAAATTGGGGATTTTCCCCAATTCACCCTTAACATTTTGCAACTATGAAATTCATTCAATTTCACTCCAATAACACCAGTTCAACCTATGTAAAAACATATATTTGTGGGTTGACATTTCTGGAACGAATTTCCCCGAAATCAATTCCCAAATTGAGAATTTTATTTACTAATATTGCTCCAATTGTCATGACTTCACTGTAACTTCGAATTTGACCAATTCCAAATTCGAATTTTCTAGAACAGATATTAAAACAATAATATCTCACCATTTGGCCGAATTTCTCCATTTCCCATGAATTTACTAACTGAAATTGGGGCTTTTTCACAATTTCAGTACCATATTGTAGTTAGATGCTCTGCAACTCGAAATTTGTCCATTTTGAAATAAAACCTCTGTGAAATTTCTCCTTAACTAGACTTGTCCAACCCATTCAAGCTCAGTGTTGAAACCGAAGCTCTGATACCAATTTGTAATGCACCTCGACCTCCCACAAGCCGAGAAATGCCTACTCCAGAGCACTCTTTCATGCTCTGATACCAATTTGTGGTGTTCCCGACAATCTCTGTGTCGGGACATGCTACAATAGAGAACACTTACATTCTCTCTCTGCAGAACATACTGTAACCTACTCAACATCCAAACTAAGCTATGCCATATACAATTTTCTATCTACATGTGATTAAAATATATACATGCAGAACTCTTGCAGAAGCATTATATATAAGACATAAACATAAAAATACATATGTAAATGCATGAATTCATATTGAAATAACAGTAACCGCATACATGCAACATATATAGGAAATACCCATAACTATAAACACAGTTATGAATCATGCACAGGGTAAATCCATAAAACTGAACACAAAAATACTAATGCAGCATGTAAATTTATCACACAGTTGACACTTATCTTGGTAGGAATATCACCAACTATGTGCAGACCTTCCATGAACCTCCCAGCCTTAGAACACACTATTCATCACTCTCAACAGTGAGTCACCCTCGAGCTGGGACTAAACTCCACCCGGGTAAATTGTTCCTGATCAGGCTAATGGCTCATGGAAAATAGGAAAGACTCCATCATAGGTACCTACTCAACTAACAGCCTGCAGTCCCTCATTCCCCACATGCCTTTCCCACCCAAGGAAGTGTGCCCCTTCTCTACTCAACAATTCCTCGATTACCCCACTTCCCTTCCAAGGCTTCAACAAGTCGGACAGAAAGTCTCAGAGCCCTGTAGCTGCGGTTCAACACCTTTAGGAAGTCAATTCCCAACAATTCTCTCAACCAGAGAGAAATTTCTCACGGGCCTGAAAACTCGCCTCTTCAGTCCAACTTCCAGATAACCAACTACACCAACTATACCAACCTCTGTGGCCATGGATACGAGCTCAGTATAGTGATAGACAATATGGAGGATGACTAACTGCATGCGTGAAAAATGGTCATGGCCTCCTCGCTAAAATGATCCCCAGAATCATGGAAAAGATGATGGTAAGAATGATGGGGGGTGTGTGAAAATGAGCTAAGTCCCCACAATAAGTATGCATGTCCCCAACTTGACACTTGTCATGTTGAGATCTACTTTGGCCCACTTATCCGTAACTTTAGAACTTAGGATAAAATAATTATCCCTACTTCATGATTTAAGAAATATTAATATAATATTCCTTTTTGGCTCAAGATCCCTAGCTTAGCCCTTTTTCTTAACTTTTAGGCCCCACCCTTTCCCTAACTAGTGGATTTTAGTCCCCCGTCTCTTTTATCATGGCTAGTCTGCGCATAGTGATGTATTTTATATTAAATATGAGACATGTACAAAAACAGGCGCTCTAGCCTTTAACATATAGGCTCTCCACCCTAATCAAAACATAAGCATCCTAGCTTATAATAATTGGCTCACCAGCCTATAAAACATATCATATACACAAAGGCTCATTGGCCTCACAATTGCACACATTTAAGATGTTGTGCACTGTGTCTAGAATGTGCAACATCCTAATTTTTACTACGTAGTACACACATGCACTACACCATGGAAAATGCAAGCCAAAGGATGTAAAACACTCACCAGCTTAAGTACATTATTATATTTGTTGTTGGGGTTATTCCTAGGGATATTACAAAAAAGGTGGTAGAAAACAAGAAATTTTATGGGCCAACACCTTCCTTTGTCGATTTTAAACCACAACTTGAAAGTCGAACTTGAAGCCAAACTTGAATTCAAGTATCAAGTATTCTTTGGTGGTGGTAGTGTTGAATGTATCCCCCCTGCATGGCACAACATAAGATATGTATTTTTCCTTATTGGTTGCAATTATATAAAATTTTCATAATGATATGTATAATATGAATAAAGTATTTGGTACTTACAATTCGATCTTTTAATATCAATTAACCACCTTGGCCAAGTTTGTGTTGCCCATGTTTTTCTAGTATTGCATTGGTTTATTTTGACATGTTTGGGAGCCTATGAAAAGTAAGTATGTTATAATATATTACGATTTTTTCTGTAGAACTAAACAAAATTCAGCATATTCAATTCAAAATTTCATATATTACCTTCCAGGGCCATGTGGTGTCTTCCCTTCATTTCTCAATGTAGTCTCCTTTGTGTCCACCTATATATTCTTCCATTCCCTCTCAGGAATGGCCAAAGGACGATCATAATTATGTTTATTTTTCAATTGATCCCTATATTGATCTCTAACATATTTCAAATATGTATCGACCCTCGAGGGGATTTTAGACTTGTTGAATAAATGACCAAACATGTCGACCATTTGGTCTATAAGATTATTTTTCAAATCTTTATTCTAGGCATTCCACCATGTGTAAATGGTGGGACCAAAAATCTCTAAAGCCTTGTTGTGCAAGGTCTTATAAAAATATTGTTTCTTAAAAAACGATATGATAATTAGATTAAAATAATATGAAAGATATAAGTTTCAATCAAATGGTAGGAATTGTTTAACATATTCAAAACTACCTGAGATTTGTTGTATCTTCAAGGGAACAAAGTTTTCATCCACTAAATAGATGATGGAGAGTTTTCTCAATCTTTGAACATGTGTTTCCCCATGATAACAATGCTCTAGTTGTGTGGAACCAATATCCTCACGAGATTCACATTGTAGACCCTCGTTGCACGGTCTAGCATGTGCGGTGGGGGCGTCTCATGGGCCCTAGGAGTTTCAGTCCTATGAGCCATAGACAGAGAGAAAAACAACCTCACATGTATGTGGATCATGCTAAAATTTTGTGGGGTTTGTGCATCACTTCCACCACAATGTCCCCATGACCAGGCTATCCTGTTGGATCCAAAATTGCCTATAGAAAGAAAACATTAGAGTATTTCTCATATAACAATACAAGACAAAACTTCATAAATCAATATATGTCATAAATAGTCTTTTTTTTTTAAATTATGCTTACCCCAAATTGTTCTATATCCTTCCTTAAAATTTTCATCCTTTCTTTTCCCTCCTCTGTAAATGGATTAGACCTAGCCAATTCAATATATTCCTTATTTTCCTTTCTCAAGGCCTTTCAAATCATTTCTATCAGATTGATAGAATCATATATTTCATCCCACACATCATTGTGCTCCAACGATGTACTAATATACATCAACAAATAAACATGTTAACTCATATATTATAAGCAATAATTGATAAGAAAATCATTGTTATATCTTCTACGAGCTATCAAGTGCCTTCCCACGATTCCATGCCACATTATAAGATGCATGACAATTTAGAATGTTAGAAAATAATCTAAGAAGCATGAGCTATTAAAATATATGTTAAAGATATAAAATGAAAACATTAATTACAGGTTTGGTATACTAATAGAACATATTTACCCCCATAATAACAATGCTTCCATCGATTTGATTCAATTCGTAATCAACCAACAACTCTTCCCCTACAGCTATGGTTTTCACTACACATACATATATTCTATTTCCTTCACGCCCCTCAAATATACAATTGGGTTGCTTTCTTCTTTTCATGGGTCTTGTATTGTTAATAATCCCTAAAATATTCCCTCACGCCTTTGGCCTTCCATCAATATACATCGTCACTCCTTTATTGTGAATGTTGTCTTTTATCTATATATAATTTGCAGTGGCTGCATATCTCTACATACTTGGCATATATCGGACCAGCCTCAACCAATATCCATAGTTGTAGCATGGTCTAACATTCTCCATCAACTCAACAAGTTCTCCATCTTTGACCTTTATGCCATCCATGGAGAATAGATCCAGACCATGTATAGACTATGGAGCAATGCGATAAATTCTCTCATTGACACAGAAGTCAGTTTCCAGCTGAGGAAGTTCATTGGGTACCCATCATCTCACTAGATGTTTGTACCTCAAAGGAACCTCTACATCACCTATGCTCTCATCGTCATAAGAACATGAACCTCCTTCAGTAAAACGAATTCCATGTGCCTACATAATTTTATTTTGACCTTTTCACCTCTAGTTGGTCTCACCCTGTTATGTATGTTGGATATAACACTTTCTCCCCTCCCTCCAGAAATTCCCTCGCTTGAGGATGTTAGGTCTGACATGTACTTGTTCAGTTTAACCTACACTCCATCGAATGAGAAAACATAGTTAGCAAAAGGGGAGAATTTCTGGACAAGGAATAATTTGACCCTATCTTTCTAATGCCAAAGCTAGACATTATCATAATTTGACCCAATACATAATCTAACCCAATACATAATTATGTTTTTGTTATTTATTTAACACTTCTTGGATGGCATGAAATGGCCCAATTTTGGAATATAAAGGACCTTTGACTCCTATATGGAGGAAACAATGTAGTGTAAGCAATTCATTTTCTAATATTTTTATATTTTTTGTTTTGGGCATCTTGTTAATACGTAATCCATTAGAAAGGATCTTAGATCCATACCAATGTGCATATTCTCTAAAATAATGCTTGATCATGGGGATTAAATTTATTTTCCCCAAGCTAGTATATTGTGGCACAATGTTTCTTTCAACAAAAGTAAAATTTTAGGTGTTTTCCATTTGTAGGCATCTCTCATTTTTATCCTTCAAGATTAGTCAAGTAGAAGGTATTGGGTCCAACTTGAGAAACAACATTGAAAAGTATAAGCCACAATCTATCAAACTCTGCATGCTTTCTAGCCTTTTCCCTTCTCTTTTCCCACAACAATACCATATCATCTATCTAAAAATCCGTGTACTTGGCCATCTTATCAAAAATATATTTGGTCCCACCTAGATACTCTATGAATTTGTGAAGGTATTTTCTTCTTTGTTCATCCAATTCAACAAACTAACCTATCCTTCCCTACATTGTTTCCTTGTCTCTAGAAAACTACTTCATTAACTTGTAAATGGGTATCTTTAAATTAATTGGTAGACTAACATTCATCCCATATACCAACTCAAAATGGATTTTCCATTTCTTCCTTGGTATTCTATTAGTCCATAATGAATATCTTAGCTTACTATCTTGACTTCTCTTCTTGTCCCCAACTATCCTCTTACTAATTTTCAATACGTTTTTGTCGCTGGCTTTTTCTACACCATTACCTTGTGGGTAATAGTTGGATGAAAATGAAAGGATAATTCCACAATAAATACAAAAACTCACCAAATAAATGCATCTAAAAGCTTAGGCATTATTGGGTGTGATCTTCATTGGAGCACAAAATCTAGAAATGATTTTGTCTTCAACAAATTCTATGATCACTTCCTTAATATCATGCCTATTTGGGATAAATTCTACCCATGTTGTGAAGTAGTCAATGGTTATTATAATCCATTTAAACCCATTATTAGAGTTATCATGAAACTATATAATGATATCCAATCTCATTTTTTGAATGGGATTCTATTATGACTAGATGCAAATATACAGGTTTAACCTTTTGTTGAGCCAAAAATATTTTACATGGATTGCAAGATCTTATGAAAAATTAATCACTAGTAATAATTTAGGCCAAAAGTAACCCAGTGATCTCATTAATTTATGTTTTTTTTTCCTTGCTAAAAATTTTCCTCCATATAAACTTGCATGCAGTTCATTCATTATTTTCTTGGCCTCTATGTTGTCTGCACATTTGAGTCACAATTCCATCCTAGTTTTTCCAAACCAGTCTTTCTAGAATACATAAAAAAATTGTTGGCTCTATCCCTGCAAATATCCTTCTTTTACTAGGTAAATGGTTAGGAGCATTAATATTTTGTAAATAAAAGATAATGTATTTATACAATTTATGTTGTTACAACTCTTTCAAAACATACAAATGTAGTTCTAAGATTGGTTGAACTTTTGACTAAATAACATATGTATTCTTTTATTTCATCAATTAGGCTAATCCCAACCCCTTAACTAGTTTAGTTGGCTTAAGCTCCAGTCATATTCCTTGATTTTTGTAAATCAATTTTCCACTCTTTCCCATACATTCTTGTTGAGATAATATGTCTTTCACCACAAGGTTAGGTAGACATGTGGTAATTTTAGAATTCCCAACATAACATTTGAAATTATTTAATGACTACATGAAAGCAAACCATTTCTTCTCCCATATGGTATATTTCAATCTTAAGCCCTTACTAATGAAACATATGGG
The DNA here is from genome assembly GCA_009831015.1 of Picea engelmannii. NCBI lineage: Eukaryota > Viridiplantae > Streptophyta > Pinopsida > Pinales > Pinaceae > Picea > Picea engelmannii. The sequence goes on from ML785554.1 coordinate 471,997, forward strand.
TTGTTCTAAACCTTGGCATTTCCTTTGTAGTAGGATGTCGACAATGGTCTCTTTAGATGCGAAAGAGAATACTATAAAATATTTTGAATAATATGGGCTTACCAATATTAAGGTAGATGTAATGGTGGTAAATATAGTTTTAAGTTAATCTTCTTCATCCACCATAATTTGTAACTACCTGAAAAATCCATCAAGCGTGGAAGTGATACCAACACTAGTTACCTTTTGCAACAAATGATCTACATTTGGTAATGGGTAATTATCATTGAGATATACCTATTTTAAGTTTGTGAAATCCATGAACAACCTAACTTCCTATTATTCTTTCTTTGTAGGATGAGATTTTCAACCCATGAAGAATGTTTGATAGGTTTAATTATCTTAAACTTAAGAATTTTCCATAGCTTATAAATTTCTTCAATTTCATCCAATAGTGAGAGTGTTAAAAATATATTGTTATTGTTTAAGTAGTATTGGTATTAAAATATCTCTCTCCCTTTCCACATCGAAGATAGACTTTGAGGCATATGTATGCATACTAAAATGGTGTTGAAATGATTGGATGATGGATCCTTATGGGTGGCATCATTTGTACCCTACTTAAATTCACTTTCCTTGAGATATTAGCAGTCCATTGTGGGGAATATTGAAGCATCAAAACTACTACCATGCAAAACATTTGTCAAAACTATCAGAAAGACGGTGAAAAAGTTGTGATTGCTTCTTCTTTTTTTGAACTTGACTTGCTAACACCACATTATATATGTCTCATTATATAAGATGGTTATTGTTTCCATAATCCTCTTTTTCCCTATGTAGAGCTTGGACTATGTCTAATCTTAGTAGATGATACATCTTCAAATATTCCACTTGTATTTTTAAGTTATTAATTACTACCCATAACTTGTATGTGTGTGTAGTCATAATGATGCACTATGTATGATTAAAATGTTGAATTGATTTTTCATACTCATATATTTGGTTTCCCAAAGACTCATTATATTCACGTTCATTTTGTTGTAACCCACTTCTCATCTCGCATTCAATTGGTTTTCCATGCAAACATACCCATGTTCAATTGTTTTTTCATGCAAGCCTTTTTAAAAGGCATTAACGATTTCTATTGTTTATTGAAATGAACTTTTAGAGATTTTATATTTTCATCATAATAAATTGTCTTACCTTTCACTAATGGTTATTTTTGTGTTATTCACTCAAGGCCTTCAAATTTTTCAAGATTTATTATATTCATTACTCTGGAGGGGAGAGTTCTTCACACTCATTCTACTAAATGTCGAGCAATATTTCAAAAGAACTCTAGTTTTCTTCCTTTACTAGTTCATATTCTTCATTATCATATAGGGGAAACCTACTTTATATCTCATAAACATCATTCATGCATCCATCTTCTTTATCAATATGTTCACCAAGAGTTAAATGTGTCATTTTACGCAAGATTGAAGCTTTAGTAGGGGGGATAAATATCACAGCAAGGTTCAAGATATTATTAATGAGCATTTGGATGAGGTTGGGATGCTTAATCTCCTTAATATCCTATTTTTTATATTTTTCCATGTCAATTTCCAGAATATTTTGGCCAAATTTATTATCTCCCTTCTTCCAAACTACCAATAATCTAAAGTGAGGATTATAAAGGATATAAGGGTGCTTCTTATTCAATATATATATTTTCATTACTCTATCCAATCCATATCAATTTGTGTCCATATGCTTAATATGGAGTCATTTTGTGTGTTGTGAGCTCCTTATGCTTCTTTTGACTAACAATTTCTTCATAGAGGTAAAAAACTCTTGTCTAGTTCCTCACTATACTCTATTGGACATGTATCTCTTGCACTAGGGAATTTCTCTTCCATGCTAATTTTTTAGGACTCCATGAATGATAATATCCCTTCCATCTACCTTTGTCTTCCCATTTTTGTAATACTCAAAAATTAGAACAATTGTTTTATGCCACATGTGATTGCACACTAGCATAAGAATGTTAGGCATGTTATCTCATCCAATCCAAATTACCAGTGGTTCCTCAATTATCTTTCTATCATCCTCTAGTGTGAAAATTAGTGTAGTTTTAATTCTACAAGGTAAGGTTCCCATATGAATTTTTTTATTATCTTAATCATCCCAAAAAATTGATATTGTCCCCCCTACTCTAAACTTCAAACAACTATCCATGACACAAAACTGTGTGGGCATGTACATATAAGAGAGGTGTAAACATACCAAGTCCAAAAATTTATCTCTATATTAAAATCATTCCATATGTTGTAGATAAAAATAGATGGTAGGATTTTCTAAGACATTAGTGTAAGACCAAATGCTTTTATATTCAATGAAAAGATACTTTCACTAATATATAGTATGCATTGTCAATCTTAGAGGCTTTGGCCAAGCAACTGCATTGTAGGGGATTCTATGCTATCAAAATTCACCCAGGACTTGCACCTGGCCTCATATGCTTGCCACACATTATTGCTAGCCTGTATTTATGTAGGGGGAATCCTATGTAGGATTGAATCATTGCCATGGCTACTGAAAATGTTTTTCCTTATTACTAGATAATGTCATGTTGGATGCTCCTCGGGGAATGTTTCATGAAGTACATTTAGCGGAAAAAAGGAAATTAAATTAGGGTAGTGAATATTATTTCTTTGAAACCATAGATCACTAAATATGAAAGCATTATGTGGTTTGGAAGGTTCCTGGAGTATAGTGAAAAGTTTTCTTGTTTTGGGTTCTAGAAATGTCACATAGATGTTCTGGGCATCGATGTTATGTGGGTTAGGAATTTGCAAATGCTTTGCTAGTTGTTGGAGTGGTTGGAATCACTTATAGTCTAGAGCATGGATGGATTGTAAACCCTAAACCCAAAAATTGTGTCCATGATGAAGTCTTGGATTCAATCTCAAGCATAAATAAACCATTTTGACATTAAAAATAACCCTACAAAAAGTAAAATGTAGAGGTGCTCACCTATTTTGGCAGCATTGTTGGTGGCTAGGGCCTCCTTTCTATAGGCTAGGGCCTCCTTGCTAGTGGGCTCGCATTGTCCCCTTCTTGTCTCATGCGAGCTCGATTGAATATATTCATAGTTTAATGGGATCCAGTTGTCTCCTTTTTATCTCAGGTGGGTTGGACTATCAAATGTATTCATAGTTCACAGGGGTTAGGTTTTCTCCTTATTGTCTCAGGTGGTCTCAAATATCTTAACGTGTGGGTTGGGTTTTGTTTCTTTGTTTGGTTTTTGTTACATTTGTTTTGTTTTGGTTATTTATTATTGTATGTTGTGTTATATAAATATAGTTAATATGTTTATTATATTTGTTACATTTGGTTTTTGTTACAATTGTTTTGTTTTGGTTATTTCTTATTATATGTTGTGTTATATATAATATAATTCATATATTTATATAATATATATTATATATAAAGCATAATTAATATATATATATATATATATATATATATATATATATATATATATAAGTGATGGGTTACCTTGGTTATAGTTATAAGGTAAGGGAGGTTAAGGGTGATAATGTTAAAAGGGTAAGGAGTTATATAGTAAGGGTGATAATGTTAAAATGGTAAGGGGTTATAGTTATAGTGTGACGAAGATGACAATAACAATGATGATGATAAAGATGACAATGACGACGATGATGATGATGACAACGATGGCGGCGATGATGATGATGAGGAGGAGGAGGATGACAATGTTGATTACAATGATGAAAATGACGATGATGATATGATGATGATGATGATGATGATACGATGAAGATGACGATGATGAAGATGAAAATGATGATGACGACGATAATGAAAACAACAATGATGATGACAATGACAACGATGAGGAGGAGGAGGATGGGGATGACTATTTTGATTATGATGATGACAATAAGGGTTATAAGGGATAATGGTTATGGTTATAAGAGTTAGGTGTTGGAACCAATACGGTTTAAGGACAAAGAGTTATGAGGGATAGTGGTTATGGAAATCGTATGAAATTACGCCATTTGACTTTAATGAAATTGATGTTAATCACTTTCATAGGGTCCCATGTGACCACTTTTAAAACAATTTAGCTCCTTTGAGGGAATATGAAAATAGATTCCAATTGAATTAAATTTATTGGTATTTTATAAAATTAAAATTATTCCCTTTTACCATCAAATTTTACCATTTTTTTTCTTTGATCTCATCCCATGAACTTCATTTTTCCTCCAAACATTGAGATGTGGTTTTACAAATAATGAAATTTAATTATGATAAAATCAATT
>ML785554.1:488095-502129 GCA_009831015.1 Picea engelmannii
TGTATCTATTATGGAAGCATTGTGCATGTTGTAAATAATTGCATTAACAGTGATGAACCTCAAGTTTTATATTATGGTTTCATTGCAAAATTTTATTGGTTGATATGATGAAGAGGGTATGAAATCGGACAAGTTTTAGAAGTCTGTTCAATTTTGAAAAGGACTTGAGCATATGTTTTAAATTGGTCGATTGTGAATTTATGGTCATTGTATGACATTTTTATAGCGATATATTATGGATAGAGGTGGAACAATATTGCTTTGTGTTTTCTTTCGATTCTTAAAAGGAAAGGAAAGAAATTAGAGATCAAGCACTCTCTTAACAGTACTGTTGAAGGTTGTTTCAATTATGGGTATGATTGCAGATTGTATTAATTGAGATTTTTTTTTTAAAATTGAATGTGGAACAATGAACAATTTTTTATACACAATGATGATTAAATTGGCGTTGGTATGTTTTGTATTGAGTACAGAGTTATGTTTATTGATTATTTGATTTGTTTTATGAACAATATTCGTTATTTCCTTGCCATTCTCTCACTTTTCCACACATTACAAGTCCCCTCACCTTCCCAGATTCACTATTCACTCTTTGTTCTTAAAATTAAATTATAGTTAATTGAAAACTCTGTATTGTAGCAGTTGAAGGATGGCATAAGGATGAGTTACAGTTGATTTGTCTTGTTGTTACAGTTGATTGGATAATGATTTGTTGAGCAGTAATCATGATCCACCCCTCTTGATTTTACCACTTTTCGCTCAATACAATCCCTCATATATCCCAGAACCCTTATTCACCCCCTGCGCATTGAAAAATATTAAACGATTTTATGGATTGGATTGTATGAGTCTGATGTGTTGTTGAGCCAAACTTTGTTTCATATTTAAAGAGATAGCATGTATGGTTTGTTGAAGAAACTAGTTTGTAAGAATTAATGCATACAAGAATGAGTTTCTTCAGCAGAGGTATCCATGGATAGTGTAACAGAGGAAGAGGAAATTGGAACAAAGGCCCTAGAAGGCCAAGGTTTTCTATACATTTTGATGCAGACTCGCAAGATTTGAGCCAGTTATTTCAAGATGGATTTTTTAACTGGGTTGGACAAGGAGTGGTCCAACCTAGGTCAAAAAGGCCTCCCTTCCAAGCCCCACATGTCCCTGGTATCCCAATTCCCCCTCATGTCTCATTACAACCTGAATTCCCTGAAAACGACGAATGGCAAGATATTGTCCACCCGACAGTCTCCCAACATCGTGGCTATCCCAATTTGTCTCTAGCTGCTCCTCCTCCACCTGTTAACCAAATTTCCCAAGCTCCCATGCACACTCACCACTACAGTCTTCCCACGCAATAAAGAGGTTAAAAGTGAATCCCACCATGCACATGATAAAGTAAAAGTCATTGTTGCCCCCTCCTCTCCATCAAATGACTCTGCCAAATCCATTTCATCCCGCATGCATTTGAGAGATGATTGCTCTCATGTTATCAGTGAGATTAAGCATAAAGGCTCCACAAAGTCTAAGGAAAATTCAGAGAAATCAAAGGAAGACAACGACAACAAGGGAAAAATTGCCTCCCAGAGTGGCAAATATGGTTTTTAAGTGTTTTTATTTATTGATTGTTAAGAACAATTGACTTCTGAAATTTTTGGACAACACACTATTTTTTGGATATGTGGATATTATATTTTTGGATATAGTTTCAATTATCATTGATATAAATTGTCAAATTATGAGAAGGGTGATGGGAGCCACAAGGAGGGATGTGTTTGATTGATTAACTAGTTGTGTTTRTGCTTGTTAAAGAAACTAAAGGGAGTCACAAGGGGTCCCACCTACTAGTTATTATTTATTAAAGACCCTTATTATTATTTTATTAATTTTCYCYCTTAACTAAAAGTTGGTTGAGTTTTAKTTATCTTAACTAAAGAGGTATTTTAACTACTTCAACYAATTTTGATTGCTTAAAGGMAAAAAGAKAAGGAGGAACAAGAGGAGAATAGAAGGAGAGAGCATACTAGGGTCTKCTCTTGAGTTTTATTGAGGTAATTCAGTTTTAATTCATTCTTTAATTYATTGAAAGCCTAATTCTCTTTTATGATAGCAGGTTCCTATTGTAGACAACAAGATTCAAGGCCAAATTACATCATTCAGACACTTCTTTTTCAGAGGTGTTGATCTATCTTAGATAGTCTGTGTAGACTTGTCTGTTTGTGAATTAAATTTCATGACTAACAAAGGTTATTGTGTAGAGTTGAGTGGGAAACAATCTATGGCAAGTTGATCCAGCTTTTAAAGTTCATTTTTTTACTTTCTGTCAGAAGTCCTTTTGCATGGTTTTCATTGAGGACATCTAAGTTTGACTTTGGTCCAAACTTCCTCAGGGAATTTTGTAAAGAGAATGATTCTTTTGATAAATTAGAATGGAGTAAGTGATTTCTTTATGTCTCATCTGTGTTGATTATTGACTTGGTATTTTTACTTATGTCTCTACATTTATTTCTGCATCTGTTATATTCAGAAAATTACATAAACATTGAATTTTTCAGCAAACATTAATTTATAAGAAAATTATCCTAAGCCCTTGTAATCAATACATGTGGATTAGGAGACAAATTTTGATGGATATAAACATAGGGTGATATTCCCGTCTATATTTCTTTAGCCAAGTAAGGTCTGAAAATACTTGAGTAAGATCATTTCATATCTTTTCCTCAACACACCTTTTAACATCTATAATAACTAACCCTTAAAACTATTATTCCCACTAAAGACTATCCAACCCTCAAACCCCTATATCCTATAATCCTTAACTACTAGAACACTTAAAGCCTATAACCCTCTATCATATAACCATTATTATTTAAATTGTATAAACCTTATTCATTTAAAATTAACCTTTATAATCACTATTTTATAAGATTTCAAACACAAACCCTTGCTAAAAAACCACTGTAATCATATAACCCTAACCCATATAACCTAAACCACCTATACATTTATAAACTTCATAACACCTAACTAAAACCCATAAAAATTAACCCCTATGACAACGATGATGATGATGATCATGATGAAATGATGATGATCATGGAAATGGAAATGACAATGATGATGATGATGACGATAACGACGACAATGACAATGATGATGATGACGATGATGATGATGAGGAGGAGGATGACGACGACAATGTTGATTATGGTTATGACAATGATGATGATGATGATGATGATGATGACGATGACGATGATGAAAATGAATATGATGATGATGACAATGATGATGATGACGATGATGAGGAGGAGGATGTTGATTATGATAATGGTCATGAAAATGGATATGACGACAATGACAATGATGACGATGAAAATGATGAGGAGGAGGAGTAAGATGACGAAAATGTTGATTATGGTGATGAGAATGAAAAATGACGACAATGATGTTGACGACGACTACATAGTGATGATCCATGTCATACATAGTGATGTCAGCCCATAACGTTAGTATCTCGTTGAGGATGATGATGATGATGATGAGGACTATGACAATCACGATGATGATGATGATGATGACCATGGAGATGATGATGATGATGAAAATGAAAATGATGATGATGATGATGATAAAAATGATGATGATGATGATTATGATGACCATTCTAACTCATACATGATGATGACTCATAGTGGGAATAATAGTTTTAAGGGTTAGTTATTAATACATGATGATGACCATTGAAATGATGATGATGAAAACAACAATGACGATGACGTCAACGAAGATGATGATGATGATGAATATGGTGATGACAATGATTATGACAATGGTGATGATGACAATGGCAATGATGAAGATCACGATGATGGCATTGATAGTGTCAATGATGATGATGAAGACAATGATGATGATGATGATGATGACCATGATGATGACGATGATGATGACGATGACAACAACAATGATGATGATGATGAAAATTGTAATGATGATGATGATGACAATGAAGACAATGTTGATTATGATTATGACAATGATGATGAGGACGACGATGATGACAATGCCACAATGGAAATCATGATAGTAATGACGAAGACGATGATGATGAGGAGGATGATGACAATGTTGATTATGATGATGGAAATAATGACGATTATGATGATTAACCCAGATAAATAAATACTTTAAGGAGAATAAATCATATAAAAGATATAATCACATAACTCATACATTTCATCATTTCCGCAATATCATTTGTTAGCACTCTGTAAATCCATTCGATTGATAAACATATGACGAAGGTAACTTTTTCAACCAACTTTGAGACTCAAAACTTTCCTTTCGGATCTAGAGAGGGCTCTCTTGGAAATGGCGTGGTCTCCATGCAGGATATGACTTTGAAAACAATGGCTAGATTTAACACCTATGATATAATGGGTTCTAGTTATATTGGCACAAGAAAGTAAGACTTGGGCTATGGGGTCGATCTGAGGAAAAGACGAGACAAATGAATCAATAACTGGACTCGATAGGATAAGGCTAGGAAGGAAACACCCTTCAGTGTAAAACCATAATGTGTGGCGGGAGAAAATACAGGAAGTAACTCAGAGCGTCGTTGCGGGTGAATTCAGAGTTAGCTTTAGAAGAAAACGTTTTTTCTAAGTGGTGCGAATAAGGGGCGTTGTACAGTGAATTCGAAGGTTCAAAAATTCATTCTGAAATAGAAATAAAAAATATATGAATAAAATATGACAGGAAGCACATACATAAAGAGAGAAAACACAATACATCCAACTACTACAACTAGAATCTTTTCGTCAAGTTACAGGACCTTTTCATTTAAATTCTGGTCAAAACTCAGGACCTTTTACATACAATAGTGGTTGTATACTAAATTTTCCAACCAACCTGGCTTAAATTGAAAACATGAACTATATAAACGAGGGCGTCGCTTGGGATACCCTGCCTCCTGACTACTAACCCTAAACTAGGAAAACTGAGCAGCATGCGTTGAAAACTCTTCGCATGGTGCTTTCTAAAAATAGACAATAATCATGTTTGTCCACTCGAGACCATTTGCAGGTTTTCCACGGGAATCTGATCATCGGTTAGGATTTGATATAGAGAAAGATGTGTCGCTGTATCACTTTGATCATGTGTCCTAGTGAACAGGTGTTTGTTAGGATCTTGTTGTCTGTTATAACTTCTCTGATTTATGTTACACGCTCATTTGCAGGAGGATAGTGTGCAACAAGCGGTTGTTTGATTGTCACAGTCGTTATCAAAAAGGTATAGTTCTTTGGGGAAACATCTCCTTCAAAACTGCCAAGATTTGTCTTCTGCTTTTCAGATGTAGAAACGAACATCTGCTGAACTTTCTTTTCCTGTTCGTTGGCGAGAGCCACGCGGGCTTCCTTCTCGGCTGCTTCGCCTTCTCTGGGATGCTCTATATGCCTTTCTTCCACCAGTATTTGTGCTTCTCACAATTTTACAATGGTGTCTTGCGCCTCTCTGAGCTGCCTTTTCAACCATGCCATGTTCCCTTTGCGACCCCATGCTACTGACGCTTTCATAGTATTTTTTGCTAGTTGTCACCTCAATTCCATGTTTTCTTGATAGAGTTCAGCGATAGCAAGCTTTGCCTTCTTCAGTTGCTGAGATGGATCTTGATCATTCACTCCTGTGATATCTGCTCTCCTTATTCTACTCTTGTTTTTGTGGTTCGATCCTCCAGCAGGTTCTAGCTAGATGGCGCGCATGAGTATTTCTTCAGCTACCGATCTGGACGGGGCTCTTCTAAAACTCATGCTTCCATGCTCTCCTTGTTCTTCCTAGGCCTGCCCCTTCTCCAAGGCATTTGTTATTGGGGAGAGGGGGCTCCTACTATCTTCCCTTCCTGTTCAAATCCCTTTGCTTTGGATTCTATGTGGTTTGATCTAGTCTTCTCTGTGGGTAAAATAATAGCTCCTTTCATGTCTTTGGGGATGCCCGCCACAGGTGGGAATGAATCCCAACATTTTTGGGGCTCAAACCTTGCATTTATGTTGTTCCGCACGCCTTTCCTTGTGCTCTGAGAGGTCGCCATGGCAGGAAAAATGTGTATTTTGTGCGCAGTATATCCAGAAAACGCACAGGGGGAAAACTTTGAACAAACTGGACTGGCAAGGGGAATTGCAAACAGATTCTGAGCCTAGTTCTGCAATTGGAGAGAGTGTCGAACATCCAATATTTATAATGAGTTAGACAAGAGAGGAAATCATGCTGGAGGATAGTGAAATCATGGCGACGAGATGTTCCAAGTCGAGTTGTAGGTTTTCCATGGAAAATCCCCGCGTGTATCATCCCACATGTGATAATATTTGTTGGGCATGCATGATACGAACGTCGTGATTTTTCATTCCCTCGACTTTCATGACGAACTGATAATAAATTTTGTACTTTCTGATGCGATTTCCATTAACCACTTGACTCGACCTAGGAACGTAGAGACTAGTTTATCAATGAGACTCAACTCTCTTGAAAAAGACATACCCATACCACTTATACAAGTTTCAACTCTGACATCCCTTCCCATTTTCAAGGGAAAACCAACCACTTTCTGACTTTGACCTCATGGTTCTATGTACTTGAATTCACATGTTTGGATGCATGGGTCGCAATGTGACTTAAAACTGACTCTTAAATCGAAAGAAAACTGGTGGTGCTAACATCATTGATCATCTTCTTCTTCATCCAAGTCTACATCTGTATCATCTGGTTCAAAATTGATGTTGAAAGGATTTTCCATATCAACATCATCATCAAAGTCATTTTCGATAATATCATCATCAATATGATTGTCGGGAACATTGCCATCTACATCTGGCTCAACTTCTTTGACATATTCATCTGATGGTGCATCTACCTCATGCTCCTTTGCATATTCTTATTCTTCAATATCATGTTCTTTTGGTACGTTATACTTTACAGGCCTTCCTCTTGGATCATATCTGACAATGTACGACCAAGCTACTTTACCTGGAACCTATGAATAAAAGACTTTCTCACATTGTCTTGGAAGAACAAAAGTTTTTGTATCCGGCTAAAACATCCTTGTATTAACCATAGTAAATCCATTTGCATGCTCAATAACAGTTATATCTATATCATTTCCATTCATATGTAACATATACCATTTGATCTCGAACAAAACTGACTTGAAGGATTTAAAGTCACACTCGATTATATCATCCAAATACCCATAGTATATATTTTCTAATATTGTTGGATGTGTGTCACTTCTTTAGGAAACATTAGTGACCTGAAATATTGTAGTTATCCCACAATCAAAGGTTTTATTATTTTCATCCAACTTTTTGATGTGAAATTTACAACCATTGCACCACATATCCTTGTGGTGTGTCAACTACAATATGCCTGACGTGTAAAAAATGCGTTATAAATCAATAAACATATTTAGACTTAGGAAAACTTTATAAAAAAACACACCACATAGATTAATATATTGGGAAAAAACTAAAACATGATGTGGGTGAATAATATGCTTGCATGTTTATCTTCTAAACCATATGCTAAATCAATTTCCCTCTGAGTAAGATTTGTATCTTGATTACGATGAACTTCTTTAAGAAAATTAGCCACCCTTTCCCATGATAACCTACCATTACATTTTATACATCGATATATCCATACCTTCATCCAATCAATATTTTTTGCGATGTATAAACGTAGTGCATCCCACTCTCGACCAACTATATGAAAAAGGAATAAAAATTACTAATTAGAATGAAGATTAATAATTGATCATGGAAGCTAAATAAAACTTAAATAAGTACAATATAGAAATAAATCAATATTAATGCAAAGTATTATATATCTCTACCATCTAATTACCTTTCACTTTCCTCATTCTACCTTTCCCGACCAAGACCTCCCCTTCAAAAATTTTAATTGAATTGACATCCTAAATTTGAGGTGTCTTCATGATTTTTGTTTCTAATTTAGGAAGATAATGACTAATATACACCAAATATTGATATACCATATATCCCTCCACCATAGAGCCCTCAGGACATGCTCTTTGTCTCACAAAATCCATCAATGCCTTCAAGTACCTCTCCACCATCCACATTGACCTTGTGTTTACATGTCCACCCATTTCAATCTCCTCAACTTGGTGTATGAGGTAGTGTTCTTGTGCATTGAAAAATGTCTGAGGTAGACACTTTTTCATTTCGCTCATTAACCAAGGAATTTCTCTCCTTCAATATTTTATATCTTCTTTATGGAGTTCTTTAGATGAAAACCACCTACACATGATATAAAAAATCAAATCATAGGTTTCAACAACAACGTGTATACATTGAAAGTAAAAAATATGTCGACAAATTTAGAAACAACGCATATGAATCATTACTATTACCTCATTTGTTTTCCAATATCATATATAACTTGTTTTACATTGTTGTCAAAGTTGTCAGGGAGGGATAGAGGTACAACATACTGTAACAACAAAGGGATCATTGATTTTTTGGAAAATAAAACCAAATTATAATACTAAAAGGTTGTATATTTACCAATATATAAATCTACAAAAATAATTACGTTAATGAAGGTATTCCAATCATGAGTTTTCACCCCACAAAATTCACCTTTCTTTGTTAAGATATTCTTTATGTTTGAAGAAAATCTCATGGGAAATTTAATTTTCCGAATGACCTATTTTACAACATTTCTTTCTTTCTCTGCAAATAAACATGGAAGACTATTTGGGTGTCCATTTCTATTTTAATAAATCACATTTTGTAGTGCATAATTGGCTTCCTAAATGTCAGTACAAATTTTGACAATTTTTTCTTTGTCACTTCTTCCATCTACGATTCTCCACAATGTTTTTGTTACATCCTTCCCGATATGAATTGTATCAAACAAATGAGCTATTTGTAGGTTCTCATAGTAGGGAAACCTATTGAATTGTATAGGGTAACTTTTATTTCCTCGTGGAATCCCATTAATGCCTTGACAACATTTATGAAAAATAATTAATGAGATTACAACAATAAATTTTAGATACAATAAACATAATTGAATACAAATTAAAATTGTAAAACATTAATATATATGACACATAGACTAAATGATTACCTTGACAATTTCTATTATATCCCAACTTCCATAGGTGAGTTGTCATTCTTCGTGGTTTTATTCCAATCTCTTCTTTCAAATTGAAAAGATGTTTTTTGTAGTTCGATACCTATGGTTCTTAGGGAGGAAGTGCCTATACTCATCAAATACCTCCTTTCCTAGACTTCTTGAATGATGCAATTTCATCCTAGGACCACAAACTGGACATACAAATTTACCCTTTGTTTGAAGACAAGCAAGAAATGTATTAATGTTAGTATTATTTATATAACAAGGAATTATAATTCAAGAAGCATGCATCATATTTTCATAATATTATATACTATTAAAGTGCAACAGTGTGTTACATACCACAAAAATGTGTTAGCCCTGGGGAATCATGAATTGTCCATGTAAGTATTCCATGGAATTAAAAATTATTTTTCCCTATCGGTCTAGAGATGTCGTACATAGTGATGGTAGCCCATAACTTTAGTAGCTCGTTGAAAAGAGTCTCAATATATACATTCATATTTTTCACTTAGTACTTACCTAATTGGGTGAAAGTACACATAATTACTACCTTGTATATGTAAGTAATTATGCAATGAATAAGAAAAACAAAATGCAAGGTTCAAACCAATTTTGTAAAAAAATACCTGGAACAATGATTTCCAACATTATGTGCTCCTTTTTATTGACATCCAAGGAGGAAGATTATTTATTATAACAAAAATAGGCTACACTAAGTAAATAGACCTAATCTCACCAAATGGATTGACACTATCAACTGCCAATGAAAGCCTAACATTACAAGGTTCTTTTTTAAAAATTGCCCATATTTCTTCGATGTTCCTAAATGCATAACCATATGTGGGCATTCAAATAACACTATCTTCACTTATGTGTTGTGCATGGAAATCCATAAAATGTTCAATGCTTTCGCAACTGAACAATCGCTACAAATGTGAAATTATCGGAATATGATGAAGAACCTTATGAGGCACCTTTTTGTTACTTGATCAGTTCAATATCTATTGATTTGACATTATGGGAATTTTGTTTCTAATGCATATTTTCCATAATATATAATATGATCATTAGGACATGCATCAATAACTTGATACTCCATTCCAATATCCTTCATAATGGCACACAACTCTCGGTATGTGTGAGGTAAATTATTTGGCGGTGGTAAGAAAAATTCACCTAACGATATACAACTTAAAAAATAACTAATTAATGTAAATAATAGTAATAAAAAATATTGAATCCTTAATTTATAGATTAATTGACATTAAAAATAGATAAAAATAAATTTGACCTTTATGTATAATATGTGACAAACTATATTACGTACCTTAGGATTTGTGTGAGACAAGTGTTTGAAAACCCATTCAATACCTTCAAGTTCACCAACAACATTATAGAAGAGAGAATATTTGTTCTTGAGCCTTCATAAAGGGGTTGTTTTTCCTTATCAAGTAGAGGCACATTATGAGTATCATCAAAGTTTTCCTCATCGATAGGAAAAAAGATGTCCTAGATCAATCTATTTGTCCCATCATCTGACTCAACAATATTATTGGTGTCATCTTCTTCCATAGGACTGACTTGATATTCAATATCCATACCATCTTCCACATCTTGTACAATAGTATTTCTACTACTACTTGGTAGATATTTATCCGACGATAGACACCTAGGAGGATTTATCTTTACAATTACAAACAATCAATAACACTAGTGTATATAAACAAATATTAAAACAAAAAAAATAAAAATTATAAAAACAATCAATACAAAGACATATATAATGACTAACTTACCATGGGATGGTATGTACGTCCCCCTTCATAATGCCCATAACTCCAACAATTTATTTCAACGGTTTTCCTTACAAGTCTTCTTCTTCTCAAGCCCCTGCATTGATTGCAAGGACAATAACATTTCCCATCAGTACCAACATGTGCCTCCAATGCATTTGTTCACTCTCTTCAGGTGATGGCATTGGGATTTCCTATATTTACAACAAAATCCACTAAAGCAATATAAGTACATTAATATATGAATATATTCTTACGGTACAAATGTCATCGAATTATATTGACCCCATGTGTACTAGAGAATTAATCCATTTTCATCATATATTCATTAAAGGTTTATAACAGTAGTCAACAATTAATCAACAAATCAAAACCATACATTTTTACCACATAATTTCCAAATCTTGATTATAAGCAAGTAATAAAATAAAACAATAAAACAAAACTGGACCAAGACAAATTGTATAGAAATTAAATGGAATTGAGTAGACATGTTCATACTTATTTCCTAGGAAACAATTTGTGTCCCCAAATGAAAGATGGTTTAAGGGTTAGGGATCCAATCTAGGTATTTAAAAATTTGTAACCATCAAAGTACAAAATTTGAGCTATGCAGATCAAGAATTGGATTTGAGACAAGTAGCACATAGAAAAAAGACTAATAAAACATGCAACGAAAAATGAGCATAAAAATATTTTATAACCGTTGCACCTACAACAAAATATTCAAAATCACTTACTGTCATCGATCTTCCGAGGAACGTTGACTATGTCAAAGTTGACTAAGTCAGTGACCGTTAAACTATTTTCAAATGGGTAGTTTCCATTCTCTACAATAGTCAACAGATCGATGAACTATCATTGAAATATTGATGGATATAGAAGTTCATTGAAAGTACGATGACCATCAGGGAACCCAAAAAAAAAGTTTAAAATTTTAATTTTGTGTCATAATTAACGACGATATGATTAATTTTATCCTTCTAATCGGAATTTTTTGTCAAATTTTGACCCCATACGTAGTAGTGGGGGGAATATACACAACAAAATTGGGATATATGGAAACTATCAATCTTAATGTTGGGGGGGGGGGGGGGGGGAATCCAACTGGTGGTGGAAGAAGCTATGGAATACTATAGCAGCTTCCAAGACAAATTTTTTTATGTGGATGGACCTAAATGGGAAATTTTATACCCAGAGTCAATTATTAAAAAGAGGGAAAGAAGGTTTGGGCATCTGCCTTTTATGTTGAGCCATTGAAGAAATGAATTAGAATATATTCCTCAAGTGTTAGTACTTGATTTAGGTGTTGGATGATCTAGAGAAATTCTTTGGTTTATAGTCCTTATGGTAGGGTACTACAATGGAGCACTATTTTTATAGGTGGTAAAAAGAGAAGAGGTTAAAACGATGAGGAACAACATTACCTTCTAGGAAAATTATTACCCTCCCTTCCAATATTCAGTGCAAATTTTATAATTGTTGTGTTTCTTCACTTATGATTCCCATCTAAAAGCACCAGGATCCCTAAGGAGTTTTCGTTAGATTAGTTAAGGGACTATGCATTCTTTGGCAGGGCATGCAGAAGAATGGACTTGATGGTGGATTTTTGATTTTCGTTCTACGTCTCATGGTCACATGTGTTTCAGTTCAAAACCAATTATACAATAGGCACCAATAATTTGGGGGATCTCAACTCTCTCTTTTTCCTTCTGAAGTTTTCTTTAAAGTTGCAACTTCCCTCTTTTAAAAAGTATAGGGTGACTCCTTTCTAACAATCAATTGGATGAAAAATCCTTTCTCATGTTACAAACATATCACTTCACTCTTTGGCTTGTGATATAAAAAGACTGGCCTTTTTTTTTTCCATCGGGTTGATTTTGAACATGTCTACAGAGAGAAAAATGTAGAAGTGGACGATCTCTCCAAAGCAGGTCTAAATTTGGAGGTTTCTACTTTCATTTTGGAAGAAATTTCCAACAGTTATTTGTTTACTAGAAGGCAAGGAACCTTATATGAACTTTTAAGTATCAAACTAGAAGACTATAATATAGTTAATTTAGTCGTTAGTTAAAGACTAAAATACTTTGATGGATTTTACTAGTTTGATCGGCCTTAGTGGTCAATGAACAATTTCTATAAAGTCTCTTTTTGTCCCTTTTGAGGGTATAGAAATAGTCAAAACTTTGCTTCAATGGAGGTCTTATGAAGCCTCATATTTTTGGTTAGTGTTGTTTGCACTTGAGGAATGTATTTTTCTTTCATCTTAAAATTAAAAAAAAAAAATGATTTCTTTCTTGGAAAAAAATATTTTCAATTATGTTTATTTGTTGCTTGGTCTTAAAAAAAAACTCTCTTGATAACATAATGGTTCACTTCTTGTTGTGTGAATATGCTTGTTGCTTGGCCTTCAAAACACTAAAAATCTCTTTTCCTCTTGCATATCTTTGTCTACTTACAAACAATTAAACATTAACTCAATTACATTGAGAGTTGAGGTGCATCTATAACTTAACTAGATGTGGACCATTAACGAAATCTGCTATCAAAATACTGACTCTAAGTTCTTGCACATTTCCTTTCTACATTTTAGTAATTCATTGATGTTGCTATTGTGTATGTCATGAACCTAAATGCTTTTCTTTTGTCTCTTCTTCTTTGAAAAAAATATTATTTGATCTTATTAGTTTTGAAGTTGCTTCATTTGAACAATATAATGAAGGGCACTTGAATGGAACTTTAACAACTTGTCATTCTCAATGGAAGACACTAGTGATCCATTCATTTCAAAGAACTCATCTCCCATTATATCATTTCATTGAAGGTAAGAAAATCATCTTCTTTATTTATTCAAGACAAGATAAATAATTAATATGTTGAACTTGCTTTTTCACAATATTTATATTATTACTTGTATCAATACTCCTAATTGGATTGAGAAAAAAATTAAATAACACATTATTACATATATAAAACAAGATACAATATTTAAAGAAAAGTATTATTATGAAAACCAAAATTTATTAATGAATCAAACAGTGAAAAACATTACTATGTGCATAGCAATGGTGGTATCTTATCTCTA
>ML785554.1:517998-560614 GCA_009831015.1 Picea engelmannii
AGGACGAACGGACCTATCATATTGACACTTG
This sequence comes from Picea engelmannii, assembly GCA_009831015.1. Classification (NCBI taxonomy): domain Eukaryota; kingdom Viridiplantae; phylum Streptophyta; class Pinopsida; order Pinales; family Pinaceae; genus Picea; species Picea engelmannii. The sequence goes on from ML785554.1 coordinate 518,030, forward strand.
ACCTTATGTTTATGAGCTTCGTTGGCCAAGGTCGCATCGCGATGCTGTTCATCAAGCTGCTCAAGGTGTACTAACTGTTCTTCAAGTGGAGGAGTGTCTGGAAATAACTGTACTGCCAATTTCAGAGATGGAATTTGACATTCGATGGGAAAGACTGCCTCCAACCCGTAAACGAGTTCGAAAGGTGAGAAACCGGTTGCAGTCTTAACTGAGGTTCGGTAAGCCCATAATGCCGAGTATAACATCAAATGCCAATTTGACTTGACTGAGTTGATAGTTCATTGTAGCATCGTCTTGAGAGTTTTGTTAATAGCTTCCACCTGCCCATTGGCTTGGGGATAGTAAGGTGAGGAATGTTCTTGTCGTAGCCCAAGCTTTGATGTTAACTCAGACATCATTTGGTTCTGAAAGTGACTGCCATGGTCAGTGACAATCTCTCTCAGGACGTCGAACCGTGCTATAATATGGTTAAATAAGAAGAGAGCTGCAGTCTCTCCATCATCTTTAAACGTTGGCATAGCTTCGACCCATTTAATGAAGTAGTCGACAACTAAAATGATATAGCGGTGCCCCCTTGCTGACAGGGGGTTGCATGTAGTGTAATCAATCCCCCACTTAGTGAAGGGACCAACTGTGATGATAGGAAACATAGGAGCTGGATGTTCCCTCATCTTCCGTGAGAAGATTTGGCACAGATGGCACTTCTTGACCGACTCGATACAATCTTTCATAAGTGTGGGCCAGAAGTAACCTGCTCGTAAAATATTTTGGGCTATTGCCAACCCAGACAAGTGACCACCACAGGCTCCTGTATGACAATCGTTGAGCACTATGATGGCCTCCTCATGAGTGAGACATCGGCGCAAGATGTAGTCTACACCTCTCTGATACAACGTATCATTGAGTATGAGATAATTCTTAGCCTGATGGCGTATTCACCGACGCTTGTCATGAGAAGCAGAGGTGGGACACTTCAAAGTCTGGAGATAGATTAGTATATCTCCGTACCAGGGGTCTGAAGATTCAATCAAAAACATATCCCCCCGGATAGGCGATTCCTCAGGCACAACATCACCTGACTCAACTGGAAGCTTCGAGATAAGTTCTGCAAAGACCAATGACTTTTTGGACTTGGCTGAAACAAAGTCTAAGTCAAATTCTTGGAGGATTACCATCCATCTACTAATTTTTCCGCCGATAACTCATCGTGTCAACATGTAATGGAATGGATTCATGATGGCAACGACGGTGGTCTTGTGAAACAGAACATAGTGACGGAACCGTTGAACAACATGAACTGCTACCAACGCAAGTTTTTCGAGATGGGTATAATTAAGTTCCAATCCTACGAGGCCTCGACTCAGGTAATAGATCACGTATTCGGAAAACGAATCATCCTCCTGAACTAAAACCATGCCTATGGTTGACTCTATGGCAGCCAGATATAATAAGAAGTCTTTGTTATAATTAGGTGGCCGTAGCAGAGGTGCGGTAGTGAGGGTGTGCTTTAATGCGTCGAAAGAGTGTGGAGTGGCTTTGTCCCAGAAAAAAGGAACATCTTTCTTGAGTAAACACATAAAGCCCTTGGTGATTTCGGCATAGTTGGCGATGAAGCGTCGTAAGAAGTTCGCCTTGCCTTGAAGACTCTAAAGTTATAAGATTGTGCGTCGGGGGGGAAACTGGACTATTGCCTCCACCTTAAGAGGATCGACCATGATCCCTGTTTTTGAAACAATGAAACCTAACAAACGTCCTGACGTGATGCAAAATCTACACTTGTTGGGATTCAAGCAAGTCTTGAAGTAGTGACAATGTTCGAAGATTAGTCGGAGGTGCATATGATGATCCTTTCGCTTGCGAGAGCGTGATGCTAAATCATCTAGATAGGCCTCGAATATATGTTTGAGGTTGTGAAATGCAAAAGACATGGTCCACTGGAAAGTGGCTCCAGCATTCTTGAGACCAAAAGGAATCTTACGATAGGCGAATGTAACCCATGGACAGATGAATGACGTTTTATGTTGGTCCTCAGGTTTGATTTGGATTTGATTATATCCTAAAAAACCATCCATGAATGAAAAGGCTTCACAACCGGTGCATTCATCAATAATCTGATCGATGAATGGGGTTGGATAATTATCTTTTGGACATGCCTTATTCAAATCACAGAAATCAGTACATACACGAATCGTTCCTTGTTTTTTATCAACCGACATGGGGTTTGACACCCACTGAGTAAAATGAATTGGGTAAATGAACCCTGCCTTGAGAAATTTCTCAACCTCAGCTTTGATGGCTACTGCTTTCCTAGGATTAACTGGATGATTTTTTTGTCGAATGAGATTAGCATCAAGATACGTAGTGATCTCATGTTCAACTATTTTCGGATCGATGCTTGACATTTCTTCATAAGACCGGGCAAAAACGTCGCGAAATTCTTTGAAAAGATACGTGTAAATATGAACCTCTTCGGGGGAGCAATCCACTCCGATGAAGACATTCTCCATGACACTAGGGTTTCGAGAGATGTTTATAGGTATAGTGGCAGCGATAGTCGCCATATTGCCCTCAGCATAAATTTCCCGTGTAGCTAAGAGGTTAATGGGACATGGTTGATCTCCCGTCATGGTGGTAGTGAATTCTTCGGCCTCGATTCGTCTTAACTCTGGGAGGAAATATGATATGTGATGAATATATTCCCAAGGTTTGTGCGGACTAGTCATTGCTTCGATTACAGCTTCGTCAGAATTCAAGACTAAGTCTAACGAATCGGTGGTAGGAAGAGAACCCTGAGCCCAGATAGGCTCAAGAAGTGGATCCAACTCTTATGCGGGAGTCATATCAGGAGTAGATGAAGTTTGCTGGACTAAAGGGTATGCTACTTCAGCAACCAACAAGGGCATGGACATGCCAGCGTACCCTGTCTCATCCATCGTGGCTGATGGGGAAGGAAGAATCCATGGATCTTGAAATTAAGTCGTGCAGAACGACGAGACGTGAAAAATCTCAGCCTTGTGGTGAGTTGATATAAACTTGACATCACCATGAGGAGGTGGGTAATCGAAAGTACCCATCAAAGATGGGCACAAACCAACTCCTACATTAACGACACCGGCTTGAGGATTATCTATCATGGGAACCGTGGATGCCCCCAAAGCTGGGTCAGGTCTAGAGAAGGACAATTGATCAATGGTCACTATCTGGCCTTCATGTGGAAACAATAAGACTCGAAAAACTGTAGCGACCACTGCTTGCATAGCATAAGTCAAACTACGACCTAACAAGAGATTGTAGTTGAGGGGGGCATCGACTACCTCTACTTCAACGCACACGGTCTTTCCCCCTAACTGCACAGGGAAAGAAGGAATGATGCCATGTGGTCGAAAAGAACGACCGTTGAACGCAGTGAGGAGAGTAGGTGATGCAGACAACTTAGGATGACCAATGGATTTCCAGCATGCTAACGACATAACGCAATTCTAAGCGCCCTCGTCGACCACCGTGTGGAAGATATTCCGTGTAAAAGTTTTCGTGGGATGAGCCACTACTATCTGAAATGCGACGTGGTAAGGAAAACAAGGTTTCAAGTCAGTCGTATCTAACATGATGGTACCCGGGTTACAAGTCTCAGTAGAGCCTAATGAAGCCAACAAGGATTTTCTCTGAGCAGGGCAACTTTGGAGGACCTCCAAAGCAGACATAGCACAACGGGTTTGGGATAAATCTTCCACCACTGAGTAGTTCTGGGTGTCCCTTGCATTTGGATTGTGAGAAGCTTTCTTAAACACACCTTTTGGAATGCATGTCATCGTTTCTCCCAACGTCTTCTCAATCTGTAGAGGAAGAGATGGGAGTTTGGATTCTTTTCCCTTCTCAGAGGCGCTTGGATCACTATAGTCGTGCGCTCTAATCGTTATTAAAGAATCACCCCTAACCATATATACGTTCATGGAAGAGGAATTATTTGGGGGAGGGCAGGTTTCTTGGCTGCCCCCTTCGGCACTTATAGAGGCTTGAGTTAAATTTTGCCCATGCTGAAAGGGATTAGTCAACACGGCTTGTTGTTGCTGTATGACAAACTTCTGGGCTTCCGCAAGTCGAGGACATAGATGGGTCAGGTGGTCTTCCGCACATAAGTTGCACGGATACCGCGCCTTCCTCTTTTCCGTGGTGCCCTCGCCATCATTATTAGTGGGTTTCTTATCCCCCTTACCCTTATTGCGTTGTTTTTTCTTCCCTTCAGGCTGCTGGGTGGCCTTCGGGTTAGTCATCTGTACGGAGTGTACTTCCAACGTTTAGGTAGGAGGAGCAGCCAAAGCAGTAGTCTGGTTGGCCGCTGAGTGTTGTATAGATAACTGTTTCAATTGTTTTGTCAATTGCTCAGCGGGCTTGGTTTGTGCTGAACCAATGATACCATCGGCATGTGGTCCGGCTCTCTGTCTAGTTTTATCCAATATCGAACGTGGTGCATCCGACAGGATGTTGTACAATAGACCAGACTGAGAATAGATAAGCTCAAACTGTTGAGCCCTCATGATGGCATATTCTTCGGAGAAAACCCCAGAAGTTGCGACGTCTTTGGATAATTGCGGTACTAAAGACTTAAGGAACCACTCAAGAAGGAATGTTGGTGGGACTGGTACTTTGATTAGACTCTTTCGGCGTCACCACTCTCGGATATGATCAGAGATATGGTCCGCTGTCGTCTGTTCGAAATTGGCTAGCAAATCGATGCCGACGTCGTATCTCACAGGTAACTGGAAATGGTTTAGGAAAGCCATAGCCAGTTCGCCAAAAGAAGAATATCGTGAGTGATCAAGCTCGATGTACCATTTCACGACACTCCCGATGAGAGTGCATTGAAACAATCGCAACTGGATGGAGTCATATTTCAATGAGTTAGATGAACACCAGAGGTGGAAAGTAGTCACGTGATCACCTGGATATTCGTTAGGCTTGGCCTCGAACTTTGGAATGTCCGAAGGCAACTTCATTGGCATAGGAGGCCAACGTGGATTGTGAAATATAGGATCATTTAATAATCGTGTCAAATCTGGAAAGTGTAGCGTCGCCAAGAATGGTAGTTTAGGTTTCTATTGATAGCCTAGGAAAAAGGGTCCTAGAGTTTGATTGGCACCAGGCTGCCAGGAAAAGTTTGGTTGCTGACCCGGATTTTGGTAGAAACCATGGCCCTGACCAGTGTAAGGGTTTTGCATCTGTGGAGACATCATTGGCTGATTCCCCATAAAGGACATAGGATGTTGGGCATTCATCATGTTTGACGGACTTTGAGAAGGATTACTCCATGTCGGTCCTGCTGGGATAGAAATAGAAGTTTGTCTGGGTTTCCATTGACTGTGGAAAGAATTGCCCCAGAACAACATTCCAGAGGAAGGAACAGATCCTTGTCCTGAGTTCCAAGCTCCTGGTATATGTTCCCCCGGCGCAGGAATAGTACCCTACGCCGGAGTAGACTGTCCAAATATGGGATTGCCCCCAGATGGGAAAGCAGTGGATGTGAAAGTTTTATTACCAAACGTCCTGTTCCAAACAAACGGTGATGAACCTACCGACTGAGTTTGCGCAGGTGTTCCTTGACTCCCGGCTCCAAAGAAACTTGTGTGTGAAGGCTGCCCAGCGGACTGCTGATGCAGACCACCAAGCGAAGGGGACGAAGGAGAGATATGACCTCCATCGTAAGGAAAATAATTAAAAGGGATAGGAATGCCCCCAAGTTGACCTTGCAGAGGAGTGTTAGAGCTCCCTGCCCCCAGACCCAAAGTCTGTAAAGTGGAGTGAGTGAGTGCAGGACTTGTACCTGAACTAGGCATACCATATGAAAACGAAGGGCCTTTTACACTAGGTGTGAAGGGAGGTGTGGCCGCCGCAATAGATGGTGTCAATCCACTGTGCGACGTAGTTGTGGCCGAGACCATGGTGGCCCAGACCGCCAACAAGGGCAAGTTAGGAGAAGCTTCTCCTGTGGTAGCAACGGTGATGGGAATGGAAGAATTCCCAGAGGAAGTAACAATGTTTGTTGCCATAGCTGTGTGAGGCACTGACAGGCGTTCGTAAAATTGAATTGGCACAATAACTTGCAGCCAAGTATCAGTGGTTGAGGTTTCAATCGAACCAAGATTGGCAGTCGATTCCTCTGGGAGTTGTTCGGGCTTAATGGTTGGTAACCTGGTTTCTTCAAAAGACCCTTATTGGTCTAGCTTTCGCCTTAATGGTGGCGGGGGTGGCTCCAGGATAATCGGCGGCAGGCCCAAAAGCCTTCGTGACCGATGGAGCTCTAAATCCTCCACTGTGTGAGAAGATTCACGACACGCTAAGGTATTCTACACAATCAAATAGTAACAAACACTAAAAGAAGCCCCTATGAGATAAGACAAGCAATCACTAACTATTGTGAAGAATAGTTACAACAACCAACACTAGAGTAACTTACCGGTACAAGTGAAACTCGAATACGGAAGCACCCTCCAGGTATACTCTGCAAAGCATGGACCGATGTCTGTCTTAGGTACCGTGGTATACCCCCACAGTCACCTGTGTATGTCCCTAGAAAATATTGGCAACTAGTTTGCCAGCACGCGAACAATCACTAGGCGGGTACAGTTGATAGTCGGGTAGACCACAATGAGAAGGGTATCAAGCCCGAAACCTGTCAAGGGTATCGAGAGAAAATGGTCCGGAAGAAAACTGAGGACCTCGAACGGATTCGAGACCCATGAAGCTCCATGGAAAATGCAAACGACGGAATCCCTCAACAAATCCTTGATATGTGTTCTCCACTACGTTTGGTCCGGCTTTGGAGGGGTTATCTCCGCTACCTTTCCTTACACGACCTCGTGTTTATCCCTTGTGTTAGAGGGGGGTCTCGGATAACTTTCACGTAACTGGACTTCTACACTCCCTATGACAGACTCCAATGTTTGGTTTGATTGGCCTTGGAGAATTTACTCTCCAACCTATTCCAAGGCCCTAGTCCTGAGCTAGTGCATGAACCCTACAAACAAAAAGTCTAATAGTTTTTAATTAGCGTTTCTTTTAATGGGATTTTTTACGTCACAAGGTATGAAGGTGAAACTGATGGTGTGTAAAGACTCAAAGCAAAATGATTAAGAAATGATTGGAAACAAAAACTTTTACAAAAATGCAAAAATCCACAACTTTTCAACAAGAAAGACTTCTTTTTCTTTTCAAATTTTCTAAGATTTCATGCAAAAACTTATGAAAAAAGACTTCTTCCTAGATACTGATGCAACAATAGAATCTTCACACAAAGAAGAAAATGAACAAGATAATTTTTTTTTTATTTAACTGCAAAATGGAGCAACAAAGGGAAAATGCCGACAAGCACAAAACCAAGAAAACAAAATAAACTTTTGGCTTAAAGCGCAGATCGCAAAGAACCAGAGCAAAGACGCACAAAGGCAATCAAGAAAACACCGATTCTAATACTTGTCTAAAAACCATAAAAAAAAAAATTCTTTTGCCTTTTCTATCAAAACATCAACTAAGAAAAACACAGGCTAAGGATAAGAGGCCCTAACCTACTGACTGTGCAACCCTAGACTCAAAACCCCTGAGAGGAAAAAACTTCTCACCACAAGAGGGGATGACTACCCCACCCTAAATGAAAAGCAACCTCACAAGCCCGTGACTGTCACTGAAACAGCATGCGTGTAAACGCGTGTTGAGATATAACAGGGTGCGAGTACCCGCGGGCTGAACCGATACAGGCCGCGTGTATGTGCAAAATCGAAGAGAAAACTAACCACAGACAGCCTAGACCTGGAAGAGGCCTCTGGTATTGACAACCAGGGTCTCTTGAAGGCTTGGATGCTTCTTCTTTAACAGAAAAGGAAAATAAATGTAGAAAATAACAAACACAATAAAGCAGACTGAGACGAGACTGTGAACCAACAAGACCCAGACAGGATCCAGAAAGCCCCATGAGAATGTAAGATTCTGACAAGGAAGAGGAGAATGCCTCTTAAGCTCTCTGATTCCTACACGCTACTGAAACCTCTACAGCAAGCGTTCAAACGTAGGCTGTAGAAGGTTAGGGCGCGGGTTACACGCATGCAGGCCTTCTGCAGGCCGTGTGTACCTCTGTGTGTCCCGATAATAAATGTCAAGCAACAGTCAAGGAAAAGCTGGTATTAAGAACTAGGTTCCCTGCTAGCTCTGACCTAACAGAAAACAGACAAACAAAGAAGCATAAAATATAATTATTTTAACTAACCAAAAACCTCAATTAAATCCAGAAACCCTAAGAGTAATATCCCCAGTGGAGTCGCCAATTCTGTTGTTGGGAAATAATACCCTACAGACTAACAAGATAGGGTTGAACTTGTACACAGATCATGAACTTAACGAAATCACTTTCAACCTATCACCCCAATACTCAAACCCCTTTTTCACACACAAGCATGGAAAAGACCTACTAACCTTTTTCTATCGATGTTTGATGTAGATCCTCCGTTGCACTTTATCCGCTTGCTTTCGTTGCTCCTTCCAAAGACAATCCTACAATCAAGACAAAACAGTACGCATGCATGATATTCTTCTACCTAAGGGTTAGAGATTAAGCATAAATCAAATAAAATATATATCACTCATGCATTGGGACGGGACAAGTATTCTTTTATTAATCTCAATATGAATCAACTTACAATAATGATAGAGACCGACCACCGTTCCTTGATCCTGATCCTGGGCTCCTCCTCTTCTTTGTCCTCCAACTGCTTTGCTTGAATTCTTCTTAGGCTTGAGGAAAGGATAAAGGGTTGGGACAAATGGATTCGGCAATTGGGCAGAGTTTCTTTGCTATCTTTTTCCTTTCTCCCTTTTAGTACCCCTACCCCTTATTTTATAGGCTAGAAGGAGCTAGGGTTTTGGACGAACTCTCGGCCATGCATGGCTAGGAGTTTCAGTTATCTGACCCATATCTTTTTGTCCCATCGGAAACTTTCCTGTTTTTGTGGTTTGTTAGGTAAACGCGGGCTGTAGTAGGCCAGCCAGCGTTCCAATGCATGCAGTAATAGGCCTGCCAGCGTTCCAATGCGTGCAATAGTGGGTTAGGGCATGTGCCACTTGTTTTAAGAGGATTTTCAAGAGTTTGTTCAGCATGGCTTTGGCAAGGAAGGGATATGAGTTGGCCTGATGCCTGGTAAGCATGTGAGGTGCAATTTAGGGTTATAACAAGTAGGATATGGAACAAAAGGTTTGGACATTTGAATTTCAGATACATGTAACATCTTAGTAAGAATAGATTGGTTGATGGTCTACCAGACATCTATTTCTCCAAGGGAGTGTGTGAGGGATGTGTTCTCGGGAAACACCCTCAAGAAAAATTCGACAAGGGAAAGTCTCAGAGAGCCTCCACACCTTTAGATTTGATCCACAGTGACCTTATGGGTCCTTTTCCACATCCATCAATCAACAAAGTGAGGTCTGTTCTCATTTTTGTTGATGATTTCTTACATTTTACTTGGATCTACTTTCTCAGGCAAAAATCTGAGGTCTTTCAACACCTCAAAGATTTCAAAGCCTTGGTTGAGACACAGTCTGAAAAGAAGGTAAAAGTCCTTCAAATTGATAACGGGGGAGAGTATGTAAATCATGAGATCCATAATATTTTCCATGAGGCATGGATTCAGTTGCAGCATACAGTTTCCTATACTCCACAACAAAATGGAGTTGTTGAGTGGAAAAACATATTTCTAAAGGAGATGGCATCTTTCATGCTGCATGCAAAGTCTCTACCATAGAGACTATGGGCCGATGAACTTAACTATGCAACATGCATCCAAAATGAATCTCCCCATAGATCTGTCAAGGATAAGACCCCGTACGAGGCTTGGAGCGGCCTCAAACTAGAAGTGACCCACTTTCTCATTTTCGGTTCACGTGCATGGTCCCGGATCCCCTCTAAAAAGAGGAAGGCACTTGATCCACAGAGCATTGAGTGTATTTTTGTTGGATACCCTGACAATGTGAAGGGATATCGGCTTATTGATCTTTCCTCGGACCGACTCATCATTGAGCGTAGTGTCCAATTTGAGGAAAGTGTCTTGCATGTACCTCAACAGCCGCATGTAGACACCTTCACTCTTCCAACTGTCTGAGATGATGATCATGCACATGCTGACTCTTCTTCAGATGATATTTATGATTCATAGGACTCAGATAATTCAGATTCAGAGTCAATACAGTCAGATGCAGATTCAGAGCATCCAGATGCAGTTGCAGAGCCAGAGCAGAGGCCCAAGTGGGCACAGACTACTCTTTAGGATGTAGGGGATCTCGTTGGTGATCCATCCGATACTAGGAGGAATCAATCTGATTTTGAGGAGCCTCATGTTTCACTCACTGCCACTGAACCATTTCCCTTCGAAATCTTTTATTGGTTCAGTCTTCAGATCCACGGTCTTATGGTGAGGCTGCTGGAAATCCCTTTTGGGAATCCACCATGCAGGAGGAGTACAAATCCCTCCTCGAGAACCAAACTTTAGATCTGGTTCCCCTTCTTTCTAGGAGGAAACTTGTTAGATGCAAATGGGTCTACAGGACCAAGAGTGCAACAGATGGACAGATTAGCATATATAAAGCTAGGCTTGTCGCCAAAGGCTTTCAACAGGTGCATGGTATTGACTATGATGACACCTTCACTCTAGTAGCGAATATGGATTCCATACGATTGGAAATTGCCATTGTGGCAACCAAGGGATGGTAAATTCATCAGATGGATGTGAAGAATGCATTTTTTCACAGTGATCTCTATGAGGAGATCTATATGGAGCATCCCTAGGGATTTATGTCAAACTCATCTTTGGTCTGTCGACTGAAGAAGTCACTTTATGGCCTCAAGCAGGCTCCGAGGGCATGGTATGCCAAGATGGATTCCTACCTGTTGTCACAGAACTTTGTACGATTTAAATCATACCCGAATGTCTACATGCTCAAGACAACTGATTCACTTCTACTTTTAGTTCTGTGTGTCGATGATTTGTTGATCATCGGGTGCTCGACTTCAGCGATTTTTGTAGTCAAAGGATTCTACATGAAAGGCTTTTGATGACGAACATGGGTCCTCTACACTTCTTCCTTGGACTCGAGATCAGTCAGGATGCATCAGGCATCAAACTGTCTCAAGACAAGTATGCACGAGATCTCCTTGAAAGATTTCACATGACAGATTGCAAGTCTTCTCTGACTCCTTTCCTATCAAGATTCAAACTTGAGGATGGCGGGGAGACTCCACTGGTTGAAAACACACTGTACAGACAACTAGTGGGGAGCTTGTTGTATCTCACACACTCTAGACCAGACCTCTCATATGCAGTTGGTGTAGTTTCCAGGTTCATGCAGGAGCTGCATGAGCTACATTGGAAAGATGAAAAGTGTATCCTTCGATACGTACAGGGCGCCATCACCTTTGGGATTCATTATGCAGCAGAATCTACATTATATATCATTGATTTTAATTATTTCGAATGGGTTGGCGATAACACTGATTGCAAGTCCACATCTAGTTACTCACTCAGTCCTGGTTTCAGGCCTATCTGTTGGTCGAGCAAGAAGCAATATGCCATTTATCTTTCTTCAGCCGAGGCAGAGTAGAGAGGGGTAGTCAACATAACCATTCAAACTATGTGGCTACAACATTTTCTCACTGAGTTGGGCATTCAGTTTCATCGGCCGATCGTCATCTGGTGTGACAACCAGAGCACTATGAAGTTCTACAAAGATCCAATTCAGAGGAAGCGGATAAAGAACATTGAGATCCACATGCACTACATCTGGGACTTAGTACATAGGGGATCATTGACTTACAGTTATTTCCTTCAATAGAACAAATGACAGACATATTCACCAATAACTTCACTGAGCAAAAGTTCCATTCTCTACGAAGTCGTCTTGGAGTGAAGGACACAGTTGCCTAGCAACTGTAGTTCTTATNGGGGGGGGGGGGGGTTCCCATGAGGTTTTCCCTCTTTCCTCACTTTATTTTCAGTGTATCTTTTGTATTCGGTACCTAACATGGCCTCGTTTCCAGGACTCATTATTTATTTTCACCATAGTGATGTTCAGGGGGGTGTTGGAGATACTTCACACACACCTAGGATTTATTTTTCCTAAGTTTTTTTCCTTGTTTATTAATCATAATTAGTCATTATCCAGTATCCTATATTTTAGGGGAGAACATTCCACCTAGAGAATATTCTCTTTCAGTTGACACTTCAGTTTGACTAGTTGAGTTGAGTTTAGATGTTGCATTAGTTTTCTCACCATGAAACATTGGGAACATCACCATGTTAATTCGACCTTTCCTTGGTATCATCACCAGAATGGCACATTAGCCTTGATTCCCTGAGTTAACTCCTCACTACTCTATGTTCAGTCAGTTAACTGAAGACTAGTTGACTAGTTAACTCAACTAGGTGGTAGTTCACTCCCGTAACTGCCTGAGAGACTAGACTAGGTGGAAATTARCTCCCGTAATTGTTGGTGTGTGTCTAGATCACTCTATACCACCACTATGGTGCAGTGGTTCTCCTCCAGTGCACACTCACTGAGTTATACAGAGTATATAATGTGTAAATTATTCATTATTCACTACGGTTAATGAGAATTCTTTCATTCTTTTCTCTCCTTCTTCTTATTTCTCAAATTCTCTCTACAAATGTGTGTATCATTGTTTAGCTAGATCTATTTTGTTCAGGTTCAACACATTTACACATACCAATAGCAAGGTGGAGTCGATAAACAAGGTTTTGGAATGAATTTTGACAAAGACGGTCTAGCTACACAAGAAGGATTGGGAAGATAGACTTCTGAAAGCCTTGTCGGATTACAAGATGACATGGAGGAGTACTATTAGTTTTTCCCCATATCAGTAAGTGTATGGGAAATAGGTTCTTATTACCATATAATTTCAGATCAAAACATTTTGAATGGCAATGGAATTGGGGATGGACCTGATCGAGGCATAGAAGGAAATAATTTTTCAGCTCAATGAGTTAAACAAAATGCGTCAGGAAGCTTTCCAACACACTGATCTCATCTAATAAAAAAGGGAAAAGTGGCACGATAGATTCATTAAGAAGAAAGAGTTCAAGGTAGGTGACATAACACTATTGTTCAACTCTAGATTCAAGGACTTCAAGGGAAATTTTAATAATCGTTGTCCAGGCCCCTATGATATTGAAGCTATATTTGATAATGGATATGTTAAGATTCAAACTATACATGATGAGAAGGTCTCCTTCTTGGTTAATGGGCACATACCCATGTTGTATCAAAAGAACAAATCTAAGGGGAGTTTTTCAATATGAATTGTAGATGGTAGGTGAGGGGGTTTCCCCACAACCTTCCTCTTCTTAGTTATACCATTATCAATATACAAAAATAAATAATTAAAAAAAAAAACTAAAGAGAAAATAATGCTTAGTTGAGAAAACCAAGAATTCTAGCGTAGCTGGGCTAAAAACTTACTCGAAAACAAGGCTTATGACTAGCAAGGTTCCCAAATAAAATTGTGTCTTATGATGGTTCATTTTTTTAATTTATTCAATCATTTTATGGTTCTTGTGTTGGATGATGGGGAATTCATTAAGGCCCTCCTTCCAACAATCTCAGGCCATCGATTTCAACTCCTTATATGGGCTCTGAGGTCAGAGATTATGAAAATTCATTGGGATTTGTATGCCTTAATGAAAAATTCTCTCACTAGCAGTAGTGGGCATGCATCAATTCCCCATGACTTCCATATTTTGAAAGCTAATCGACTTCAACACATCCACGCATACTTGATAGGATGCATTGAAGTACTTTGATGCTCATTGACTTTATTGGTGAGCAATATCGCATTGGTTAACGACATCCATTAATGGTAGGTAATCCAAAAATTCCCTCCCATTTTCAACTTCAAGAAATTTATTCAAATGGAAAGGAATGTACAGAAGTGGGTAAGGACGAAGATTTTGTAGTAGTTCAACCAAAGCAAGCATGCAACATCCAGTCTTCAAAATTTTGTAGCATTTTTCCTATTCTTGTTCCTGTTCCTGTTACTGATATTGTTCTTGATCCAATAGCATTTTCATTGCCAGTGTTATTTGTACACAATGGTTCTAATTCTTACATCTTCTATATCATTTATAGCAATTGATGACGAACATAGGATCTCCATTCTAGCATAGGAATGAATGAAACCATGAGTACACCATGAATTACTACCAACATTATATGCATATCTACATTTTTCAGTGTCCATTATATAGAGTATGCTTCCATAATCCAATCTAGAACAAACTCCTTGCACCAAAATTATTAACTTAGAACTTTCATAAATGTATGGTTCAACAGAGATGATTCAATCAAATGGTAAGGTAATTCTAGGTAATCGAGGCTTGGGTAGGTTATTAAAGGTTTATTTTTTTCATTAAATTTGGAAATTTTTAATACTATGGAAACCTTTGGATCTAATTGCACCAAGTATGAACCTATCACCCTGAACTGTCACACATGCATCAAATTGACCACCTCGATTTGGAATCATTGCATAATCCTCCACCATCGGATGCATCAATCGCCATCATTTCAAAACCTGCTACACTAATCATTACTCTATGTGAACGATTATTATATCATGACGATTAAATCGTCATGATCATGATTTCCCATCAATTCTCATTTCGACCTCATCGTCATTGTATTATGAATCCCCTTATTCCTGTAGACTGGACCAGATATCGTCGAACATACCCTGCATCTTCTTGATGTGAGAGAAAATGAAGAGCACACTCAGGATTGAACCAGATGGGGCTAAGCTATTGGAATCCTACCCAAAATGCAGGAAGATAATAGAGAAAGTCAACTAGCTACCTTTCTTCTTGAAGTACAATGAGCATAACTCAAAAGTTACTAGGGAATTTGCATTATGGTTTGATGGAAGCAAGGAAGTCATTGGGGATTTGGAGCTCCTGCTCTCAGAAGACTCTATTGCATAGGAAACATAGCTCCCTCAAAACGATGAACATTTATTCAAGAGAAGACATATAGAAAAATTGATTTGGCCTATGTTCCTAAAGCTAACTAGCATGGACACATAATGGTCTAAGGGAACAATGTGATGACTATTGAAAAGGAGACATTGAAACTTATTGATCATGTTGCAGAGGTATATTACATGTGAGGGTCATTTTAACCTCACGTCCCTTTACCATATCAGTCTCTTATTGCATTTCAGGGGACAAAGGATTAACTTGCCCTACCTTTTATGTAATTCGTTGACCAAGATGGCGACCAAAAAACAAAGGAAAGTCTACACTTGGAATGATGGATCTAAATATGCATCATCACGGTCTTGTGAAACTATTAGTTTTGGAGGAGCTGAGAAAGAAAAATGACACTTCAGAGGATTTCATAGCCTAGAACCAGTTTGGGGAAGTTCAAAAAGAAGAGACAGAACCTAAGCCTGAGGAAGCAGGGACATAATGTGAACAGGTTGAAGAGAAGCTTGAAGGGAAAGAAGAAAAGTACGTGGAGGCCAAAAAATAATGTGAAGAAGTCGAGGAACCTGAGGAAGAAAAAAGGGAATCAGTTATGAACAAATCTGACCTTGAGTTCAAGGAAGAGGATGAAGACTTCTAGGTTATCTCGAGCCTAAAGAATCCTAAAGCACGGACAAATAGAGGAGATTCAGTGACACCTTCTCCACCAAGGATGACAAGGAGTCGGGCCTCCACACTCATTGGAGAATTAAGTCAACCTCGTAGAACAACATAGAAAGAGGTAATACTCGAGACTCCTCCCAAGAGAAAGCGTTCAAAGACTCTGAATGAAATGGTAATTGTGCATGAGCATTTTGTAGAGCATAATGAATTGCAGGGTGACCCCAAAATCACAAAAATTGTTGAAGAGATCCAATCAGGTAGTTTTCCCACAAATGAAATCCTAGGAGAAAATTCGGTGGATGAATTAATTGATGTTGACAAATCAACATGCAACGACAAGAGGATTGGTAGATTAAAGAGAAAAATCATGGATATGACAGTTTTAGATGAGTAATTAAAAACAAAAATATATTGTTGAAATATTCTAGTGTCATATTCCAAGAAGAAATTTCCCATTTGAAAAAGGAAAGAAAGAGTTCGCTAAGGAAATCTCAACGATGGTACATGCAGGCCAAGAAGCTTCACCTACAGAATCAAAGGCTCAAAGCTAGACTTGAAGGATTACATCTAGGGACCTATGAACTCAATGTATTTACTCATGTGGTCGTCCAAGCATAAAACATGACTCATAAAGTATAATGAATTTTGGAAATTATCTTTGAAGGGTGAGTAAAAGTCCAGTTTTGCATAAGGACATGCAACTCCTTAGGCATGGGGGAGATGTAGGGTCCTTTTTTTGATGTGTTTTGGTACAGTCTACATGTACTTATATTACTATTTACCTTTCCATTTTCCATCCTATTATTATATAATGACATATATTTTACCATATATCCCTCAAAATGCTTTTTTGGTTCAAAAGTAATTATCTTAGCCTAAGTATTTCATTTTTCCTTGTTTGATGAATGAAATGTGTTAATTACTCGACCTAATGAGATTACTGGAACAATCCTATAGTTTTTTGAACAATTTCTTTAGTTACCTCGATGGTTGAGATATTTTCCACCCATTCCAACCGATTTAGAGATATGAGTTCTAGAGAGAATCAAGTACACGTGGACATCCACTATCCAATTCGGCCAACACTACAACAACATAGGCGCTATGTATGGTCTATGTTCTAACTGATTCTTGTAATGTGCATGAATTCTTTGTGATTCCATGCCTTCGGTTGTAACACCTTGTTTCCCCCAATTTGTAATCATAATTATATTGGCCATGGAACTATGGAAAACTCAAAGGTGTGAATGTTTGATTTGATGGACCTTTGTATTAAAGGTCGATGAATGTAAATTATGTTATTTTAATAGAAAATGATTACGTGTTGCATGACTGTTGGAAAGGGGATGTGCTAAGAAGAGACCACGAATGCTATGAAAAGGTGGTGGAGGGGACCTGGAATGGTTGTGTTAACCTCCACCGAACCAATACCTTTGTTGGATTGAATTTCTTAGGATCAAAACAACCCTCTAACCTAGGAATGAAATTCAGTCAGGCTGGTAGGTGGGAAGACCTCCTCAAGAGTTAATGAGGGGATGGGGTATATCGCCCATCCATAAGGTTCTAGACCTGACCAAGGACTGGAAATTCGAGCCACACACAATCTTTCTTAGGAAGGCAAATAAGGAAGCATGGTGGGTGTAGAGGGAGACTTGCGAAGTGTGCATAGATGAGAGCTAAAGCTATCGGGTTCAAGGAAGGACTGAGGACAAAGGAAGTGAGTTTTGATCCCAAAAAATAGAGACTGATCCAGGAGAATGAGAGTAATCTTTGTCCCCATCTATTTCTGAGTCAGGAGAAGGAGATTAACCTTCATCCCCATCTATTTATGTGTTGGGAGAAGGAGAGAAACCTTCATCCCTAACTTTTGTTGAGATGGAAGAAAGAGATTGAATCTCAAAGCATCGTGGTCTAAGCTCGGGGGTGGCTAGTGATAAATCCATTGGGAGTGACTGAGCCTATGGTTGGGTGGAAACAAGCACCCCTTTCAGCATTCACATCACGCCTTATAGTTCTGATAAGTGTTTTCATGCCTTGTGCTTTGAATTGGAAATAATGGTTGCATGTGTGTATTTATATGTCTATAAATGGTTTTTGTATTAAATGCTTAAGTTATGAGTATACATTCATTCCATTGAGAACATGTACTTCAGTTTGATTTTCCATATGCTCTCGTTCAATCCTTAGAGGTGCTTTCTCCAGAGAATTACATTACCGTTCCAGAGTCGGAGCATACCTCTTGACATAGCTACCATTTGGTAACCTCACAAGTCCACCTTGCCTTGGCTCAAAGCTTAAATCTCTATGAGTTAGGAAGGAGTTCCCTTCAGAGTGGTAGTCTAGGAGACTTTGAACTCGCGCTTAAGTCCCTAACCAAAAACCCGACTAAGGGTAGGGATTACAACCCAAGAGTCATCTGAAGATCCATGTGACCTGGGTCTAGGAACCTTGCACAAAAAGGAGTTAGCTCATGAAGGTTCCAAAACCTTGGAGCTCAAAGCTCAGAGATGTCAAGTTGTACGATATTCAAGTTACTCGAACCACCAATGACGTAAGAATCTGACAACGGGGAAGCATTGCGGAGCGTGAAGGTGAAATTAGCAGACATGCTAGTTCATGGCCCGCAATCAATCCACGTCTTCGATCTGGTCGGGAATGGGAGATCAATGACTATAACTAGGCTAGATTCAAGTGAGTACTTCCTAGATTGAAAAGGTTGAACACCGTAATCACTGCAAACTGTCGATCTATGAACGAAGATTGAAGGTGGGGAATCATTAAAGAGCGTGAAGGTGAAAGTAGCAAACATGCTAGTTCGCAGCTCGCAATTCACCAACATCATTGATCTCGTCGGTTTAGATGATCGATGACTCTGGTTCGACCAAGTTGGGCGAGTACTTTCCAGATTGTGGAGGGTGAGCTCTCAGATAAAGAGCATGCACGTTGGGGCCTTGTAGTTACTGTGAATCGTCGATTGGCAGACACCTCGGTATTGGTCGAATCACGACCGCCAGACCTTGAACAGTTACAAGAGGGATGGTTGTGAGCCCTTAGGAAATCCTTAGAGTAACGAAGTCCTTTGGTATCGTCGGTATGAGAGAATCAAAATATCAGAAGAGATAACGTTTTCAAGAACAAAGGCGACACCCAAGATAGCTGGACTCGCAGGAGGAATGAGGGTTGAGACCTTTGAACATTCATAAAACTCTTCCAAGTTGAAAGAATTCAAAAGATCAGGAGGAGGAGCGACAACAGTCGTGAGATCGATTGTGGAGAGAATCCTGGACCATTAGATCAATGTCCAGGGAAGCAGAGGAGAAGCGTTGGGAAGGAACAGATCCTGACCATCGGATCTAAGTGCAAAGGGATGATAGTCGTCTGATCTAAGGTAAAGTGCATGAGTTTTATTATTTTTTTACAAAGGAGGATCGACTGGCCAAAGTCTCTAAGTCCCGAAGTGAATTGGGACTGTTCATTGCCAAGAGGGACAGGTGGAGCAAGATCCACAATTTCTGAGTGAGAGTTTGGGGTCAAGGAGATAATGGAATCGTCAAAGACTCAAAGTAGGTCATGGTTGTTGATTACCAGGAGGGGTATGTGTCAATATATTAGTAACTCTAGAGAAATCACTTCGAGAGTTTCAGTTGAGAGTTGAAACTCCTAAAGTCTAGAGAGTCAGAGAGCTAAAATGAATCTCAATCATCATATCCGAAGTACAGGTGGCGTGAATATGTGGATTTCGGGTAAAGACCCGAAATAATTCTCAATCATCCGATTCAAGGGGGACACACGACAGAAATCTGCATACTTCGATGGAAAGTGAAGTTTGAGAATTGAAAGGTCTAAAGACCGAAGGCCCGAAGAGAATCTGGATTGTCAGATCTAGAGGGCATGTGGCAATAGATCATGAACTCTGGGTGAAAAAACTATGGGATAACACAAAGGAGAAGAGTTTGAAATATCTGAAGCCCGAACAACCGAAGCGGACGAGAGCCGTCGATTTGAGGTGGATGCGTGGTGCTCGATTTAGAACTCTAGGTATGAAATACTCCGGAGGAAAGAACAGGGTGAAACTGCCGAAGTCCCTAAGTAGAATCTCAATCATTGATCGAGAAGGGATCAGCTGAGGGTCGTTGATCTAGTCTTGGTTGAAGAATGTCAAAGTCCCGAAGAGGACCAGGACCATTGATTTGGAGAGGATGTGTGGAAAACGATCTTCCACTCCGGGAGAAATCACTCTGGACGAAAGAGAAGGTAATAAACAAAGAACTCTCGGAGGCCGGAGAGCTGGAGTTCATCTGAAGCATTCGTTTGTGAGGGATAGGTGTCTGTAGATATTCCACTATAGGAGGTAGCCACTACAGAGAAAGCAAGGTTTGAGAGTTGAAAACTCCAAACATCGAAGTCCCAAAGAAAATCATGTTTGTTGATTTAAAAAGGGGGAAGATATGAGTCGTTAGTTCAGAAGTATCGTCAAGATTGTGAGATCAAAGGTCACGTTGAATTGTGGAGATAGAAAGTGCTTGGACTTTAAAGTTTAGGGTCGGGCCACAATCAGAAACATGGTATTAAGAAAGAGACACATTGTGGCTCGTGGTGAATTGCAGGGAGAAAATAAGTTGGACTCAAACCACCTTTTTCTATGCCTGCAATCACATGATTGGTGCTTGGTTATAACCCGTGGTCTTATACGATGGTCGTCAAAGAAAAAGGGGGCTAGTTCCCCGACCTTCGAAATTAGAGATCATGGAGAGTGGATTTGTTTATGAAAGGAGAACGAAATTTTTATGCCCCACCATGGGTATGTTACAAATTGGTATCAGAGCATGGTTACAACACTTAGCCTGCTTGGGCTCATGGACGTGTCGCTCAAAAAAAAAAAACATAAGTAGATTACTTTTAAGAGTGACCCCCTATCTTGCCTCCTTCTTAAAGAGTCTGATTAAAAAAATTATTGAGGAAAAAAATGAAATGTTCTATTGTGTGTGTGCATTTAAGGAATTTGAATCGTGTATCATTCATAAGCTGTTAGCAAACAATAAATGTTTTTTTCAGCACTCGAGCAGTCAGTAAACCACAGGAAAACTTCAAGACTAAAGGATGGTGACATGTCATGAAGTGGGGGGTGGATCCCACAATAGAGACGAAGAATCTAACAAAAGGAGGGTGGTGGAAACCCCTCTGGATCTGGCTGAAACTGTAAGAAGCCTCAGGGTTGAATTATAGAGTTGCAAGGATGACAACGAGAGACTGATGAAGGAGAAAGAAAAAAAAACATAAATTAACGTAGTCTTTCTGCAGAGATTATCCGACATACAGAGGCAACTGTAGCATGAACCCGCAACCAGTCATATGGAATGATGACATGAGAAGAGAAGTCAAAGTCCACCTGATATCTGAAAACATGACCACACTAGGAGAAGTACCTCGAAGAAGGCCCAACCTGGAGGCAGGGGACACTCATCGGCAGAGTCCTTTGGAAAGAAAGCTGGGAACTCCGAAGGGTCTTCTAGTAGTAGAGCGAGCTCACATTCTCAAAGGGAAGGAAGGAAGTGGAAGAGTTCCAAAAATCACGATCCTGAAGAGCTCAAGAAAGCCAAACCACCCTATTTCAATGGACATATTAAGAAGGGAGAAGAGGTTGAAGCTTGGCTACTTGGTTTAAAGAAGTACTCTAGATTCCATGATTACTCTGAAAACTTGAAGGATCGAATAACCATCTTCAACCTGAATGGAAAGGCTTCCATTTGGTGGGAAGACCTTAGGAATTTGAAAGGATTCCATGAGAAGGACTTGTCATGGAAGAAGTTCAAGAAATACTTCAGGAAGCAATATCTGTTAGAGAAACACATGGATGGGAAGACTAAGGAGTTCTATGAACTCAAGCTAGGGCATCTCACCATAAATGAATATGTCAATAAATTCCTTGAGCTACTGAGGTATGTACCCTACATAAAGGATGAGAAGGAAAAAATGCAGTGATTTATTAGTGGATTACCTCAGACCTATCAGGACAGGATTGAGTTTAACGAACCAAATACCTTGGAAGAAACCATCTGGAAGGCGAGATATTGTTATGAACAGTTTGGGAATAAGACAGGACCTCATGAAGACTAGAAGTGGAAGAGTAGTTTGGGATTCAAGAAGAAGGGATTTAAATCCTCAAGATTTAAGAATTATAGAAAGGGTTCTAGGATGAGCCTTCCTACTAGAAGTGTGTATCAGAAAAATTTCCCCTCTCAAAGTGGAAATAAACCTGTTAAGACAGTCCCAGGAAAGACTGATAACCTAAAGAAAGAACCCTTAAAATGTTGGGGTTGTGGAGAATATCATCGGTTGAGGCACTGTCCACATAGACAACAGAACAGTAAGAGAGTATACAATATCCAAGAATCTACCACTATCAATGATGTGGCCAAGAGCATGCCACGAATCTATGCAGCCTTGGACAATAATCAAGCCGACCACCAAGCTTCAGTAGTGGAGCTGGAAGGTATGATCGTCAACCATCTAGTTTCTATTTTAATTTACCTTGGTTCTAATTTGATTTATGTGGCCCCTCAGACTGTTGATAAGTGCAAACTACAACCAGTTATACATGTTAATTTGTGGTGCATACGACTAGCCACTGGGACCAGAAGGAAAGTGGCATAGGTCATACCATCCTGCCAATTCATCATGGGTGGATTGCCCACCCGAGCGACCCTTAAAATACTTCCCCTAGGGTCTTATGACTTGTTGATTGGTATGGACTGGTTGTCTGCTTATAAAACTAAGTTGGATTGTTACCATAAAACTTTAGAATGTCTAAATGAAGAAGGGGGAAAGATAACCCTCCAAGGGATTTAGAATCCTATCTGAGTAAGAAAAATATCATCTCTTCAAATGAAAAAGTATTGCAGAAAGGGATGTCCTCTATATGAAACACATGAGTTGGAATCTGTTGAGGATGACAAACCAAACCTAACAGACCACCCCATATTAAGAGAATACAAGGAATTATTCCCATAAATGCTACCAGGTCTACCTCCGAGAAGGGATATTGACTTCTCGATAGAACTTGCACCAGGAGAAGTGCCAACATGTAGAATGCCATATAGGATGAGTACGCCAGAACTGGTTGAGCTCAAGCTACATCTAAAAGAGATGATGGACAAAGGCTACATCCAACCCAGTGTATCTCCATGGGGAGCGCCCATCTTGTTTGTGAAAAAGAAATATGGCACACTCCAACTGTGCATAGATTACAGAAACTCAATAAGATAACCATAAAGAACAAGTACCCCTTACCAAGCATCGATGAATTGTTCGACCAATTGGGAGGTGCTTCCATCTTCTAGAATATCAAATTAAGGTCTCGATACCATCAAGTCTGGATTAAGGATGAAGACATCCACAAAAAAACCTTCAGGACGAGGTATGGTCACTATGAATTCGTGGTGGTGCCATTTGGGTTAATCAATGCCCCCTGCCACTTTTATGTGCTTAATGAATAATGTACTCAGCAAATTTCTAGAAAAAATTGTATTGGTCTTCATTGATGATATCCTAATCTACTCCAAGAACAGAGAAGAGAACGAAGAACATCTTAGACGGGTACTTCAAGTACTAAGAGAGCAGCAACTCTACGCTAAGTTTAGCAAGTGCGACTTCTTTCAGAAGAATCTCCATTACTTAGGCCATGTCATTTCTAAGGAAGGGGTGGCAGTGGACCCCGATAAGATCAGATCTATTATGGAATGGCCTACCCCAAAGGATGAATTCGATATCATATCCTTCATGGGCTTAGCAGGATACTATAGAAGGTTCATAAAAGGGTTTTCCAAGATTGGTTGTCCAATTACTTCCCTTTAGAAAAAGGGGATTAAATTCATTTGAACATCAAAATGTGAAGAAATATTTAAGGAACTGAAATACCTCCTGACCCATGCACTTGTGTTGAATATTGCAGACCCAGATAATAATTTCCTCATGTGTACAGATGCCTACAAGGAAGGACTTGGAGGAGTCCTTATGCAAGAGGGACATGTAATTTGCTACGCGTCCAGGAAATTAAATGAGCATGAGATAAATTATGTGACCCATGACCTAGAGTTGGTTTCCATAGTACATGCTTTAAAAATGTGGAGGCACTACCTCATGGGTAGGAGATTTGTGCTTATGATAGACCATTGTGGGTTGAGGTACTTGTTTGATCAACCAAAACTTAATGCCAGAGAACCTAGGTAGATGGCTCTCCTTAGTGAGTTTGATTTCGAAATTAAACACATCAAAGGAAAGGAAAATAGTGTGGCCAATGCCTTTAGCAGAAGTATAAAAATGATTCATCTGGCAGTGTTAAGAACCTGTGAAACAGATGTCAGGGAAAGAGTCAAGAATGCACAAGAAACAAACGCATTATTCAAGACCGTGACCTCATACCTAAGGAAAGAGCCTACAAGGCTAAAGTATGAAGGCTACCAGATGCTCGAGGAAGGCCTACTGACTTACAGAAGCAGATTGTATATTCCAAACTATGACGACTTGAAGAGGTTCATAATGGATGAACTACACAAGAGACCATATATCGGTCACCCAGGATATCAGAAAATGATCACAACCACTAGGAAACAATTCTATTGGCCTGGATTGAAGAAAGACATAGCTAACTATCTAGCTAAGTGCCTATAATGCCAACAATTTAAGGTAAAACATCGGCATCGAACAGTATTTTTACAACCCCTACCAATCCCAGAATGGAAATGGGAAACCATCTCCATGGATTTCATCACCAGATTACCAAAGTCGACCAAGCAAAATGATGCTATTATGGTTGTGGTGGAAAAACTAAGTAAGTATGTTCATTTCGTCCATGTCAAGTCAACTTGCAAGGAAATAGATATTACGAACATCTTCATGAAGGAGATATTAAGACTGCATGGTATGCCCAAGGAAATTGTATCTGGCAGAGACACCAAATTTACTTCAAGTTTTTGGAAATCCCTAACGGCTAGTTTTGAGACTAAATTGTTGTTTAGCACAACCTATCACCCTCAAACTAATGGATAGACAGAAAGAGTGAACCAAATAGTAGAGGACATGCTAAGAATTCATGTAATGCATCAACCTAAGAAGTGGGAAGACTACCTACCATTGGTAGAGTTTGCCTACAACAATGGTTATCAAGAATCCTTGAAGATTAGCCCTTTTGAAGCCCTCTATGGTAGACAGTGAAAGATTCCAATCAGCTGGAGTAAACCAGTGGAAAAAATTACAATCGGACCTAACATGCTGAAATAAATGGAACAAAAAGTGATCCAGATAAGGTAAAATTTGAAGATTTCTCAGGATAGACAGAAAATTTACGTCGATAGAAAGAGAACTCCCAGAGAGTTCAAGACAGGAGACCATGTCTATCTTAGAGTTAGACCCAGGAAGAGTTCCCTAAGAATGGGAGCTTGTGCCAAACTGGCACCTTGGTATTGTGGACCCTTTGAAGTCGTAGATAGAGTGGGACATGTAGCCTATAGGCTAGCACTTCCTCCCATAGTAAAAGCACATAATTTTTTCCATGTTTCATTATTGAAGAAATATGTACATGATTCTAATCATATAATTGACTGCTCTGTGATCCATCTGGAGCCAGAGGGAGAATTCCTGCCAGAACCTCAATGCATACTAGACAGGAAGGAAACCACACTCAAGAACCGAACCATTGCATAGGTCAAGGTGCAGTGGAAACACTTTGGCCCAGATGAGGCTACGTGGGAAA
The DNA here is from genome assembly GCA_009831015.1 of Picea engelmannii. Classification (NCBI taxonomy): domain Eukaryota; kingdom Viridiplantae; phylum Streptophyta; class Pinopsida; order Pinales; family Pinaceae; genus Picea; species Picea engelmannii. Next base: position 543,470 of record ML785554.1, read on the forward strand.
TGTTGGATGCCATGAGACAGGCATAAACAATTTTGTTTACTCCTATATGTACATATCCGGTTGACAGATAGAACATCGAGGACAATGTTCCTTTAAGGGGGAGGGAATTGTAACTCCCTATTTCCCCCAATTTGTAATTATAACTATATTGGCCAGGGAACTATGGAAAACTCAAAGGTGTGAATGTTTGATTTGATGGACCTTTGTATTAAAGGTCGATGAATGTAATTTTTTTTATTTTAATAGAAAATGGATATATGTTGCATGCCTACTGGAAAGGGGGCTTGCTAAGAAGAGACCGTGAATGCTATGAAAAGGTGGTGGAGGGGACCCGGAATGGTTGCGTTAGCCTCCACCGAACCAGTACCTTTGATGGATTGAATTGCTTAGGATCAGAACAACCCTCTAACCCAGGAATGAAATTCAGTCAGGCTGGTAAGTGGGAAGACCTCCTCAAGAGTTAATGAGGGTATGGGGCAAATCGCCCATCTGTAAGGCTTCCAAACCTGACCACATACTGGGAATTTGAGCCACACACAATCTTGTTGAGGAAGGAAAGAAAAGAAGCGTGGTGGGTGTAGAGGGAGACCTGCGAAGAGTGTAGAGATGAGAGTCGAATATCTCAGGTCCAAGGAAGGACTGAGGACAAGGGAAGTGAGTTTTGATCCCATAAAATAGAAACCAATCCAGAAGAAGGAGAGTAACCTTCATCCCCATCTATTTCTGAGTCGGGAGAAGGAGAGTAACCTTCGTCCCCATCTATTTTTGTGTTGGGAGAAGGAGAGTAACCTTCGTCCCTAACTTTTTTTGAGCTAGAAGAAAGAGATTGAATCTCAAAGCATCATTTTCTAAGCTCAGGGATGGCCAGTGATAAATCCATTGGGAGTGACTGAGCCTATGTTTGGGTGGAAACGAGCACCCCTTTCAGCAGTTGCATCATTCCTTATAGTTCTGATAAGTGTTTTCATGCCTTGTGATTTGAATTGGAAATAATGGTTGCATGCATGTATTTATATGTCCATAAATGGTTTCTATATTAAATGATTAATTTATGAGTATACATTCATTCCATTGAGAACATATACTTGTGTATGATTTTCCATATGCTCTCATTCAATCCTCGAAGGCGCTTTCTCCAGAGAATTACATTACCGTTCCAGAGTTAGAGCATGCCTCTTAACATAGCTATTATTTGGTAACCTCGCGAGTCCACCTTGCCTTGGATCAAAGCTTAAAGATCTGTGAGTTAGGAAGGATTTCCCTTTAGACCAATAGTCTAAGATACTTTGAACTCGCACCTAAGTCCCTAACCAAAAACCCAACTAAGGGCGGGGATTACAACCCAAGAGTCATCTGAAGACCCACGTGACCTGGGTCTAGGAACCCTACGCAAAAAGGAGTTAGCTCATGAAGGTTTCGGAACCTTGGAGCTCAAAGCTCGGATATGTCAAGTTGTACAATAGTCAAGTTACCCAAACCAATGATGACTTAATAATCTGACAGTGGGGAAGCATTGCGGAGTGCGAAGGTGAAATTAGTGGACATGCTAGTTCACGCCCTGCAATCAACCCACATCATCGATCTTGTCGGGAATGGGAGATCAATGACTAGAACTAGGATAGAGTCGAGTGAGTACTTCCCAGATTATGTAGGTTGAACCCTGTAATCACTGTGAACCATCTATATATAAATGAAGATCGAGGGTGGGGAATCATTCCGGAGCGTGAAGGTGAATGTAGCGGACATGCTAGTTCACAGCCCACAATTCACTAACGTCATTGATCTCGTTGGTCTGGAAGATTGATGACTTCGGTTCAACCAAGTTGGGCGAGTACTTTCCAGATTGTGGAGGGTGAGCTCTCTAATAAAGAGCATGCGTGTTGGGGCCCCATAGTTACTGTGAACTATCGATCGATAGACACCTCGGTATTGGTCGTATCACAACTGCAAGACCTTGAACAATTACGAGAGGGATGGTCGTGAGCCCTTAGGAAATCCACAGAGTAATGGAGTCCTTTGGTATCATCGGTCTGAGAGAATTGAAATATCAGAAGAGATAACATTTTCAAGAAAAAAGGCGAGACCCAAGATAGTCGGACTTGCAGGAGGAACGGGGGCTGAGACCTTTGAACATCCAAAAAACTCTTCCAATTTGGAAGAAGTCAGAAGCTCAGGAGGAGGAGCGACAACAACCATCATATCGGTTGTGGAAAGAATCCTGGACCGTCAGATCAGTGTCCACGGAAGTAGAGGAGAAGTGTTGGGAAGGAACAGATCCTAACCGTCGGATTTGAGTGCAAAGGGATGATAGTCATCTGATCTAAGGTAAAGTGCACGAGTTTTAACTTTTGTGTACGCAGGAGGATTGACTGGACAAAGTCCTGAGGTCCTGAAGTGAATTGGGACCGTTCATCACCAAGAGGGACAGGTCGTGCAAGATCCACAATTCCTAAGTGAGAGTTTGGGGTCAAGGAGAGAGTGGAATTTCTGAAGACCTGAAGTAGGTCCTGGTCGTTGATTGCCAGGAGGGGTACATGTCAATAGATCAGTAACTTCGGATTAATCACTTCGAGAGTTTCAGTTGAGAGTTGAAGCTCCCAAAGACCGGAGAGTCGGAGAGCCGAAATAAATCTCAACCGTCAGATTAGGAGGACAAGTGGCGTTAATCTGTGGACTTTGGGTAAAGACCCAAAGTAATTCTAAACCGTCCAATTCAAGGGGGACACGCTGAAGAAATTTGCATACTTCGAGGGAAAGTGAAGTTTGAGAATTGAAAGGTCCAAAGCTTGAAGACCCGAAGAGAATATAGATCATTAGATCTAGAGGGCACGTGGCGACAGATCATGAACTCCGAGTGAAAACACTCTTAGATAACACAAAGGAGAAAAGTTTGAAATCGTCAAAGCCCGAACCACCGAAGTGGATGCGAATTGTCAATTTGAGGTGGACGTGTGGTGCCTGATCCAAAACTTCAGGTACAAAATACTCTAGAGGAAAGTAGAGGGTGAAAGTGCCAAAGTCCCGAAGTATAATCTCGATCGTTGATCGAGAAGGGAGCTGAGGGCCATTGATCTAGTCTTGGTTGAAGAATGTTGAAATACCGAAGAGGACTAGGATCATTGATGTGGAGAGGACATGTGGAAAATGATCTTCCACTCTGGGAGAAATCACTCTGGAATAAAGAGAAGGTAATAAACAAAGAACTCTTGAAGTCCGGAGATCCGGAGTTCATCTGAACCATTCATTTGCAAGGGATTGCGAGGGACAGGTGTCTGTAGACCTTCCACTCCGAGAGATAGCCTGATGCAAACGTGCCACCCAGGGCATGCCTGCTCCCACAGGACCTTCTCCTTCAATGCCTGAAGAGCTGAAATGCTCTTCAAATCCCTTATCGAGACCTTCCAATACCCACAGGACTCTTCCAATGATTTCCCTTTGTTCTATCGGAAAATCGGACCTCGCGTGATCGCAAGTCCTGAAGACATAGATTCGGGTCTCACAAATATCCGAAACTTGATGTATTTCAACGTCAAGGCTTCCTTGCTCTTATCGGGAAATTCCCCTCACAGATCCCCGACCCCGATGTCTCGGTCAACGCAGACTTTATCCCACCCTATCGAGACTCTCAGCTATCGGGAAATCGACACCTATGGTGTTGCAGGAACCTGCCTCCTCGATTCTCCGATTCCCAATCTGCAATGGCACTATCTGTTAGGCATCCCGGTCCATGTGACCACAATACTTGTTGTATCGGGGCTTTAGACTTCGGGAGAATGGAGTGTATAAACTTTGCGCCCTCAGGATCCCCGATCCCCTGATCTCCGACTCCTTCTAAGCATTGATTTCCTGCGAGGGTTCGACCTTCCAACACCTGTCGTCCACTACAGCTCTTAACCCCGTCGGGAAATCGTGTATCAGAATATCGCGATTCCTGTGGTCAATGTATGTGGGATTCTCAAATACCCAAACTCTAGTATGTTGACACATGTTCTCCACTCAACACGTTGATTGCATGGTTATCGCGTTTCAGGATTTCGTGACTTCTCCTGTCGTGAGTCTCTCGTCACCGAGAATACCGAAATGTCGATCCCTGATGCACGTGTGAACGCTCTCCTCCACATCACCGCTTCCTCGTCACTCTATCGGGTTTCAAAAAATCGCGACTCCTAATGCGATGATTCCTTTGTATGCGGAAACCCCGAAATGCAGAACCTCAACTCGCTCTGGATTGCTGACATGTGTCCCGTCCGAGATCTACGGCTATAATCCTTTTTTGGGATTTTGGGACTTTCAAGGTCTTCGATTCTTGCCTTGTGAAAACTTGATGATACCAATATCCCGACATATCCTCCGGGTTCTCCTCCTCTGCTCGCTGGGACTTAATTCCTGCGCAACTTCCCGAGATCTAACGGATGACGAGATTTCACAGTTTCCTCGGCAAATCCTGACCGTCGATTCCTCCTCCTTGAAGATTTCTCAAGAATGGCTAAGTGTTCCTACTCAGCACTTGCCCTTCTACGCCTGCGTTTGAAACTCTTACTCGAACCTTCCTCGGCACAACCCCTGTGCTCTCTTTTGACGATACCATGAAGGTACTATACTTCCTGAGCTTGTCCACTCTGATTCTTTCAGAGGAATTTGCGCACACCCCTTGCACTCAAAATTCACCAACTTCCCAGGTGTTGAATCCTTCAGACTCAGTGCACTTCCTGCAGCAGCAGTCTTCAATCTCCTTGGATCAGATTAACAACTGAGACTTCTTCTTCAACCTGCGCACTCCTTGCATGGCTTCAACAACCCACTTCCACTTTTGGGTGAATGAGAACAAGTGTTAAACTAACTGAGCCTTCATCAATGCACTCCTTGCGGATGAATCCAACTGCACACCTTGTAGGAATCTCCTGGCTCAGATAGAGAAACAATTGAAACTTATTCTCTCTCCCTTTCAGACTTCAGTTGAAACATGAAATTACATGCCTAGCATATACAAAGCAAATGAATAGCAAGAAAACAAACATTCCTGAGCACATAAACAATATACACAGAGAAACAACACCCACCATGAGTTTGAATCATAACTTTCTTCTATTAATTCAACATCTGTACATGGGTTTTCTTCATACGATTCTTTGCATGCTCTTCTCTCTTGCTCCTGAATAATAATACAAATGATACAATGAGGGTGTCTATATCCATTTTCCCTCCTTCCATATAAAGTGTCTAATCTGGAAATAAAAATCCTATCTACCTGCATTAACTAGATTAAATGCCTCCTGTCTACTTCAGACAAGAGCGTATGGCTCAAGGTCTGATACAATATACAAAAGGCGCTCCTTCATAAATGGTTCCTTGAAGGTTTGGTCCTTCATTTCCAAAAAGAAGCTTTCAAAGCAATATGTCATGTGTTAAAAACACATGCGCTGGCTCCATGCTCGCTTTGGTAATTGTGATGCTCCTGCATCATACTCCTCGACTTGAAAACTTTCATGGGCTCATGTCCATGAGCTCCTGCACGGTTTGTCCATGATTTTGAATCACTGCTTTAGTCTCCCAGTTGGCATCTTCCACTGGATGGTTTTTCCATTTGACCAGATACTCGAAGTATTGCTTCCGTCTGGTCTTTTTGCTCACCCTCTTATCAAGTATATGCTCCATCTGTGGATTTTCTGCAATCAACATCTGTTTCTACCACTGGATTTCTGGTTGTTCATCACTTGCAGCTCCTGCTTCCTCGGCCTTATATGGATATAAGTCTTAGACATTGAATGTCGGAGATATTCCGATGCCATTCGGCAACTCAATTTCATAATCATTTTCTCCCAACTTCTTCAGGACTCTGCATGGCCCAATTTTCTTCATTTTCATCTTGTTGTATGTTCCCCTTGGGAACCTTTCCTTCCTCAGGTGTGTCAGAACCAGATCACCAACCTTGAACTAAATTTGTCTCCGATGCTAATCCGCTCTGCGCTTATATTTCTGGTTTGATTCCAGCAATCACTCCTTCACCCTGTTGTGAAGTTCTTTCATCGCCTCTGCGAATTCTTCAGCGCTTGCGCTCTTGGTCATTATCTGCTCTGAATCCCTCAGTTCAGATACTCCTCTTGGCTACCTGCCATATACAATCTCAAATGGAATTTTTCCTGTGCTCCTATTCACTGAGTCGTTGTATGCAAACTCTGCCTGTGGCAACACATTGTCCCAGCTACTGTGGTGCTCTGTCACCATGCTTCTTAATAAATCTCCCAGACTTCTATTTACCACCTCTGTTTGCCCATCCGTCTGAGGATGATAGGTAGAACTAAACATCAAGTTAGTCCCCATCTTCTTCCAGAGTGTCCTCCAGAAATGTCCAATGAATTTTGTATCCGTGTCCGATACTATACTTCTAGGTAAACCATGAAGTCTAACGATCTCCTTGAAGAACAAATTTGCGATATGAGTCGCATCGCTGGTCTTCTAGCATGGAATAAAATGTGCCATTTTAGAAAACTTGTCAACCACTACAAAGATCGAATCATGTACTCTTTGCGTCCTCAGTAATCCCAATACAAAATCCATGCTGATTTCATCCCACGGCCTTTCGGGTATGGGTAATGATTGATAGAATCCCGCATTCTGCTTCCTTCCCTTCGAATGTTGGAAAATTCTATATCTGTCAACAAACTTCTTGACTTCTGACCGCATCCCTGGAAAAAAGTATGCTTTGCTCAGCTTTGCAAATGTCTTTTCGTGGCCAAAATGCCCTGCTAATCCACCACTATGCTTTTCTTTTAGCAGATTCTCCCTCATGGAGCAATTTGGAATGCATAACGTATTTCCTCTGAACAACAGTCCATTTTGGATCATGTAATCTATCCATGGGCTTCTGTCTCTGAGAACTGGATTCTCATCTGCTTCATATGCCTCTGCAAAATCTGCATCACCTGCATACATGTCCCTAAGATTTTCAAAACCCAATGTTTTGACTCGGAACTCCTGCAACAACAAACACTTCCTGCTCAAAGCATCAACCACTTTGTTAGCAGTACCTGAAATGTGTTTAATTACAAATGTAAAATTATGCATATACTCTACCCATTTAGCATGTTTCTGATTCAACTTCTCCTGTTGAGTCAGAAACTATAATGCATGATTATCACTATACAAAACAAATTCTTTCGGGATCAAGTAATGCCTCCACTTCTTCAACGCCTGTATGATAGCATAAAATTCTTTATCAAACGTGGAGTACTTTACTTTTTCCTCATCCAGCTTCTTGCTGAAATATGCAATTGATCTGTCCTCCTGGCTCAAGACCGCTCCTATGGCAAAGCCACTTGCATCAAATTTTACTTGGAACACCTTTGTAAAATCTGGCAACACCAAAACCGGTTGTTCTGTGATCTTCTGCTTCAACAGATTGAAGCTCTTCTCTGCTTCTTCATTCCAATGAAAATATTTATGTCTTTTCTTGACAGTATCCATCATTGCTGTGCTAATTCCACTAAAATTCCTGATGAATTTTCAGTAGAAACTAGCTAGTCCATGAAAACTTTTCACCTCGAAAACATTTCTCGGTGATTGCCAATTTTTAATTACCTCCACTTTACTTGGATCCATCTTTAATTCATTCGCCGATATGACAAATCCCAAGTAAATGAGCTTTGTCCTCATAAATGAATATTTCCTGATGTTGATCAACAACTTCTCCTGCTATAGCTTCCTCATTACTGTAGCTAAATTCTTCAAATGCTCTTCTTTTGTTTTGCTGAAAATCAATATGTCATCCAGATAAACAATGACAAACATACCAATGAATTCCTTCAGCACTTCATTCATTAACCTCATGAACGTACTTGGTGCATTTGTCAAGCCAAACGGCATGAATAGCCATTCATACAACCCTTCGTTGGTTTTGAAGGCTGTCTTCCACTCATCGCCTTCCCTCATGCGAATCTGATGGTATCCTCTTTTCAAATCAACCTTTGAAAACAAATTTGCTCCACTTAAACAGTCTATCAAGTCATCCATCCGTGGCAATGGAAACCTGTACCTGATGGTTATCTTATTAATGGCTCTAGAATCAATGCACATTCTCCAACCTCCATCTTTCTTTGGACTCAATACCATTGGAACGGCACACAGATTTAAACTTTCCCTGATCAGTCCTTTATCCAATAGTTCCTGCACCTGCCTTTTAACTTCTTCGTTATCCTACAGCGTCAACCTGTACGCGGATTTGTTTGGAAAACTGGATCCTGGTATGAGGTCTATATGATGACTCACACTCCTCATCGATGACAACGAATGAGGTAATTCATCTACCACAATGTCAGCGAACTCTTCCAGCAGTTCCTGAATTTCTTCTGGCAAATCATCCACTCTTGTGCTGGTCAAAACAACTTTTGGTTTTCTGACCACAAAGAATTGTGGATCTTCCTTCTTCTTTACTTCTACTAGAAGTTCCTTCCCACTCATGAGAAGTACAGTATTCCTCGGTTTTGGCTTTAATTCTTTATCTTTAATTGGAAGTACCATATGTGTTCTTCCATTCTTCTCCAAAGTATACGTATTCATCTTCCCATCATGAACTACGTTTCTATCATATTTCCATGGTCTGCCTAGCAATAAATGACATACATCCATAGGAATAACATCACATAAAATCCTATCATTATATCCTCCTATCTTGATGTCAACTAAGCACTGTTTAGTGACATTTACCTTATGTCCCTTCTGTAGCCATGAGACTTTGTATGGACTCGGGTGATCAGTTTTCTCCAACTCTAGTTTCTCCACCATCTCGGTTGAAACGAGATTGTCGGTGCTTCCGCTATCCACGATAACCTTGCACTTCCTATCTTTGGTCTTGTATGTGGTTCTAAAAAGTTGGTTTCCTTGAGTTGTGTCCTCCACCTCCTTCTCGGGTGTTAAGAGAACCTTATGCATCATCAGTGACCTTCCGTCTTCTACGTCTTCTACTTCAACATCTCGCCTCTGTGCTTCGGCGATGTGAGCTTCTCCTCCATCCTTCTTCCTATCTGGACAGTCAACTGCCTTGTGTCCATTCTTTCCACACGTGAAGCATGTGATGACTCCACCTCTGCCTCTTCCTCTACCTCTGGTACAAGGAAATGTGTTATTATCAGCGTATCCTCCGCTCTGTTCTGTCTGCTATCTTCGTTGTTCAGCGTGCTGGCCTCGTTGTGAACTTCCACCTCTTTTTGTTCTAGTTTGAGGCTTCTTCCAGTCGTCATTAGATTTATAGAACCTATCATGGGAAACAGACTTACCTTTTGGCTGGTTCCTACCTCTGCCTTGTTTTGCTGGCTTACGGCTTAGCTTTTCCTCAGCTTTCAACGCCATCTGATACGCATCCTCCACCGTTCTGATGGTTGTCATACTCATCTCATCCTAGATATCGTATCTCAAGCCATTCATATACCTGGAAACTTTTTCATCATCGCTCTCCCGGTGACCTGCTCTGATATTCAGCTTATAGAATTCCACAGTATACTCCTTCACTGTCATCAACTTCTGTCTCAGGTTCTGCATTCTCCTGAACAATGTGATTTGATAATCCCTTGGGATGAATTTTGTCTTCATCTTCACAATCATTCGATCCCAACTTTTGATCTTTTGCTTGCCTTTGGAACGTCTATTTGCCTGAAGCTCGTCCCACCATAATGCTGCATGTCCCTTCAATTTTGTGACAGCATGCCTAACCTTCTTATCCTCCTCGATGTATTCATAATAAAAGTAGGTGTCAAGAGCTCTAATCCAATCCAGAAGCTCTTCTGCATCCAGATTCCCTTCATAAGCTGGAATGTCCATCTTTGTATTCGAACTCATCCGGGCGATAGCTTTAATTAATCACTCATTGGCTGCATCTTTGGCTGCAACTTCTCCTTGTTGTTCGTCTTCAACTTCACCTTCGAAGTCACTCATATCTCCAGCACTGGCTGTGCGTCTCTGCACTGCTTCCATATCTTCTAATCTCGCTCTGAGATCATGTATCTGCCTCTCCATATCTGGATTTTGTGCTTGTCTCCCTCTGCCTCTCTGGTTTCCCCTATCCTATGGATTGAGTGATTGTCTTTCTCTCCTCAGTGGCATGGTGAAATTTTCCTTTCTTCTCTGCTACAGAAAACAGAGAAATTTTCTCGCTCTGATACCACTTGATGCAAACGTGCCACCCAGGGCACGCCTGCTCCCACAAGACCTTCTCCTTCAATGCCCAAAGAGCTGAAATGCTCTTCAAATCCCTTATCGGGACCTTCCAATACCCACAAGACTCTTCTGATGATTTCCCTTTGTTCTATCAGAAAATCGGACCTTGCGTGATCGCGAGTCTTGAAGACACAGATTCGAGTCTCACAAATCTCTGAAACCCGATGTAGTTCAACGTCAAGGATTCCTTGCTCTTATCGGGAAATTCCCCTCACAGATCCCCGACCCCGATGTCTCGGTCAACGCAGAATTTATCCCACCCTATAGGGACTCTCAGCTATCGGGAAATCGACACCTACAGTGTTGCGAGAACCTGCCTCCTCGATTCTCCGATTCCCGATCTGTGATGGCACTATCTGTTAGGCCTCCTGGTCCATGTGACCAAAATACTTGTTGTATCGGGGCTTCGGACTTCGGGAGAATGGAGTGTATAAACTCTGCACCCTCAATATCTCCGATCCCCCGATCTCCGACTCCTTCTGAGCGTTGATTTCCTATGAGGGCTCAACCTTCCAACACCTGTCATCCACTACGGCTCTTAACCCCATCGGGAAATCGCGTATCGAAATATCGCGATTCCCATGGTCAATGTACATGGGATTTTCAAATACCCGAACTCCGGTATGTTGACACCTGTTCTCCACTCAGCGCGTTGACTGCGTGGTTATCGCATTTTGGGATTTCGTGACTTCTCCTGTCGTGAGTCTCTCGTCACCGAGAATCCCGAAATGTCGATCCCTGATGCACGTGTGAACGCTCTCCTCCATGTCACCACTTCCTTGTCGCTCTATCAGGTTTCGCAAAATCGTGACTCCTAATGCGACGATTCCTTTGTATGCAGAAACCCCGAAATGTCCTACCCTGACTCGCTCCGGATTGCTGACACGTGTCCCGTCCGAGATCTACGGCTATAATCCTTTTTCGAGATTTTGGGACTTTCAAGGTCTCTGATTCTTTCCTTGTGAAAACCCGATGATACCAATATCCTGACGTCTCCACTGGGTTCTCCTCCTCTGCTCGCTGGGACTTAATTCCTGCGCAACTTCCCGAGATTTAATGGATGACGGGATTTCACAGTTTCCTCGGCGAATCCTGACTGTCGATTCCTCCTCCTTGAAGATTTCTCAAGAATGGCTAAGTGTTCCTACTCAGCACTTGCCCTTCTACACCTGCGTTTGAAACTCTTACTCGAACCTTCCTTGGCACAACCCCTGTGCTCTCTTTTGATGATACCATGAAGGTACTATACTTCCTGAGCTTATCCACTCTGATTCTTTCAAAGGAATTTGCACGCACCCCTTGTGCTCAACATTCACCAACTTCCCAGGTGTTGAATCCTTCAGACTCAACACACTTCCTGCAGCAGCAGTCTTCAATCTCCTTGGCTCAGATTAACAACTGAGACTTCTTCTTCAACCTACGCACTCCTTGCACGGCTTCAACAACCCACTTCCACTTCTGGGTGAATGAGAACAAGTGTTAAACTAACTGAGCCTTCATCAACGCACTCCTTGCGGATGAATCCAACTGCACACCTTGCAGGAATCTCCTGGCTCAGATAGAGAAACAATTGAAATTTATTCTCTCTCCCTTTCAAACTTCAGTTGAAACATGAAATTACATGCCTAGCATATACAAAGCAAATGCATAGCAAGAAAACAAAAATTCCTGAGCACATAAACAATATACACAGAGAAACAACACCCACCATGAGTTTGAATCAAAACTTTCTTCTATTAATTCAACATCTGTACATGGGTGTTCTTCATACGATTCTCTGCATGCTCTTCTCTCTTGCTCTTGAATAATAATACAAATGATACAATGAGGGTGTCTATATCCGTTTTCCCTCCTTCCATCTAAACTATCTAATCTGGAAATAAAAATCCTATCTACCTGCATTAACTAGATTAAATTCCTCCTATCTACTTCAGACAAGAGTGTATGGCTCGAGGTCTGATACAATATACAAAAGGTGCTCCTTCATAAATGGTTCCTTGAAGGTTTGGCGCTTCATTTCCAAAAATAGCTTTCAAAGCAATATGTCATGTGTTAAAAACACATGCGCTGGCTCCACGCTCGCTTTGGTAATTGCGATGCTCCTGCATCATAGCCACTACAGAGAAAGAAAGGTTTGAGTGTTGAAAACTCCAAACACCAAAGTCCCAAAGAAAATAATGTCCATTGATTTAAAAAGGGGGCAGATCTGAGCTGTTAGTTCAGAAGTACCGTCAAGATCGTGAGATCAAAGGTCACGTTGAATTGCGGGGATAGAAAGTGCTCGGACTTTAAAGGTTAGGGGGCAGGCCGCAATCAAAACCACAGTATTGAGAAAGAGACACGTGGTGGCTCGTGGTGAATTGCGGGGAGAAAGGAAGTTGGACTCAAACCACCTTTGTCTGTGCCCGCAATCACGTGATTGGCACTCGGTTATAACCCACAGTCTTATACAATGTGCATCAAAGAAAAAGGGAGCTAGTTCCCCAACCTTCCAAATTAGAGATCGTGGAAAGTGGATTTGTTTCCTAAAGGAGAACAATTTTTTTACACCCCACTGTGGGTATGTTACATCAGTCATGAAATTGTAACTGAATGACTTTTCACAAGATTGTGTTGTTTGAATTGGTTTCTTCGAAGCTAAAATTGTAATATCCCGATTATGTTTAGTGGATTGCACAAGATTGAAAGTTCAAGAGTTGTTAGTATTTAATTTGAAACTCATTGTATAAATATGAGAGGCAATCATGCCTGAACATAGGAATTGATAGATAGATAAAGCATTAAGGAGGAAGATCCCACTCTATTCAAGCATCCATGTACTCCGTTAATTATGGAATATAAAATTGGTTCATATTCATTTCTCTATTGCGTTCCTGAGCTTGTAAGTGTTAGCAGGCATGCTTCTGAGAGAAGGTAGGCCCCCCTTCATCTCAGAAGAAACACCCTAGCTTGTTTTGTTTATCTATTTGTTATATTATAATTAATTATACTTTTGTTATTGTCATTAATTCATTAAGTTCAATTCCTGTAGACAGTCTGATCGGAATTCAATAGTGATATCAATTAATTAATGTTGAAATTTCATTTATGTTGTAGTTCAGCTAATGCTTGTGAACATGAAGCTTCATACTTGATTTTTTGACAGTTTAGTTGGTGATTTTCTGGACAAGAATTGTCCAGAGCTACAGATCAATTCAATAATTATTGTCATTCTTTACTGATCAACAACTTCCCATGATAAAATCCTTGATCACATGTATTTGTTTTTTATTGTGTTGCTTTTGTTTCAAGTTAATGGTTGCCAATATGACTAATAGAGTGGATCCAATGGAGTACTGTTGGCTTTAAAAATCTAATCCGACATGCAATTCTACCTTAGAATTTCCACTATCAGGTGAGCAATTAGATTGAATTTATTTCATAGTTTATTGGAATGGTGTGTCTTTGAGATTTGTTCTACGTATATTTTTCCTAGTGCTTCATAAGTCTACATACCCGGATTTATAATTAATGTACCAAATTACTATTATATAATTCACCCAACAATGATAARCCACTTTCCCTATTGAAGTAGATGCCCTACTTATACAACCCAATAGATTTATATGTTTCATTGGTGAGTTCTCTCTATAATTTGGTTCACTATATCTTGCACAATGTATTTAGGTTTGATCTCTATATGGGCCAAGTTGTTTGCCACCCTTAAGGTGTCTAATAGAGGTAGAAAGTATAGTCAAAGAAGATCCACATTAAAGACATGGTGTAGGTTGAGGAATGGTGGAAGATTTAATTCAAAAACATGCTCACCCACGACCTTGGAGATACTGTAAGGCTCATATCAAAGTGGTCTAAGCTTCCAATGGCGGCTCGTGAGTTTCTAGGATTTCTACAAGTGAAACCATACCTTATCACTACCTTATCACCAACCTAAAAATTGTGTGGAACACTATGTTGATTGTGTTTCTATTTGTACTTGGTGTTTTCTTTCTATAAAATATCGTGAACTTGTCACTAGATCTATTCAACAAATATTGTTTATTTCTCTGCCTCATTTTGAGCATGGGWTGAATCTTCCTGTGTTTATGCAATGGATAAGCTACTTCAATTAAGGCCAGTGGTTGGAACCTCAAGAACACTTGAAAGGGTTGTGACCAATAGAATTACAAAGAGTTTTGTTGTAGTTGTGTKGAACATAAGGAAGGTTACTTAAACATTCTAGAAATAAATTGTGTGATAGTTTATGAAACATCTGACATTTCCAATGGACACTRCACCCATCATCARGGAYGAATAAAGATATAATGGTATTGAAAAGAGTTCTTGTGGTAATGATTTAAAGGAAGAAATGAAGTAACCAACCATTGGAAATTATTAATAATTTAATAGATGACCATTTGAAAAATGACCCTTGGAAAATTAGTAATGAAATGATTATATAAATATTAAATAAGAATTAAAATAATAATGGTTAAATGCCCGAGGTCTAGAGCAGTCGGTGAGGGAGTGTGTTGTTAAGGTACTCCTTAAGTGAAAGTCATCGGTTCGAAACCCCTGGGGACACCTCAAATCCAACCATGTTAACAGTTGGTGCGGTCCAGGTCAGGTGTGATCCTCGGGTGACTTTAACTGCTTAGATGTCCTTGGGTCATGGCTCCTCGAATGACTTTGATGGCTTAAATGCCCTTGGTTCATGGCATCTCAACCACAGATCAGTCACATGGTTGAGAATTACCAAAAAAATAAATAATAATAATAATAGATAAAATAATTAACAAGAATTTGATAAATGAAAATTAAAAATAATTTAATAGAAGACAAATTGAAAATTGATAATAAAAATAATATGCCTTAACTATTAAGAAGATTAAATTGGAATTAGAAATTAACCACAAAAAGTCCTGGTTTTTTTTTATAGTAAATTATTCATAAGGACGAATGTTTTTTTTCAATAATAAATTATTCATAAGAACGAATTAGGGAATTAATTATTCATAAGGACGAATGTTTTTTTTTTATAATAAATTATTCATAAGAACGAATTAGGGAATTAAATGGAAAAAAAGCAATTTAAAGTTTGATTAACTTTGAAATTGGAATTCTTCCAATTTCCTTATTGTAAGGTTTTATCCTCTTCTTTTTACCCCTTCGGACTTACTCTTTTGGAATCCTATTCACCGTCCCTGTATTCTCTTCTCAATTCCCGGATGATTGCTCTTTTTCCATTGAATTCCCTAATTCATCCTTATGGATCATTTATTATAAATAAATGATTTTCTTTGTTTTTTTAGTGCTTATTCTTTATCCTCTTCTTTTTACCCCTTCGGACTTACTCTTTTGGAATCCTATTCACCGTCCCTGTATTCTCTTCTCAATTCCCGGATGATTGCTCTTTTTTCCATTGAATTCCCTAATTCATCCTTATGGATCATTTATTATAAATAAATGATTTTCTTTGTTTTTTTAGTGCTTATTCTTTAGACATATGCCCACCATTTTTTTTCGTTTAATTTCTAATTCCAATTTAATCTTTTAAATATCAATTCATATATATATATATATATATATATATATATATATATATATATCATTTTTATTATTAATTCGATATTCTATCAAATTATTTTGAGTTATTTTAATCATTATTATTCTAATTCATATTTAATTTTTCTATAATCATTTTATTACTAATTTGTTGAAAGGATTTTCTATTAAATTATTAATAATTTTTAATGGATCATCACCTCATTTCATCTTTTAAATCATTAGTATCAACATTTTTTTCAATACCATTATAACTTTATTCATCCTGAATGATGGGTGAGTGTCCACTTGAAAAGTCACATGTTTCATAAATTCTCACACAGTTTATCTCTAGAAAGTTTAAGCAACATTATGACTATGGAAACTTTCATACTCAAATAAGGAAGGTTTTCATCATGTGTATGTGGATGTTTGGAGTTGTACATTTAAAGGATATGTACAAGCTTTTATATGTTCATTGATCTGAGGATGGAAGGTAATCAATTTGGTTATTTTGGTGTTCATCATGGAACAAAACATAGACCAAAATATACTTAGCAAGATTATGTCCATATAAAAAACAATGGTCTTTGGCAACCCAAAATGAACCCAAACATCTCCAAAGAAGAGCTTAGCAGGTGCTTGTTCTATGAAATTATTCTTGTAGAATGCCAAAATTATCATCTTAGAGAACCAATCAACAACTACAAAAACACAACCATTACCATGCATAGTTGAGGGTAGACTTAGCTCGGTGGGTTAGCTAAAGTGGATGAGTGTCGTTATTTGTTTGAATGAGGTTTCAGGGTCAAATCCCTAACCATGAGTCTGTTTAGGGCCTCACTTGATGTCCCCACTGGGTTAGGCCCGTGATCAAGCCGAACGGTTTAACCTGTTTACCATCCACGAAATGTGGGAAAGTACTTGGGGGTTTCCCGTGTTGTATTCCCAAAAAAAAAAATAG
Organism: Picea engelmannii; assembly: GCA_009831015.1. Classification (NCBI taxonomy): domain Eukaryota; kingdom Viridiplantae; phylum Streptophyta; class Pinopsida; order Pinales; family Pinaceae; genus Picea; species Picea engelmannii. The sequence goes on from ML785554.1 coordinate 560,163, forward strand.
TTGAGGGTAGACTTGGCATAAAATTCATAGACACTAAATTTCAAGGCTTATCTAGAATGGACATACCAGTGCACAATCTTTGCTTCTTAATCTTGGGTTTAGCAATTGCATATGGAGTGCACGTTTTGATATTGTTAATGTCTTGTTAGAGCTTTGAAAAGCATAAGTACTTCTGGAGCACTTTCAATGCCTTTTCCATGCCAAAATGCCTTGCCACTTAGTTGTAGTGTGCCTACCCAATCATCTTTTCACACTCTCTTGAAGGAACATAAAGAATTACCAAAATGCACAAGCATCCATCTTTGAAGTGGAAGTTTGAAATTTATTGATGTGGAATCAATGTATTAGATGTAAAAGTGAAGTTCGATGGAATTTGAGAGAAACTTTTGAATTTTCTATAGCTATTTTCATACATAACCAATTTTTTTTTTTTTTTTTTTTTTTTTTTTTTT
>ML785554.1:567367-600396 GCA_009831015.1 Picea engelmannii
TATATATATATATATATATATATATATATATATACGGATGATGAAATTGATTAATTATTTTTTGTTTTAGATATTTGATGATTAATTGAGATATTTTAACTTTTTTCTTTCATGATAAAAAATATTGCAACCAAATTTTGCTAATTGACTTTGTTTAACATGAGTTAATAAGTTATGTGGATGGGGTGACAGCTGGTTCCTATGCACATTAAGTTGTTAAATTCCTTCCTTTCCATCCTCTCCTCAAGACCTCGCGGGATGAGTGGCATTCAATGGTTACGTGCGCTGGTGCGAATGCGTACATAAATTGGATTAATGGCGTACTCTTTGCTACAGTAGAAACATGTCTGGACTAGTAAGAGTCACATGATCCCTTTCCACTCAACCCCTCTAGCACTTCACCTTCCCAACCCGACTATATTTCAGGAGGTAAGAAATGGCTACAGTCATTTGGTTTTGGTCATGTCTCTAGCTACAATCATTTGTGTTCATCCATACCTTTTCCTTTCCTGTTATTTCACTCTTCTCATGTTCATCATTTTGGTTAACCCCTCCTTCATGCCTAGGGAAAGAGGAAAGCCTTCGAATTACTATAGCTTTGTCTCTCGATAACGCATGCTAAGAATTTCTTCTCCCATGCCCCATACTTCTCTAGTTCGCCATAGTAGCCCCTCTGTGACGCCTCCTCCTTCCTCGACCTAGATTTGGATGGATGAAGGTCCTCCCATGGCCTATGTCGAGGAATAAATAACTACAACCCTAGTACAAATCCCCTCAGCTTCCCTCCTGTATACAGTACTCGACCCTCAAGCCCTGCCCAACACTTCTAGTCAGTCCACCCTTGGAACAAACTCTGCTTTGGAATTGGATACCTACATAATTGAAGAGGAAATCCCTCATGAGGAGTGCAATGAGGAGTAAATCCCTCAGGAGGAGTGCAATGAGGAGGAAATCCCTGAAGCAAGTCAACCTCCACTTATCAGAGATACAGAACTAGAACGGATTCACACCTTCTGCCTCTCACATGATCACTTAGACCTCATCTTTGATATGCGACGAGATATGGAAGAGAAAATTTACTAGCACACCATCCTTAGCAATCGCTTGGACATGTTGTTCGATGCTCTTTCAGGTGAGCCAAACAAAAGAAGATGTTCAACATGCGCCCAACTGTTCATCTTCGCTCCTACTTGGCCTCAACCTCATGGCGACAAAGGCAATCTGGGTTCACCCACTGTTTATTTTTGTCATTTTCTTATGCCACTATGCATTCCACTGTCAAAACTATCATAGAAATTTTAGTGTCATTTTGTTCATGGTTACATGGAAAATTCAGACTTCAGAGAGATCAAGACTTTTGGCCATTTGTTTCAGTTTCCATCTATTTGGAAGAAAAGGTGTCCGGTTTCAGTTCATGTATGGACAAGTGTACTGTTATGATGGCATTATAAGGTAATTAAATATTTTTATTTACAAAAATAAAACATGATATAATAAGTTAGAAATATAAATAGTGTTATAAGTATTGTAAAATTGAGTCCTAATGTACTCCTAGGAAGGACATATTAAGAATAACATTATAAGTATTATAAAATTGAGCCCTGAGTTGAAAATTTCCTAGACAATGCATATGAGGGAGTTAAATATTTTCAGTCTCCCTTCAAAGAGAACAATCATGCCACTGTAGATGCCATATTTTCCATCTTAAGTCTGGCCAATTTCTTTCCCAGATTTGTGGATCCTCAAGACAACCAAAATATTATGGCAGAGGTCGAAAAAGAGGAATTACTCAAAAATATTCAAAGTTTCCATAAATATAAGAGTCTAGGCCTTGATGGTCTTCCCACTGAATTTTTTTTAGTTGTTATGATTTCATTGAAAAGGATTTTCGAGAGTTATTGGAGGCCTCAAGACTATTTGGGGGAATTTTGGTGACCTTCAACAATACCTTCATAGAAGTGATACCAAATAAAAATAATCATATGTTCTATGAAAGCTTTTGTCCAATATCATTTTGCATTAACATCTACAAAATCATTTCAAAAATCATCTCCCAACAATTGAAAGAATTTTTTTAAAGACCACTTTGTTCCGAGCAACTTGTTTTTCTTGAAGGGAGACAAATACTTGAGGTTGTTGGTGTAGCATAGGAAGGCCTCTATTCTATAAAAACAAAGAATTAGAGGGACATGATTACCAAAGTGGATCTATCAAAGGCTTTTGACAGAGTTATCTCGCTCTTTCTCCCCCTCATTTTCATTCCCTTGGGCTTTCGTTTACATTTTGTAGAGTGGGTCATGTGATGTATAAGATTAGCCTCCTTTGTAGTTTTAATCAGTGGGGTGGTGTCACCCTTCCTCAAGATCGAAAGTAGAATTTGGTAAGGATATCCACTATCTCCAATCCTCTTTCTCCTTATAACTAAAGGGATTAGTAGAGCACACAAGGTGGCCTAAAAAATGGTTTATTTGAAGGTATATTAAGCGGAAGTTCATAATTTGTGACACAATTATTGTTTGTTGATGATATTATTATTTTTTGAGATGGCTCAAAATGTATGGTGGGTAAGCTTAAGGAAATATTGGATGTTTTCTTTTCTGTCGGTGGCATAGTGATAAATTCCTCCAAGTCTATGGTAACATGTTGGGGGTATTCTAAGTCGGAAAAAATCTACAGTACCTACATCTTCCCCTTTCTAGTGACAACATTTGAAACATGTTTTAAAATTATACCTTAGGTTCCATCTAAAGGAAAATATGTACCTCAAAGGTGTTTGGAAATTGGAAATGACTCATATCCAAGATTGAAAAATAATCGAACACCTAGTGCGATAGATGGTTATCTTGAGGTGTCCATTTAATCCTAGTTGAATCAGTCCTCACGCTCATTCTAGTATACTGGATATCTCTTACTTGGATCCCAAAATGAATCCTTGATCAAATAAGAGATATTTATTATCATTTCATATGGTCAAGGAAACAGGAGAAAAAGTGACTAGCATTCGTATATTGGAAAAAACATGATGTCCAAAAATGTCAAGGAGGTTGGGGATTACAAAATATTTTTCTTTTCTCCCAATCCTTGGAAGCAAAAAATGTTTGGATACTATTGTAGGGACAAGGCCTTTGGGATCAAACGTTGAAAGATAAATACCTTCCCTCCTTCTCCATTGAGGAATGAATAAAGTCACCCATTAAAAGAGCTCAAAATTCTTATATTATTTGGAAGGCCACAATAGCAATGTTCCCCCTTATTGGGAATTGGCTAATACAGAAAGTAGGAAAGGGGGATAATGTTGAGTTAGGCCTTGACCACTATATTGGGAGAATGAACTCACATAATATACCCCTACCCCTCATCTGAGACCTCTATTCAAAACAATATCACACCCTTCATCACATTGTCATTAACCAAGTGGAAAATAATATATAGAAACATTGTCTCTCGTGTAGAGACATGGAACTCAGAAAAGATGCAATGGAGGCTTGTAAAGATTATACATATTGTCTCAAGAGAAGTAATGCCATCCTCTCTGATATGGAGGAAGAACTCCTTTGGTCAATGATTCTCTCAGGAAAATATGAGCCCAAAATCTGCTACAAGACACTGGTATTCGAAGAAAACAATCACGCCTTGATTCCTGAAGCCATTATGGAAATACAAATTCCTGAGAAAAGAAAAATGATTTATGTGTATTATCCTACTTAATAGATATTTAACTTGGGACATTTAACAAAAAAATGCTATGATGGCCTCAAAAGGGAAGGTGTAGTCTCTGTGAAGAATATTTGGAGAATAACAACCATCTTATTCTATGTTTCCCTTTCATAAAGTAGGCTTGGAAAATAATTGGAGGCCTTACTAGATTGTGTAACACTTGGCAAGGGAAATCTATAGAGGAAGACGTAAGGACCTATAGAGGAAGACTTAAGGAAGATGAGTGTTCTGAAGAAATATATTAGCACCGAGAATAGTGAGGTGCTCTACAAACTTGTATGGAGGAGATGTTGAGGCGCTAGTGTTATGTTATGTTAGATAACACTACATCTAAAACAAAATTAAAGTCTGTTCAATTTAAAAAAATATAATTAATAAAAAAAAAGTCGACTTAGTTAAAAAAAACAATTACACGCAACTTAAAGTCCGCTCAATTAAAAAAATAACAATATTAATAAAAATTAAATGGATTCAATTAAAGAAAAACAATTACATACACAGTGTAAAACTTGACATGGAATGAAATAATAAAAAATAAAATTACACCCTATGAAATTGGATCCCTCTCGGTGCTTGATAGATATGGGTTTAAGATGGATCTATGTTGGTTACTCCATCAACAAGATGAACGTTGTGAAGAAATATGAAATATTTTCGAAACATTCAACTTTTCAAGTAGACACTCCACTCATCATCAAGGACAAGAGAAACTTACTAATTAGAAAAGAGTATGCTCGAGGGTAGATATAAAAGGTTAAGAAGAGGAAATAGTTGTTGGAAAAAAAAACCGTTGACAACAAAATTATTAAAAATTATAATTGATTATTAAAAATTGAAATTAAAATTAAAATAAATAAATAAATGTTCATGGAAGCAAAAGCAGAACCTTTAAGCTCAAATCTTCACAAGGAGTGGTAACAAGAAATAAGGTAGTGCAAAAAAAATCGGAAGAAAGCGATAGTGTGGAATTTTCCAAACCTGATTGAAGTCAAGGACGACCTTCCCGAACTGGATCTCATGTTGCAGAGACAAAAAGGAATAAAATATCGGGCTCCCAACCTACTCTTCCAGAAACCTTCAATAATGTGCAAGGAAAAGACTCACAAGGAACCACGCAAGGACATGAAGGAGGAAAGACTCATCCATACACTGTTAAATAATGAAATATGTCTCTTGGAACTACTGGGGGCTTGGGAATTCTTCACGGGTCCAAGCTCTGCGAGATTTAATCAAGCGGGAAAAGTCGACCATCCTCCTCATCCAAGAGACAAAATTAGGAGAAAATGAAGTTCTTAATTTAGCAGTAAAATTTTGGAGAAATAACATAGGTTTAGTTCGGAGTTCACATGGTGCTTCAGGGAGCTTGGGAACCTTTTGGGATAATTCTCATTTCTTCCTTTGAAATTCTTGCAAAAAGAAGCATATAGTAGTCATAGGATTAGAGCATCGAGCTTCATGCTTGTTATTCAATGTCATCAATGTTTATGGGCCTATTTTTTATGGAGAAAAGCAGGAATTCAAGAAGAGATGCTTCAACTAAAACAACAAGGATTTCATCACAATTGCATAGTTGTTGGAGATTTCAAAACGACCCTTTATTCTTATGAGAAGAAAGGAGGAAATACAGTTCGAGACTAGTTTCTTGAATGAATGGAATATCTCTTGTCTGAATGGGATCTTGTCGATGTGGCCCCTAAGCAGGGCTTGTATATGTGGGCCAATCAAAGAGTTGGTGATCAATATATAGTCAATCGGTTGGAACGTTTTTTCATCAACAACGATTGGATTTTGAAAGGACTTGATGTACTCTCTTGTATTTTATCTTTCGGAGAATCAAATCATAAACCTGTGACTTTGTCCATGGAAGACTAGGAGGACTTGGGTCCCTTCCATTTTCGATTTAATCCTCTCTGGCTCCATGAGGAAGGTGTTATTGATCTCGTTAATAAATCATATCTTACCCATTTTACAAGTTCTCCAAGATTCATATGGGAATCCAAATTGAAGAAGGTTAAATTTGTTCTCGGGGAATGGGGAAAGAAAAACTACAAGCCTCCAGATCAAAAAAATCAAGAGGCGCAACAGTAGTTGGATACAATTTGTGAAGTAATGGAAAAAGAGGAGGTCACCACTGCACATTTAGCATAATATAAAGAGGCAACAACTCGACTCTTTCAGCTAAATCGAGAGGAGGAGGAACATTGGAGGCTAAAATCTCGCAGCGTGTGGTTAAAAATTAGGGATCAGAACACTAGTTGTTAAGCCCTAAATAATGGCACATTACCCCTTAATTTTGGCATACTACATTAGTAATGTTATTTTATTTATGTCGGCTTGGGTCCATCAGTTGTAATTGTACCTCCTAGTCTCCTATATATACCAAGGAGACCTTTTCATTTGGAATCATCTTGTATTTGGAAATTTATGTGGTGTATAAGGAGGTTGCCCCCTCGAAGAGGCTTATTATCTGAAATTATCTCTTTTTCAAGGCGTTGAGTACTTATTCAAAGGTTTTTTTATGCTATTTTGATATTTGGTTCTTAACATTAGACATCAGAGCTCAAGGTCTTGGGGTTTCACTGCTACATATGATACACCTTGGAATTTTCGCTATAACTTTTTTTCTGAGATGTTTCAGAAGAAACCACTTGGATCATATTTAGTAGACAGATCAAGGTACATGGGGTTCAAATTTCATCTCTTGAGGCCTTATACTTTCGGAGACATGGCCTGTGTAAGATAAGGTTTTGGAATCATCCTGAATTTAGTCATTGCGTAATTTTTTCTATAAAATTGTTTTTGTATTATTTTAGATCCTGAAACATGGATTCTATTCATATAAATTATCAAGGTATCTATGATAAAAAAAATTCAGTTTCTGGGTCATCCTACTTTTGTAGATACACCCTGTGCAAGATAGGATATATGACTAGTCATATTAACTAGTCTCAAATAGGTCTTCCAGGTAAAACATGTTAGAATATGAAAGATTGTGCTTGTTTTACCATTGAAAATACCCTTTTCACCCAACCATAGGTCGAAGCCACCCTCCAAGCACCTTGACCTTGACACATAAGAGAATCCTAGTAGAAATCCAATATCCAAGAGAGGCTAATGCACCAAGCAAGAAGTAACCAAGTTGATCAGATAGTCCCACCCAAAAGTTGGCGTAGTACCTTCCCCGGGACTTGCGCACAAGACTGCAACTGCACTGCACAGAACTGGCTCTTTGCAAATAATGAGAAGTGTGTCAAATGAGAGACTGGTGCCCTGTATTTATAGTGGTTCTGGCATACTTACTGGGGTCGACTTCTTCTTCTAGGTACTAATTAATTCATATTAATTATATTTCTACAGCCGACATCTTGTCTAGGGTTTCCTTCATTCTTTTCTTCCTTCTGGAACATTCTAATCTTGTCAAAGGTCACAATAGAGGTTCATACCTCCCGAAGCTACCATAATATCAACACTCCCTCCTAGCTAGGGAGGCATGGTATTGAGCACAAACAGACCATTCAACTGGTAGTATCATGAGCACCGTCATTATTATCCAACTGGATAATCTCTTATGACAACTGGTACAGTATCAATTGATAGAACACAACTGTGTCTATCCACAATAGTACACAACTACTCAAACTGTGACACATAGTCACAATCAGTGGAACATATCCACCACAATAGTATATCTCTACTGTCTGGAGACATGCAGTCTCCATAACAATCATCTGATGATAACCTGCACAGAAAATATTGTTAAAAATAAACTAAACCATCTGAGCCAATCTTTCACTCACATCTATGAGATCTGAAAGAATATTTGCCCTCAATATAGAACATCAACAATGGGCTATCTACCCTATTCTTCTCAAACAAGGAAGAATGATTGTTTCTTATTTATGAGCCTGGACCATTCCTCACCCTGGGCCATTCTTCCTACACTAATCAAAGTGAACCCTGGAGAGAATGTATAAACCCTAAGGAATGTTTGTCCCTGATCGTTGAGCCTGGACCATTCCCCACCCTGGGCCATTCTTCCTACACTAATCAAAGTGCACCCTAGAGAGAATGTATAAACCCTAAGGAATGACTGTACAGACCATTTCCTCTGTTAACCACAAGAGGAAAAGACTGTCCTGTATCAACCTCCAAAATAGACCATTCCTCATGTTAACCACAATGAGAAATAGTTTTCTGGTGAGGTGGGCCAGTCTTCTTGAGTAACCCTCAAGAAGAGAGGTTTCCCTAAACAACTCCCCATGTTAACCACAATGGAAAGTTGATGTCTATGATACATCATCAATCTAGATGATTTCCCATGTTAACCACAATGGGAAATCGTTGTCCGACAGAAATCTCAATCCACTTTCCGAACAAGAAAGAATCTGCCCAACTGGGCTATTTTTCAATCTCGAAAATAAATGTCTTCAATAATATTTTCAGTGCTCCCTCCCAACCTGGAGAGTCATTTCTTCCCTTTCAGCTAAGGGAGTTATTTCCGCGATCCCCATCTTCTCTTGGAAATATGCAAACTTTATTATGGATAGAGGTTTTGTCAGGATGTCTGTTGTCTTCTTGTCTGTGGGGATATACTCGAGCTTTACCTCTCCTTCCTGGACTTTATCTTGAATAAAGTAGTATTTTATCTCAATGTGTTTCGACCTTTCATGAAACACGGGATGTTCTGATAATCTTATACAACTTTGATTATCACAATATATTATGCTCGATTTTGGAATTTGATCAAATAAATTGGAGATTAACTTCCTTAACCATATTGCTTATGTGCATGCTTCACATGCTGCCATATACTCTGCTTTTGTGTATGCTTCACATGCTGCCATATACTCTGCTTCTATGCATGCTTCACATGCTGCCATATACTCTACTTTTGTTGTTCTGAGTGCGACACACTTTTGTTTCCTGCTGCCCCAAGATATCATAGCAGAGCCCAAGCTGAAACACATGCCTAAAGTGATCTTTCTGTCTCCTACACTTCCTGCCCAATCTGAGTATGTGAATCCATGAAGCTATATATTGTTGGATGTGGTATATCTCAAACCATAGTTTATTGTTCCATGAATATATATTAATACATTCTTTGCAGCTATCCAGTGCTCATGTCTCGGTTCCACCTGGAACTGGCTTAGTGTATTCACAGCAAAGCAAATGTCTAGTCGAGTATTTACCAAATACATCAATGACCCAATTAGTTGTCGATATAGAGATGGATCTATTGGATTAGAATCTTGATCTTTTACTTTTCTTATATTCGCATTCATAGGAGTGTCCATGGGCTTACAATCCATCATTCCAAACTTCTCAAGGATCTTTATTTCATACTTTCCTTATCCAAGGAATACTTCACCACTCTTCTTCCATACTTCTAGTCCCAATTAATAATGCATGAGACCTAGATCTTTCATATCAAATTCAGAAGCTAGTTCCTTCTTGCACTGAATGATGAGAGACTCTTCACCTGTTATGCCAAGAATATGTGCCAAAAGTGTACCAAACATATATCAGGATCATCAACAAGTGCCTCTATCAATGTACCAATAACATCATCAACCATACAACATGCCAACCATGCACCTCAAAAAAGTGTCATATCACACATGATATGCCTCTATCATAAACCAAGTGACACAAGCCAAGAAGATGTATCTCAACCATCAAGCATCAATCATGTACCAAATATCATCAACAAGTGCATCAACCATGCACTAAACATGTAGTGCCACCAGTACCAAGCAAGTGCATCAACCATGCACCAAACTTCAACAATATGTACCACAATCAAGATATCCAAACACATAGGCCACATCATCCATAAACCATGTGCCAATGATACTACTAACAAGTACCTCAAATAATTTATCAAGTCTGTACCAATCATGCATCAATCTATGACTCATCAATCATGTACAACATCACCACCTCATCAACTCATCAACTACATGTCCAATATGTAGCTCAACCATATTCCAAATACATACACCAAGACATCAACAAATATGCCTCTAAAAATACATCACAAGATGTATAAATTGAGCTCACATATATACCAGTCATGTACTACAACATATCTCCCTAAAAAAACATTCACTACAGCAAGTACTAAGAAACCAATAATACATCTAAACATGTACCAAAAGTGTGCCTCAATAGATCAATGATATACCTCTAGCTATCATCACATCAACATGATATGTCCCATATAACTTCACTAAGAAAATAAATAACATAACCAACACTATTCCTTAACAAAAAATGCCTCAATCCACACTCTAGGGTTAATACTATGCATCTAAGAAAGGCATCAAGCATATGCTCCAACACTCAACCACATATTATCACCATACATTCATCAAACACACATAAAAACATGAAAACTGAAGCATACAATCTTAGACCTTGTAGAAACATAGTTAGATTATTGAACCATGTTGCAACTTATCTGTACACCCATCTTTTTGAGGCTTTTCCAACATGTACGTGACATGTTCCTTAGTCAACTCACGTATGTACGTGAATTTTCTTCAGACAGACCACTGGAACCTGCGTATGCCTAAAAAATTGTGAAGCTTTCCTCATTCTTTGTCCTTTCATTCATGTTCGGTTGTTCAATCTTCTTCATCAACTTCTGAGAGTGTCCTAGCTTCTCATAACTTGTACTATGAGCTTCCATCTTTTCAACATTGTCTTCCTTCCAAGTTTCATGTTCTCTTCTTGCCATATTGTATGAATCACTCCTCATGGACTTTCTCCTTGTGTTCCAACAATCTTTGGATTTGTGGCCAAACCCATTGCATCTGTAACATCTCATGGTGTGACAATGAGGAACAATGTGTCCCAGTTGATTACATCTCCAACATCTTAAGATGTTATTAAATCTTCCAACATATCTCCTTGCACAATGTCTGCAATCCAAAGCTTTGTTACCATATTCATTACATGAGAAATTGAAAACATTTTCATACCTTTGCTTTTGTGTCCACCTTGAAGGTGTCTCTCTTATAAACTTGCTTTGAGGTGTAGGAATGGCTTCTTTGTGTCTTCCTTGCTCTAATATTATGTCATTTCTTTGTGTAGGTGCTTCACTTGCATCTTTGTTTCCACCTTTTAAGAATGAAGGAATTACCTCATGCTACTTAGACGTGCTATCTTCAAAGTGTGTTTCTTACTTGTTGTATCCAAGACTAGATTTATCATTAGGTGATCTTTGAAAATTAAATATTTCACCCAAGATTGTTGAGCCGTTCATGAACCTTTTTGACTTCTCTTCTTTCCTTCTGGATTCTTCAATTTGGGTCTTCATATTGACGTTGACTCCAAGGATTTTGATAATCTCATCATCTACCTTGTTCTTTTCTTCATCTTGACTAATTATATCAGTCTTTAGTCTCTTTATCTGTTCTTCTTATTTCATGAGTATTTGCCTTAATGCCATGGTATGCCTTTGGTACTTTTCTAGAGCTTCTTCAATGTATTCATCAAAATAAAGATAAAAAGTATATTGATCATATTCTGCTTCTAACACATCTAAAATTTTATCTTTGAGCTTCAACAAATCTTCCTCTTCATCTATAATATAATTGTTAGATGATTCTACACAACCTTCTTCTACTTGTGTGTACATCGATCTCCTTCAAGCTTGTAAGGCTTATAGTGAAGGTTGGCTCTGATACCAATTATTGGACACACTGATAACACTGAGAGGGGGGGCGGGGGTGTGTGAATAAGTGTGAGTATCTTTTTACACTTCTTTCAAAACCTTAGTTAGAAACTACTTCAAACATATTATTCATTTTTTCTTAGCTACTTCCATGTATCAACAACATTCATGAATAATAAAGAACATTAAACCATCACCACAAGGAACACAAGATATATGTGTAAAATTTTTGTATTATATGTTACAAGAGACTACAATCTCAGGGTTTTATCAACATCAACTGAAAATATCAATAACTCCAATAGAGTACCAAATCTAAATACAATACTCAGCTTGCAAATCTTATCTCCAACTGATAAGAGGAATCCAAACCTCAAGTACAAGACCCAACTTGTATACAGAAAACCAATTCTGTCAACGGGTACACGACATGTCTATACTGCAACATGTGTATGTACGTGACATGTCTATACTACAACACACGTATGTAGGTGACCTCCTCCACTGTTATCCTGTGTACACCTTCATAAAGCTAGGGTTTCTGAAACTTCACAAATTCTTCCCTTCAGACCCTTGCTGCCTCTGTCACATCCATCTGTAACATGTCACTGCAACCATCCTTCCACTGCCAAACCTATACCATTATCAACCACAAACAAATATAGACAATCCAAAAACCTATGCATGTTCCTAATGCATACACCATTACACAACATAGATATCCATCAACTATATCATAATAAAACCACTCAACCAGCCAACCAATATATACCATACCCAAACATCATAACATCCATACAAAGAATCCTATGCATATCTCTCATGTATCCATCATCATATAACATAGATATCCCTCTACCATGTCAAAGTTATACCAAACATGAGAGTGTTGCTCACTCAATCAACCAACCAACATATATCATATCCAGATCTCATAACATCCATACCATGAATGCTTCAAGAATTCACCATGCCATGAGTAATTCTAACCATCAAGACAACATATAAGCATACCAAAACTTTTGTAGCAGATCTGAACCTGTAGAATGATATTCTGAGAACTTGCTTCAAACTTCAGGAACCTGGCACCAACACTTACTCATTATTTTCAGGTCCTTTCCATGTATACACGACCTTTCTTTCTTCATCACGCATATGTACGCATCATTTCCTTATGCAGCCCACATATGTATGCGACCTCTTCCACTGCATCTTGCGTACTGGTTCAGAAAACTAGGGTTTTTTGAACCTCTAAAACTTTCAACGTCAAACTTACTTGGTGCCTCAGAATTATGGAACTTCTGATGCGTCCATAAGTACCTGCATTGAACCTTTCACCAAAAATAGATCTTCAATATTCTCCAAATATTCATCTACATAAGAGACCCTTTCTCTCTTTTTTATACTTCTCCAAGTATCTTCCTCTAGGGATTATCTCCTAGTCAACTTCCTTCTTTTGGGGCTAACCCACTTCTAACCACTTTTTCCACTTACACTAATTTATCCACAAATAGTAAACTCTCCACTTCTAGTTGCAACTAATTCATTTTTAATTGTTTTCTTGTTGCAACCACTAGTAACCCATGACTAACCACTTTGACTGGTCAACTTCTTCTAGGAGCTTCTAGAATAATTTGACTTCTTTGACCTTCTAGGGGATTCTAGAATAATTTGACTTCTTTGACCTTCTAGGGGATTCTAGAATAATTTGACTTCTTTGACCTTCTAGAGGCTTCTAGATAACTTATGAGGGTTATCCAACTTCGCATGGCCATAAATATCTAATTGTGAGGAGTTATGTAACGTTCCACATATCACCAGAAATGGCATGATGAGAACAATCCATATAGAATAGTCTCACTTGCAAATTCATTGATCTTCATTAAATTATTCCTCAATCAAACTTTACACTACCGGGGCTACCAAACCACTTAACCATTTGGACTTCACAAAGCATCTTCACATGAGGGATTTCACCATAAGGGGACCACTTTGGAGTTCATCCATTTGGTACTTCCTATAAACCATGAAATGACATCAATGATACCACTCCCTTTGACATACATCAATGACAACATAATCCAACAATCAATAACATCAATGATATAAGAACATCACTATGACAATACTTGACATCAATCCTTTGAAATCAATACATTGACATAAATGAAAACATAATACAACAAGAATGATGAAATTTTAAGTGTGAATGAGTGGGGAGTAAGGGACTGGAGAGGGGGTAAGGGAGTGTGCTACGAAGTGAGGGAAGAAAGGCGAAGGAGGAGAGGAGAGTATGTCTGTAGGTCCACATGGAGGAGCGAGGGGAATGGAGAAAATTGGTTAAATATGGTTGAGTGGGGAGATGGATGAGTGTAAAGGGGGTAAGGGAATGCAGAGTGAGGGAAGAGAGGAGAGGGTAAGGAGTAAGGGGTAACGTGAGATGAAACACGAGATATGGAAACACAAAGTGTGGAGATGAGATATGGAAATATGGAAACAAGATATATGGAGTGGAAAAAAGAAATACAGAACCAAGAAATGAGTATAAGTGTGGTTCCAAGAAAATGGGTAGTTCCAAGAAAAATGAATGGTTCCAAAAATATTATCATGGTTTCAAGAAGATCTTAGTTATGTTTCACATGGAAAAAGACATTTTTTGGGGCAATTAGACAAAAACCTTGATATCTTGAGCATAAAAACTCAGATTTTAAATATGAAAAATATGTGAAGAAGCTGAGATTGAGGGATACACAAAAACAAACAATAGATAAATTTCATGGTTCCGCACACCCTCAAGAGGTGCATGATCACAAGATTCAACCAGGAACACTGTGGGGACATGACATATGGTATCAAATCCAATTCGTTGCAGATTATGGAGAAGCGTTGGGGATATATTCACCACTATCTTGATGATAGATGGTATCATAAAGGATTCATTGCATATTTTGGATAAGGGTTGGTGATTTCTTCACCACTATCTCAATGATAGATGGTATCAGAGCTGATTCATTGTAGATTTTGGAGAAGGGTTGGCGAGCTCTTCACCACTATCTCAACCATAGATAGTATCAAAGTTTATTCGTTGTATAGTTTGATGAAGGGTTGGTGAGATATCACCACTATCTCAATGATAGATGGTATCAAAGCTTGAATCATGCTCTACTAATGCAACTGTGACAATGGATACGACGTAGATTCAAAGTTGGTTTGGTGGGAATATTCGTAGAATTGGTGAACCATTCGGTGGAGAAAACTGGTTCATCACATATTGTGCATTAGACTTACAACAAAGGTTCGGTTGATAGTGCAGTGGAATGTTGATCTGGGAACACAACTTGTATAGGGCAAGAGCATAGTTTGTGGTGAGACGAAGCACTTGGACAGGGTGGGCGATCACAAAACTCATCGCAGAACTTGTCGTAGACTTGATAACAGAGGAAGTTTGGTCACATACTTGATCAATTTGATGTATGATGGAAGTCAATGTTGGACCTATTGTGCACACCTTGGAGAGTTGAGGCATAAATTTGTTGGGAGAACCAAGAATTTGGGCATATAATTTGAATGCAATATTTGTCACAGATATAACTGCAAAAGTGATCACATAAGCGAACATAGAGGGTGATCGAAAAAGTAATTGCAAAGTGGACAAGTTTTGGGTTGTAGCAAGGTTAAGCACTTGGGTGTGTTGGATGACCTGGGGAGACCTAGAGTAGCTTTACAGTAGGCAGTTGGTTGGGCATGTTTCCATCATGATGTGTTCATGTCGTGCATCACCAAGAACAACAATTGAGTTGAGTTGGGTTGTTGGATGAGTGGGTCAACCTCAACCTTCAAACGAGGTGAATCTTCACAAAGTTACAATAGTTAGTTAGCAACAATATGACTTGACAGTTGGGCGGTGGGTGCATGGTGCCTTGAAGAAGAAGTGTCAAGCTACGAAGATGGAAAGACATTGGATATGAGTTAGATTGGTTACATGCGAAGTTTGGGACTTAGAAAAATTTATGAAGTGGATGGATGGACTTAGCCTTATATCACAACGAAGGTATTGCAAATTTGTGGAGTTGTGGACGGTGATTGAGGGGAGTTCATACATAGAGTCAGTTGCTTGGGAAAGCGGAGGTCTAGGAAAACAAACTGAGAACATAGTTGCAACTAAGGATGTCGTTGGAAAGGTATGGTTGGTTTTGATTTCTTTCATTTCCTAAGTGTTGCAGTGAGTTATTTGAAGGGAATTAAGATGAATTGGTGGTTCAAATGAAATTAATTTTTTTGGTGAAAACCGATAGACTTGGGGGTGCCTCAAGTGGTGCATATTTGAAGAAGTCTTGTAGAAGTTTGTGACACCTTTATTGGGTGAATGTGTGGAGAACCTGTTGTGACCTGCTTGGACGAGAACTGTTGTGGACTTAGGAATATTTGGATGCAGTCATGGAGGTGGCTTGAAGAATTTTCCTTACTCTTTGATGATTCACATTGGACAAGTTTTTGCAGTGAAGTAGGTAGTGAGTTTTGGATGTGTCGAGTTGAGAGGATGGGTGAGGCACCCTGGTGTTTTGTGCCTCAACCAATTTTTTTGTGTCATGCGATGATTTGATAATCATGACTATAGTTCTAGAGTTGAATGCTTGCAGTAGGTGTAAGGCAGTATCGTTCTAGGAGACAAACGAAGTCATCGAGGAAGTCAATCAAGAATTGTTGGCAATGAAACTAAATGTGTAGGACATAGACCAAGTGACTTATGTGGTGTTCTCTCACCTTTGGTATGGGAAATTGAATGAGGCATTATGCACCTTGGTGACTTGTGTATGATTGTGCCATGACTCAGAGATCCAAGGGGGGTCATTGGTTGAGGTTGGTAGAGTATTGGTTTGAATGTGCCAAAGGAATGGAAGTTATTTGAGCTGACTTATTAGACTTGGAGCACTTTGCACAACTCGTTGGAAAATTTGAGGAGTGTATCCATGTTGGCCACACTCATTGCTGATGTTGAGTTGCAGAGAGGTGACTTGATAGAAGAAGGTGAGTTGAGGAATTTCCTTGGTTTTGAGGATTGTGCAGACAAACAGGTTGCAGCATGAAGATATTACTTGGACATGGGCATTTCTCTTGCTTTAGGGAAGCATGGTTGAGGATAAATCCTAACCATTCAAAGGAATAGAGAGGTAGATGCAACAACATGGACATGTGATGAAGTAATGAGGCAAAGGAAGGATGGACGTGTAGTTCTTGGTGCAAATATTGGCTAACTATTCCATGAGGCAGAAAGTGGAGTCAAGTTTTCATAGAAGGTGTTGTTTTAGGGTGACTTCATAATGCAGAAAGGTGAGGGGCGACCTTTCCTTGGTATGAGATTGTGTGGATGAACCAAATTACGAAAGGAAGTGACCCATTTTTTCATGAGGGTGTGCAGTCTCAAGGAGTGTGATGGTTGGACTGGCCATTCAACTAGTTCACGACTTGGGTGAGAACAACAACATGACAAGGGGGTCAAGAGAACAAACACACCAATAGGCTAAATGTGAAACACTTAGACATTTTGGATGATTTCCTTGACGAAGATTGGATGATGGAAACAATGGTGAGGCAAAGGTGGAAACTTGTATTATTATTTGGAGTTTGATAAAGTGACGGAGATATGGCATAAAATACCAAGTTAAGGCACAGGGAGGCACATCTCAAGACTTGGACACAACAATTGGATTGATCACCCAAATAATACAATAATTGAGACATGCAATGTGTGGAGACATGGAAAAGTTGGTTGAAGTATGATCACAATAGTGAGTCATGAGGAGTTCAACAATTAGGTGAAATTTTGAAGTAAAGAGGGCAACAATCCATTGTAGCAGGCTGCAATAACAACATCATAACTAACAATAGCAAGGAAACAACATCAAAAAAATAAAGTGCAACGTAGTTGGGTGACTTTTGTCCTTGGATTTGGATGAAGTGACTGTATGGACTCAGGAAACAGATTGTGCAGAGTTGGGTGCAATATAGTTTGTCTTGTGGAAACTTTGGGTTTCCACTTCGCAAGGAAACTTGGGGTTTCCAACAAGCTTTGTTACAGTGGAGGCATAAGTTCAGGCAAAACTTGGAGATCATATATTTTGTGTATGTTTCCGAGGATGAAAACGAATTGAGGTGGGGGAGGATGTAAGGTATTTGGCTAGATGGGCGTGAAGACCCTCACCCAAGTCCTCAAGGAGATGAAACTTGGGGTTGCTCCAACACTTAAGTTGGGAAAGTGGATGTCTTGGGAATGAAAATGCATCAAGGGGATTGTTGGGTGAAGGCCCATTTTGGCGAAAAGGAAATTTTTGGAGAGAAAAGAATGAAGTGGAAGAAAATATAGTTGGAAGGAAAAGAAGCATGTGCGAGGGAAGCATGCGAGGCGCACATGCAAGAGAGACCTAGCTACACTAGGGTTTGGGTTTTTGCATGATATTGTAATGGCTGTTAAGCCAAGAGTATGTATAAGTAGCACATAGGAGGTCTAGGAGAGAGAGAGAGAGACTGAGAGAGACATAGAGAAGAATGATAGAGGGTAGAACTAAAACATTTTTGTAAGCTGTTGAGCTAGAGAAGAGTCGAGCAACTTGATCCCGAGGGTTAGATCAGAGGCTGAGGAGCCTAGTGTGATCTAGTCAGCCTCATAGGGATCAGGAAGCCTGTTGAGATTGTAAGATCCAAGACTATAAACACACACGACGTGATCTATTGCTGAGACATAATAAAAGAGTTTGAGAGCCAAATATTTGTCGACGTAGCCTAGGGGGGTGAACCATGGTAAAAATTGTGTTATGTGATTGAATGTTATACATATCCTTTGTTTTTAATGATTAAATGCTAGATGAATGAATGAAGGAACTAGTTAGATCTGATATTCCACAAGCATGAGTAAGAGTGACTGATTAATTAACATGTTAGACTAAATAAATGAAGATTACGAGGTACAACCACATATCCCCACTTATTCCCAGGATGCAAGTGTTTGAGCATTACAACCACCCATATAACAATCTCGAGTGAGACTACGTAATGCACTCTTTATACTGCGTTGCCTTCTCGTATACCAGGAGGGACGATATTTTTAGAGGGATTTTGTTGGGAGCTTGTTAAATATGAACCTAGGTCAACTTATGATGGTAAGATGAGATCAGAGTAGATAAAGTAGATAGATTAGAACCAACAAATGGTTTCATTGCCGGTTGGAACATAATGGGATTGAGTGATTAAGATCAGTGGAAGAAGAATAAAAAGAATATCATATCTGGCGACAAAAACATGAGAATATAAAAGGGGATGTTGAGACCGTGGAACCCAATGAAGGGAGAGATCAAGAGCTGGTTGAAAAAAAAGGAGTTGGATTTTGCGTAGAAAGATAACAGAAACCCGAAGTTAACACCGTGCAAATACCTGGACAAGTACTTATTCAATGACTTGCAAGAAGTATTTTTCTTTGATTTCCCGCATATATTGCAGGAGTGGATATTGAGGTTGAAAGACAACCATGCTACAAATAGAATCATACAACTAGAGTGGAATCCTATGGGGATCGCTCACTTACAACAAGTTGACCATAAATTTTTGCACATAGTATATTTATGGCTAGACAACATTGTTGAAGGATTTATCACAAAATTTGCAATAGTTACTGCGAAGTCTTACAATGCAATAGAGAAAGAGTTCCTGAAGGAACCTTGAGGTAGGTATATTCGATCATTGTATACTTCCATTAAGATATTACTATATAACAAGGGTGTAATGACAATGGCCTCAAACATCTAAACTTCCCTACGTGCATGGGGGAAGGGGGGAAGAACTGACAAGAGACATAGAAATGGAGGAAGAAATGGATAGAGGAAAGAAGGAGGAGACCTTGGATCCAATCATGATGGGGGAAGACCAGATTAAGAAGATCATGGCAATAGCTGGAAGAATGCACATTGGAGTACCCTACTAATATAAGATGAACAACAAGAAGATAGGCCTAAATGTGAGGGAAGGTTTGGCAAGTGATGAAGAAGATGTAGAGGATCTCCAGATTGTGGAGAAGATTGAGGAAATGCTGCACATGAAATACGAAAGGAAGACAAGAGGTCCAAGAATAGGAAAAGAAGGAAACACTCCTATCCATATCAGTGTTAGTGTGGAACCCATAAACCCATGTGTGACTAATACACTAATAAGAATGCCACCATTTAGACAACTGAATTCAGAAGGAAGACAACAGGAAGTACATTTAGTCAAGGAGAAACAACTAGAGGAGCTAGTTTAGGAAGTGGTATCCAGGTATCTACACCATGCAGAGGTATTAGTTCAACATTTAGGATGGCAAGACACAATCCCACCATCAGATTACCAGAATTCAAGGGAGAGGCATCGAAGGACCCTGAGAAGCACTTGTTCATTTATGAAAATATCTAGGAAGAAAAACAAATTAAATATGAGGACACTAAACTTGCACATTTATCCATCATGCTAAGAGACCGCACATTGGATTGGTACATGAGCTTAGCCACAAATATTCCACCAGGGACAACCATAATGATTGTGGATATCAAGAAGCTATTGATAAATGAATTCCAAAAACCTAGCTCAGAGGATCAATACATGAATGAGATGATAGAGATCAGACAGAAACCACGAGAATATGTGTGGGATATTGACCAGAGATTCAAACGATTGAAGGGAAAGCTAAAATATGTCATGAAAGACATGCCACATAGGCATCTATTTGTCAATTCCCTGCTACCACACTTGAAGTATCCTTTGAGACAACATAAGTTTCAAACTCAGGAAGAGACTCTATAGGAAGCCCTACAACTGGAAGAGAACCAATATTAGAAGACAGATCCAGCCATAGAGGAGATGAAGGAGGATCTGAAGAACTTAACATTTCAACTAAACCAAAATAGGGGTAAGGACAACCACGAAGTTGTTTGTTGTACCACATGTAGGACATAAGGACACCACAAGAATGAATGCCCAACGTTCATGCAGTACATGGTAATAGGACTGCCAAACCCTTTGCTATCAGGAGGACTATGGTGTGAGATCTGTAAGACACAAGGGAATGATACCTATCATTGTCCAATGATGTAAAAACCAAACAGTGCCTAAGAGTTCATATTGCAACTTTTTCAAGTCATTAGGCCATGATGACAAAGATTGTCGGACACTGGAGCTGATGAGGAAACAAACATCAAATACCAATAGGGTGTAGGAAGAGATGATGACAGGGAAAGTTTCACCACAGTTCAACCAAGTACCAGACCCATTTAACATTGCACCACAACAATACAAAACTGTGCATCTGCAGTACAATACCGTGCAACCACAGTATAATCCCACACAATATAACCAGACACCCCAGTATGATACACTACGAGGATATTGAGCTGGATATAGAGGTGGAGGACAAGGAAGAGGAGGCTTTGGAAGAGGCAAAGGACTGGTGGTATGTCACAACTATCAACAACCATGACACTATGAAAGAGAATGCCCACTTCCGCATGTGACACGTATGTATTTTCGTGCATCAGATCATGACACAGAAGACTGTCTGACACTATTGGGGAAGATCCAATAAAAGAGAAATTAGAACAATCAAAATGTTTAGTGGATTTCTGCGGAAGCAAGGCATGGCAGAAGAAATATCAACATAGTTATGCGTGGAGGAACTAAGATGTAAATAACGTAGTAAGACAAGATCCAACACAACACCAATGGGTGAAGAGGAATGTTGAACCACATAAGCAGTTTGATGTGAAAAACAAAAATGGGATATTCCAACAAGCCAGACAAGAATTCTTGAAGCCAGACATTGCATCTACATCAACTGCGTAGCATACTCGGGACAGACCAACGTATGATATTCCTTCATTACTAGATCATACTAATGAATCACAACCTCTAGGACAAGCAAGTACCATAAAGGCTTTTCTGCACTCCTGTATTAAGTTACTAAATGACCAATCATCTGTTAAAATTTTGCAAAATATGCTAGAAAGATGTAACTCAGAGGTAGAGGGGAAATTAGAACAGAAAATAATCAAGGTGAAGAAAGTGAACATTGGGACAATTGAGAATCCCAAAATGGCCAGCATTGGAGACTACTAGGATGAGAAAACAATAGAAATCATAACAGAGTTACTGTGCGAGTACAATGACCCATTCCCAACAACTTTTATAGAAATGAAAGGCATAGAAGGAGAGCTAGGAGAGATGAAGATACCCTCAAATATGAGGCTAGATCAGTTAGACAATGACCATATAGACTGAACCCAATATATAAGCAGAAAGTAAGAGAATAAATTGATAGGATGTTCGAGGTCGAAATCATAGAACCAGTGGACGAATCTGAATGGGTCAACCCTATGGTAGTTCAAGAAAAGAAGCAAGGAGGGATAAGGATATGTGTTGACCTGAGGAAGCTAAATTATGCTTGCTTTCATGACCCTTTCCCTACCCCTTTCACAAATGAGGTATTAGAGAATGTAGGAGGCCAAGAAGCATACGTATTCACATATGGATTCTCATGTTACCATCAAATAAAGATAGCCCCATAATATAGGTACAAGACCACTTTTTCCATAGAATGGGGATCCTACCAGTATACAGTCATGCCTTTTGGGTTGAAGAATCCACCAACTATATTTTCGAGAGTAGTCATAGCTGCTTTTAAAGAATTCATCCATCAATTTTTAGAAGTATACCTAGATGATTGGACAATATACAATCTGCTGAAGGACCATGCAGAGGTATTAAGGCTGATGTTAGAAGGATGCAGACAGTGTCATATATCACTAAATATCAAGAAGTGCATCTTTGGGACACCTTTTGGGATATTATTGGGCCATATAGTGTGCAAACAAGGCTTGCTAGTAGATCCTGCCAAGATTGCAGTAATTGTTAATTTACCACCACCAAATTCAGTATGTCAGTTGAGAGCAACATTGGGACACACATTCTATTACAGGAAATTCATAAAAGGGTATGCGCAGATCACTGCACCAATGGAGAAACTATTGAGTAAAGATAGAAAGTTTCAGTGGAATGAGGACTGTCAGTGAGGGTTGGACACTCTAAAAGAGAAGATGGTAACAACACCAATACTAGTATTCCCAGATTGAGAAAAAAAATTTCATGTGCATGTAGATTCATCAACTATAGCACTTGGAGCTATTTTGGCGTAGCCAGGAACAAGGGAATTGGACCATCCTATAACATTTTCTAGAAGAAAACTGTTAGAGTCAAAGAAAAATTACAATAACACAGAAAGAGAAGGCCTAGCTATGGTTTATGCACTCTAGAAGTTCAGACATTACTTACTGGGTAAACATTTCAAGATGTTTACATATCATTCAACTCTTAAATACCTAGTCAATAAGCGAGTTTTGGGGGGGAGAATTTGTAGATGGTTATTGTTGTTCAAGGAATTTGATTTTGAAGTAATAGTCAAGCCAGGGAAGTTGAATGTAGGGCCTGATCACCCATCAAGGATCACTAATGGAGAGGAACCCACTAACTTAGAAGACAACTTCCCCGATGCACATTTATTTTCAGTCAAAGTAGCTGATGAATATTTTGCTAACATCATTCAATACTTGAGTACAGGGACTGCGCCACAAGAATTCAAAACTTCCCAGAAGAAAAATATGGTAGTCCGAGCGGCAGACTATCAATTGATTGCAAGAAACTTATATAAGATGGGTGTAGATAACATCTTGAGAATATGTGTACTAGAACATGAAAGACATAGGATTTTAGCAGAGGCTCATGAGGGAATAACAAGAGGGAATTATGCAGGAAAAGCTACCACGCAGAAGGTATTGCGCACAAGACTATGGTGAATGACTATTCACAGAGATGAAAAGGACTACTTCCAGAGATGTGACATATGTCAGAGGGTTGGTAAATCTAATAGATGGGACGAGATGCCCCTAAGACCACAAGTAACCTTGCAGGCTTTTGAAAAATGGGAACTAGACTTTGTGGGACTAATTAACCCACCAACAAAGAGGTCAGGAGCAAGGTATATCATTAATGCGACATAATATCTAACGAGATGGGCATAAGAAACTCTAGTAAAATATTGTAGCGTAGAGACAACAACACACTTTTTGTTTGAGCAAGTGATCACTATATTTGGATGCCCAAGGATTATAATGAGTGACCAAGGAACTCACTTCATTAAAATTACAATTAGGGATATGACCGCGGAGTTTGAAGTCTATCATCAAAATAGTACACCATATCACCCTCAAGCAAACTAAATAGGGGAAGCCTTTAATAAGATCTAAGAGAATGCATTGACAAATATCTGCAATGTCAACATGGATGATTGGGACTTGAAGATACCAACAATACTATGGGAATAGAGGACTACATGCAAAAATTTGATAGGATAGACACCATTCAGGTTTGTGTATGGACAATAAGAAGTGGTGCCATTAGAATTTTTGGTACCTAGCCTACGTGTAGCATCAATCACCAACATGACAAAACGTGACACAGTTCAAGAAAGGCTAAGTTAGTTGCTAGAGATGGAAGAAGATAGAATCCTAGCAGGATTCCACCAAGAAGTACAGAAAGCAATGGAAAAAGCATGGCATGGTAGACATATAAAAAGGAAGAGCTTCAAAGAAGGAGACATAGTCTTGGTGTACGTCAATAAATTTCTTCAGCACCCAAGAAAATTCAGAATACACTAGTTGGGACCATATGAAGTAAAGACTGTCATAGATGGAGGAGCTGTAAAATTGAAAGATTTAGGAGGTGCATAATTTAGAGGAATGATCAATGGGAGTTGACTGAAGCTGTATAGGGAGAATAGACCTCCTAACACTTAGAACACTACCACAAAAAAAAAGAAGAAAGAGAAGAATTCAACACACATGGAGAACCTCGACAGAACAAGACTGGGAAAATGGAATGGGGAGAGGCAAGAAAGCCAATGTTCAAAAAATATGACACAAAAGATTGGTTCAAAGAGTAAAAAGGTACAGTGCGTAGGAATCATAACAAAAAGGGGAAAAAAATGGGAAGTATCAATGCGACACATCTAACATTTCCTCGACATGCTATAAAGTCGAAAAGAGGGGGGAAAACTGACCCATTGTGATTTTGGCTAAGGATAAAAATGCCAAGTCCAGAGAAAGAACGGTCGAAGTGTGGAATTTCACTATTAACCAACAAATCGAGAGATATTCAGTTGAATTTAACCACCATGTCACCATCGTGGGTTGGAGCACCAAGAAGAATTGGGTGAAGCACCCAGAGTACTACATGGGGACCACAAGGTAGAACTAGCGAGATGATGACAATGGTGGATGTGGATGAATTCCGCACACCAGAATATGAGCAAACCTCTTTACATGTGGAGGAGGAACAAGAGTCCACACAGAAGCCCGACCCGCTAGGAGAGGATGCCGTGCAGACGGAACCCACCACATCCAGGGAAAAAGGGTCACAAGGATCATAACCGGCCATAGAATCCACACAACAGGGCTTGGAGCCAGAACCAGAGAAGGAAACCAAGAAAGAGGGGGGAGTATCATCCACACAAGGGAAAAATAAGAGGCAAGCAAAAACCAACACGCAGGGCGTACAACGAACCCATGCAGAGCTAAGCATAGTAATGCCGAAAATTCCCAAGGAAGTGAAAACTAGGGATAGCATTGTAGGAGGAGTCGACGAGCTTAAATACTCCAACCACGATGTTTTGGATGCCACAAAGTTTCCATATTTGGAAGCGCAAAGATACCTAGAGAGTAGGGGAGAGGACCCATCATGCGCACCACTGTTGGATCCTGCACAGTGGATCCTAGGCCTATACAACACATGTATCATGAATCTCTTAGACATACTGCACTCCGAGCGGGAAAAATGCATAAATGCATGTGTTATACAATTGCTAGCAAGGGTGCACAGAGGCATCATATGGATGGACAGGCTAGTATCGATCAATGTTGACCTCATCACAGAGATTACAGGGCTTACCCATAGATGGGTAGAATCCAGAGCAATACCTGGACAAAAAGACTCGGGCAAAGGCCACCTCCGATAAGATTAAAGTGAAGTACAATGCAGAGCGGGGGAACAGTGGGAATCCAGATCAATGACATAAATGATCCTACAACTCGGTTTGCAACCAGATTGCTAGGTTGAAAATTGATGTGCAAGTGGAAAAAATAAGAAGTGCCCATAGGAGTAGTAACAGTTGTGGCACAGTGCGCAAAGGGGAGCTCGATGAGTTGGGCCCTATACCTACTCAAATCATTCCTAGAGGACTATAAAGATGTGCAATACTTGGGCTCTGAGTTGCACTATTCATGGTTACTCATCCTCATTGCACTTATAGGGTGGCATGAACCAATGTATATGATGTTCCTCACCAGGACAGGCAAATGTGGTGCAACGTGCTACAAATCGCTACAAATCACCATGGATCCTAAGGTGGAGAAAGTCAACAATGACATGTCCATGTAGTACTTAACAATGATTCAGAATAATGTGACTAAGACATGGAGGATCTCACTAGAATTTTTCTAGGAGTATGGACAATTATCTAATTTTCGTGCATCACGCCATAACACGTGGCTATAGGCAAATAAGGATCCCACCAAGGAGTGGTTGCAACTAAAGTGTTGCATGACGATGCAGGACATCCACATGGAGGTCCAAGAGTGGCCCGAGGAGTGGAAAGTAAAATAAATCCAAAGCACAATGCCACCAATACAAGTCCAGACACATGACAACACACTCCCTGCACAACAGACAAGAAGGAATGACACTACCCCACAAAAAAAAACACCCATAGGGATAGGGTGGGCCAACAAATCCATTCGAAAGAAGACTAGGACACAAAAGACATCATAACATGGTCTGACATAGGGTCCAAGGATACAGAGTAGGCACCGAGAGGACCAATAGGACAGGTGAGTACAGAGGACGGGCAGACAGAGGCACAAGACATAAATATGGATGAAGAAGTCGAGCAAGACACTGGCATGGATACACAGATGGACAAAGCATTTGAGTAGCCAGACGGCCAAAGAAAGAGAACAACGACACAAGTTAGTGGCACCATGAAGAAATAAAAGGCCCACAAGAAACAAATGGAAACATCATTGACAAAAGACGATGTAGAACTGATAACCACAACAATAGAAGATCGACTGTCAGAAGTATGGGAAAATACACAAAACCATAGAACGTCAATTTTGGAACAGGTACAAGAAGTAAAAACTGTGTTAGAATAGTTGAGGATCAGAGCGGAACAACATCAAAAGGATAAATCGATGCTATTAAGAGAAGGAGCACCGATAAGAGAAACAATACAAATCACAGTACAAGGAAGTCTTAAATTTATCATAACACTAGACATGTTGTTCATCGATAAGGAAATGATGCAGAAGCCCATGAAGGTTATCGAAACGTTAGACTTGGAGATGCCCAAGATACCAACATGAGCACTATATAAGTTACATGTTAGCGTCATGCAATAGATTCAATCCAGAGCAAGGTATGACACGACGAATCTACAACTAGCGCAGGAAGAAAATATGGCACTGAAGGAAGCCATCAACCAGGAAGGGCAGAGGAAAGAAATAGTGTAACAAAAAGTGGACTAGATGGAGACCTAGATAAACACAGTATTTCAAGCTATATCAGATGAGACAGTATTGGAGGAAACATCTTCGGAGGATAAGATAAAAATATAGCGTAGACTCTACAACAATATAAAGAGCAGATGAAGGATCTGGAGGAGCACGCAGTACCTACGACTTCGCTAGCAGTTCGAGCGCAAAGAGAGAAAGATGTGAAAACAACTACAGAAAACATCGCGCATAATATACATAAGGTGGAAGACCCATTGGAGAAAAGCAGCCAGCTATGGACTCAAATTTTAGAAGATGGGAGCCTACAAGAGATGCAAGGAAAGGAAGATAAATTTCATGAAGCAATGGCAGATGTCAAACAACGATAAAGGACAATGTCCCTTCTAGAAAATATTAAGACAATCGCAAAAATGAAGAACCTTCCGGAAGAAGAAAAAGGGGTACTAGCACATAAAATCACTTGACAAGCATATTTGGAGCCCTTACGGGAAAAGGCAGAACAATTGGTCATGGAAATCGACACAACAAAAGCATGCCTCAAACATATAGGCTTGGAGGGGGGCGAGATATTAAGACCACCCGTCACTATGCATGTGGTCGAAGCCATGACAACAAAGAGGAGCCAGGCTCAGGAGCAGTTCCAATGGATAGTACACATTTACAAAGTATTGGCACAAGCATTGGCCGATGCAGGAGTTAGACATTGACTCAAGATGAGCCACAATGTCAGTGTTGAGGGACTATTGGGCGAAGGCCCATTTTGGGGAAAAGGCCATTTTTGGAGAGAAAAGTATGAAGTGGAAGAAAATATAGCTGGAAGGAAAAGAAACATGTGCGAGGGAAGCATGCGAGGCCCACATGCAAGGGAGACCTAACTACACTAGGGTTAGGGTTTTTTCATGATATTGTAATGGTTGTTAAGCCAAGAGTATGTATAAGTAACACCTAGGAAGTCTAGGAGAGAGAGAGAAAGACTGGGAGAGACAGAGAGAGACAAAGAGAAGAATGGTAGAGGGTATAACTACAACATTTTTGTAAGATGGCGAGCTAGAGAAGAGTCAAGCAACTCAATCTTGAGGGTTAGATTGCAGGCTGAGGAGCCTGGTGCGATCTAGTCAACCTCACAGGGATTAGGAACCCTGTTGAGATTGTGAGATCCAAGACTATAAATGCGCGTGACACAATCTATTGTTGAGACATAATAAAAGATCTTGAGAGACAAATCTTTGTGGACGTAGCCTAGGGGGGGTGAACCATGGTAAAACTTGTGTTATGTGATTGAACGTTATGCATCTCCATTGTTGTTAATGATTAAATGGTATATGCATGAATGAAGGGACTAGTTAGATATGATATTCCACATGCATGAGTAAGAGTGACTGATTAATTACATGTTAGACTAAATAAATAAATATTACAAGGTATAACTGCAGATCCCCACTTATTCCCAGGCTGCAAGCGTTTGAGCATTGCAGCCACCCATAGAACTATCTTGGGTGAGACTACGTAGTGCACTCTGTGTATTGCGCTACCTTCAGGTATACCAGGAGGGCCGATAGTTTTAAAGGTATTTTGTTGGGAGCTTGTTAAATTTGAACCCGGGTCAACTTATTATGGTAAGATGATATCAAAGTAGATAAAGTATATAGATTATAACCAACAGGGATTTCCGAATTATGAAGAAACCAAGATATTGGGGCACACCAATATGAGGAGCACACTAAGGTTGGGCGTGTCGGTCCCAAGGGGCATGACGATTGATGAGAGCATGGGTTCATTTGGGGAATTGGGTCTGCAAAAGGGTGTGATGATTCATTTGGACACATGGGTTCATGAAGGGGTGTGACACCCGCAAAGGATGTGACAATTTGTGATGGTGACCTTTGGAGTCCCTATAAGAAAACAAGGGTGCACAACCAAGGAATGGAAGATTTGAAAACAAGGAGAGAAAGAGGAGCTCTGCAGTTATGAGGTAGGCTTAGATGAAAAGGGGTGAGCTCCCTGAAGGAGACAAGTCACTCCACATCGGGGGACTTGTGCTACCTTGAGGTGCATTCATTGGATATATTTGGGTGAACTCCTTTTGGGCCGATTTTTCAACAAACATGCCTGGAAATGCAGGTTTGTTGAAGGCATGTGTGAGACATAATTAAAACATGTCTGGAAATGCAAGTTTGTTGAAGGCATGTGTGAGACATAATTGAAATCTATGAAGTTTGGAGAAACAAAGAGACAACATGTCTGCGATTGAGGGAATGTCTGAGGTACACCATAGGAGGTTTTTGAGAGAGTTGCGACAAAGATTCTTGGTGTGATGAATCTGTGTATGAGTATATTGGTGAAGTGAAGAGAGCCATGTGACTCTACCCAATTGTAAACTGATTTGGTACTCACATTGTAATTGTTTCAAAATTAAAAAGACTTACTTGGGTGTTAAGAACGATTCATGTCGCCCCCACTATTTTTGTGTATGTCTTTTGTTTGTTTCGTTGTTGTTCTCTTGGATTTTCATGTTCATGGATGTATGATTAAATATGAATAAGTGATACACTGTTAGCAATTGTCTAAGTATATAAGAGTTTCACTAGAGTAGGAATATGACTCGTCGGTAACCTGAAACAAAGTATGGTTTGGTCTAGGTGAAGAGAGTTAGTTCGAAACAAGTATCCTTGGTGTTGCCAAACAACTAAGAGAGAAACGTCACGGTGTTGCACACCATCAAGAGGTGCATGATCGTAATATTTGGCTAGGCATATTATGTGGACGTGACATGAAGCATTTCATCAATTGCTTACATCATTAGCCAAAGTCCCTTCTCCACATTATTTACATACAATTTTCAATGTTGGTAAAGTATACTAATAAGAATATAATGAGTGGTGTCTAAGTTGTGCCTTTGGTAACAATAAATGCCTCAATTTTTCTCCTTTGTTCAGCGAACATAATAACATCCCCATGACCTTTAAGCATCTATTGCATTTGTTAGGATATTTAGACACTTAGGAGTTATTTAAGATCTACTTGGTCTAATGTGTCTTTAGGTAAAAGTGTGTTTCTTAGTGCGTTTCTTCAATATGCATTAGTATGCATTTGTAGTTAGGAAATCCGATGGTCACGAAATGTTCTCGACATAGAGTGATCTGACGGTTCATACTCTCCTCGATATTAACAAACATTGATCCGTGGCTTAACACCTGATTGGTCCATGATCTCTATTTAAATAGCATGGAGGGTCATTTTCCGATGATAAATTGTGAGAAAATCTCTTGTAAAATCTCTCTGTAATCTTTTTCTTTTGCATTAATAAACTGCTCCAAGTGGCCGCGTTGGCTGGGGCTGTGGATGTTTCCCTGTAGGGGTTTTACCACATCAAAAAATGGGTGTGTTGATATTTTATATGGTTGTTTGAGTGGTTATTGAAGGTGTTCATCCTATTTTTGAATACCTGTGTTGTCGAACATGGTATCAGAGCCTGTTTGAAGACCCGCTCCTGTTGTAGATCGAGATCGTGAAGCCAAGTTACCTCATCTCCATTTTCTGTCAATTTTTGTACATTTTTGGGATGGGAGGACTATTCCATTGCGTCCAGATCACTTGTTTCAGTTAGGAACACTTTTATTCTAACTCGAAAAGGTTTTCGTTTGTCTAATATACGACCATTTCAGTCTGATCCAGAGGTATAAAGCCTAAATACACATTTTAAAAATTTTTGCAAAGTATTATTTTGGTTTTATATTATTTTTTTCTGGGTTGCTACTCTTTTAGATCTATGTATTCTCTTTTCCCCGCTCCCTGTACGATCTCGAAAAATCAGAAACAAATAGGAAAATGTGCATCTTCTGGGTAAGCTAACCGAGATCGAACCCTTGTTGTCATCTAGAAGCGAAATTTTTTTCTTGTGTGAAAAGAGTTTTTTTTAGCATGCTCTCCAAGGTCGTCTTCCACAACAACAATAACCCCAATACTTTTGCAAAAAAATACAATATGTTTTGCTATACCATTTGGTTAAAAGTTGCCTTATTAAGTAAGAGGTCTTGAGTTCAAGTCTCTCTTTTGTTACTTTTTTTGAAAACGTTCATGCTAAAATTGTAAAGTGTATTTCACTTCAAGTATAAAAGTGAATGACTATAAGTATCTTTAATATTTTATTTTAGAGTTATTTATTTTGAATGAAGTAACTTGATTGTAAAATTGATCCCCACTTCTCTTTATAAAAGTGGGTCACTTCATAAAGCAACTTACACCACCACGTGGTCCTTTGGTTATCGTTTATGCCTTTTTTAAAAGGGCATAACTCTCACATCCGAAGTTTGTTTTCAATGTCGTTTTTTTAAAACCGCCTAACTTTTTGAGATCTTTCCATCCAAAACATCAATTTCAGTTTTTAATCCATATTATCTACAGATTTAATATGGCTTCTTCCGGTAATCTTTTTCTTACTAGCACCAACTACTTCCAAAGGAAATCTCATATGGAAGATTTATTAAGAAGTAAAGGCTTGTATCAGATTACCTTGGGAAAGGAAAAAACACCCATTAATGACGATAAGAAAGTCAAATGGGCTAATAGGAGTGATGAAGCATGTGGACTAATCATAATGTCCATCTCTCTTGATTTAAGGTTCCACCTGTTATCCACAATTTTGGTCGCCGTGATGATGTCATGATGATGTTATGATGATGGAAAATCAAGCTCTTCACTAAGAACACTTTCCTGAAAGAAGTTACATTTGTCTGCTTCTAGAAATCATGTTTTTAAGGATGTTCACAGGCTATCTATATATCCGCCTGCGAGAATGCCTGGTTCTCGTAGGCTGCATTCAGCTGGGGTGTGAACCTCTCGCATTGTAACTAATAGCCAGGGCGCGAACATGTTCCAAATGAAGGAAAAAGATAAGATCTCGAATCTTCTAGAAGGGAATCTTCTAGAAACATGAGTTGGCTTCGAATGGTTATTCAAGTGCTGGCATTCCAGATATCTTGGGATCATTTCCTATCCAAGTAACTAATCTATATTCTCCTATATATTGAGGAGATTGCTCATGGAATGGGTTAACAAGAATAAGCAGCAAGCTAGCTAGAGATTGATTAGATAATTAGTGCAAGACTGTATGGAGAACTGATGCTACAACAACTAGAGGCAACATCAAGGTCATCACAAGTGGTTGATTTTCTTCATGCATGAGCAAGTGTGTGTGTCAGAGCTAGGAGCCATTGAAAGGAGACCTATGACATCAAGGCTCAGGTTGTAAGTTTCACTTTCAATTAATTCAATACAGCAATATGTCCCTTTCCCATAAAGATGATGTCACTTTATTACATAACTCCTTGATCATATGTATAGACTAGCTATTGAATATATTAATCTGCCTTTACTTCTATTGGTTTGTTCTGTTGTGATCTGAATGGAACAAGAGCATTGGAGCGAAGCTTGGAACAACAAAGATCTAAGGAAAGCATTCATAAGGTATGTCCATAATCCTTACCTCTTAGTTCATTCAATAGGCTATATCTAGGGAAAGTGTATTACTCTGTCCTGTTTTGTTCTAGATCTAGGTGGATCTAGGGAGATCAGTTTGTGTCTGCACTCACGGATTTATCCTATAACAAAATTGGCGAATCCGTTGGGGACCTATTCCCTTTTTCTTTATGGTTTTTGAATTTTCTGTGGCCATTTTCTCTGTTTGCATTTTTCTCTTGATTTGTTAGTCTCTGAGTCCTCAGGATACCCTGAGAGACCTTTTGGGTCTATAAGTCAGTTTGAATTTTGCTTGCTTTTTCAAAATTTTCATTATTTTCAGGGATTCTCGCACTGTGTCCATTGACATCCTGTGAGAACCAAGAAATTTTGCATTCTGCATATATATTCCAGTGCGAACAGTTCGCACTTTGCATCAAAGTGGCCTGCGAGAACACTATCTTCTCGCACTGTGTTCCACACTGGCCTGCGAACAGATTTTTTGAAATTTTTGAATTCAAGTTTTGACTCTGTCAACT
>ML785554.1:601063-619896 GCA_009831015.1 Picea engelmannii
TACGGGGGTCACTCCGAGGTATACCCACAATTATGAGTGGAAGCCTTTGAGTTGATTTCGGGCTAGATACCCTGCCTTTGCGTGTGGATCGGACTGACGACTGTTTCCCTAGGTTGTACTATTGTTTGTGGTGACCTTAGTGGTTTATCTCTTTAGGTTCTTACCCAAGGTGACTGTGGAGGGGAAAGTCTTCACGGTACCTGGAATCGACGTTGATCAAACTCACTCAGGCTCCTTGGAGGGTATACCCACGATTATGTGTGGGAGCTTGCACTAGGGCGTAAGTTTGTTAAGCAGGTCGTCAATGTAACTTTTCCACCTTAGCCCCGCCCCTTCTCATCTTGGTGTTGTGACGTTGGATTTCATCACCAACTAGTGGCTTCGATATTAGAAGGTATTGTTTGCTTGGTGATTTCTTCTAGATTTTGTTTACTAGGGTGTGTTGTTTGTTTCTCGAAGTTGACCATAGGATTTTCGTTGGGGAGTTGGTTACTTGTTTACAAATTCTCCCCCACGACGTTCACGTAGGATGCAAGGTTTGTCCCCGGAACATCCGGAAGCTTCACAACCTTTGCATACGGCAACACCTGAGGGTACCCCTGAGGACTCTCCTCGTCCGGGTAAAATTCCCCTTGTTACTCTACCACACGTGGACATAAGTGACATCCCAGAAGTTTTTACACCACCTCCACAAGTAGAATCCACTGATCCTCTTGCTGATTTTTGAATAACCCATACTATAGAGGACTATCGCATTCGTCGTGGTGAATGACCTATTGGACGATTAAATCCTTCTGAAGAAACCATAGTTACATCCTCTGAATCAACTGCTGGGCCTTCTCACGGTGTAGTAGGCCAAGATCCTTTTTGGTCGGGTAATTTCCGATGAGTCTTGTTTGGTACTGAGTCAACCCATGTCTATGAAGTCAACCCTCTTGTGTCTCCTAAACTAGAGACTACACCATCGACTACCACTTATCGTTTTGTTCTTCCTCCTGAGATGGCCCATCTCGCGAATACTATGAGTGTCCAAACCAAGATTCCTGCAACTACTCTTGCCCCTACCAATACCCAGCAAACTCTTGAGGTTAACCCGAATTTACCTCCTGGTTACCATGCGCTGAATCCTTTGTTGAATGTTTCCCATCCAACACCTCCACAAACTCTAGTTGGTTCTCCAGGTGGTCCTTAGTTTCCTGGGCATCCTATTCCCAGTTTCATCCCAACACTCCCTCAGTTTCCTACTGGCAATCCTAATACTAGTAGCACTATCCCGACTGTTGTGCCAAACTTGCACAATCCGGTTGGTGGACAGGGTAGTACGTTTCCTTTTCCTTTTCCCGAACATAACACAGTTACTACACAACCTACGGTTGGTACACAACTTCCGGGTAGAACTGTCCCTTTGATAGGGGGACCAACCTCACCTTTAGGACAAAACATACCTCCTGAGTTGGCCCAGTATTGGCAACAACTTTTACGAAATATACCTCTTGCTGGGGGGCAAGCAACAATCCCTCCTGTAGACCAACCATATCCAGGTGTGACTAATCCTATTTGGGGTTCAGGTAAGACTACTCAACCTCAAGTCCCTACTCAAACTCAAAGTCAAAATCCTTGGGGTTACTATCCTATTCAGCCACCACAGAATCAACCAGGGTCTTCCCTCTGGGGGCAAACTGCATACGGTCCCACTGGTCTACCGACAGGGCTTCCACCCCAAAGTCACCAGTATCCACAAGTGAATCGGTAGTTGCCTTTTCTTGCTACTTTGGATCTGCCAGATTTGTCTAGGATTCTTAACGATCTTATTCGTCACTCTCCCCAATGGCCTGCTATTCCTGCAAAGATTCCATCGGATATTCCAAAATTCGATGGGAAGGTGGGAGAGGACCCAAATAATCATGTCATGAAATTCCATTTGTGGTGTTCCTCCAACTCGTTGATGGATGACTCCATTCGACTGCGTCTTTTTCAATGAACTCTTACAGGTGCTGCTGCAAAGTGGTACATTGAATTACCACGAGGTTTCTTTTCGGATTTCAACGCCCTTGCAATGGGCTTTCTAACACATTACCAGTTACCGATCCGTTACGATACCAGAACTGAGATTTTAACCTCCTTCAAACAAATCTCGAGCACTCATATCTCTGATCATATTCATGAGTGGTGACGGAGGCGACGTCTCATTAAACTTGAGCTTCCTGATCAGTTACTGGCAGAATGGTTTACAAAGTCTTTTGTAAACAAAATTGGTAAAGACATTGCTATGGGAGGTATTGTCACAGAAGAGCAGGCTATTAGTCATGCTCAGTATCTTGATCTCATTTATTCGCAAACGGGAACCTTGTATGATTTACTACCTGATTTACCTCATCCTGGTAGTTCCAGCACTTCTGCTACTCTAGCTGCTTCACATGCAACTGATGGTGTGATTGGTACCACTCATAGCCACTCACATTTCATTTCAACTACAACCCCTAAATCCAATTCTTCTAATGTTCAAAGTGCTCTGTCTCGTGCTCCTCCCACCAGTAAAACCTCTGAAGTGAACGCTGTTCAATCTACGCCGACCAGTAAGAATAAGTCTAAGAAAGGGAGAGGCAAGAATAAGGAGAGTAAAAACAATAATAAGAATGAGAAAACCAAATCCCCTCCTGTTGATGACTGGGATAAGCGTAAACCACGCTACCCTTGCCTTATCTGTGGTGACGATCACTACACGAAGGATTGTCTGAGACGTGCCAAGGTTAACAAGTTCCTTCAAGGAACACCCAAACCCTCTACTCCGACAGTCTTGTCTCAACCCTTCCTATCTCAACAACGGGCTTCATTGGTCATCCACGACCAACCCTCTACTTCTACATCATATTATGTTTTGATGTGCACCGGTGATTCCAAGAAAGACAATGTTTCACTTACCACTAGAGCTAAAGACTACACTCCTTCTAAGGAGAAGGTTGACGACTTACCTCCCGATCTGGTACAACCCTCTCCACCGAATCCACCCATAAACGGTCCTCTTCATCTCGAACGACCGAACCTTGATACAGTTATACGACCACCCCCGAAAGGTGTCGTTAAGAAGTCAGCATTCAATCCTCATGCTCGGGCAGCCCAGAACTATAGCATTGTCGAAGATCTGGCCCAAGCACTCTCAGCGATGTCTGCCCTGGAAGTCCTTCAGTCTTGTCCTGCACAACGAAGGGTGTTGTTGAAAGCTATAGGTGGCATTGATCCAACAGATATGAATCTGATAGTCTTTAACTTGGAAGATCATATTCC
This sequence comes from Picea engelmannii, assembly GCA_009831015.1. Lineage (NCBI taxonomy): Eukaryota > Viridiplantae > Streptophyta > Pinopsida > Pinales > Pinaceae > Picea > Picea engelmannii. The sequence continues at coordinate 604,349 of ML785554.1, forward strand.
AAGGTTACCCCCATAGCTTATGTTTCAAATCCAAGTTGTTGTCACCGACAAGAGCATTTGTCTGACTGTTTTTGATGAGGGTGCCTCTACGTGCGTAATGTCTTTTACTTGTTGGAAATCCATTGGCTCTCCTCCTTTAAACGAATCCCAAAACACTTTAAGAGCCTTCAACGGCTCGGGTTTTAAGCCTTATGGTGTTCTACCATCGTTTCCTGTCACTCTGGAAGGTAAGACCGTCCAAGTGGAAGTGGAAGTTTTTGATACCCCCCTAGATTATAATCGTCTACTTGGTCGTAGCTGGGTCGATTCTATGCGTGCTGTTGTGTCAACCCTTTTCCGTGTCGTATGATTTCCTCACCAGGGAAAAGTGGTTACGATCGATCAAATTGCCTTTTTTAATGCTGATACTCACGTTGGCAACGTGCCTTTCATCGCTAAAACTCCACCAGGTTACGAGAATGTCGGGGTCGGTCTTTTAAAAGATTCTTCGTTAATGGGTACTTTCCCCATACCACCGACACTCGATCTTCCACGCCCATTTATTGCTTCTATTAATATGATCTCTACTGTACCTCATGAACTTCCGGTGTCTGCTGACCCTTGGATAGTCCCTGATCTTGATCATGTTCATTTCAGTGACATCATGCCATTAAGTCCGGTCGAGTCCGCTTATCAAGCTATTCAATTGGCAACCCTTACTACTTCTTCTTTTGACGATTTGTCTCCTGATCCTTTCCGTGTCATCTTTCCCACTGATGAGATGATCATGTTCGTCATGGAGGACACCCCTTGGGACGATGGGCGTCATCGTTCCATACTGTTTCTGGAACAACAAACTCTTGAGAATTATCAGCGGATTTCGACTCCGTCGACCGTTGTTGTTATATCCACTGTTCCCCAATCTACACGAGATGTGTTTGAAGAAGGGAACCTCAGTAACATCTCTCCCACGATACCCATAGATATTTTCGTGAAACCTGGAATAGTCGAAAACGTTCATATTGGAGCTTCGTGTTCTCCCGAAGAAATTGTCACTTATACTTCCTTGTTTAAAGAATTTTGTGATATCTTTGCATGGAGTTACGAAGAGATGTCGGGTATTGACCCTGCTATCGTCGTTCATGAGATTAAGACATACCCCAAAGCTGAACTAGTCCAGCAGCGCCTTCGTCCTGTCCATCCACGTAGAGCAGCAACCATTAAACTCGAATTTGAAAAACTTCTTAAAGCCGGTTTCATTTACCCCGTGGCATTGACAGAATGGGTTTCCAACCCCGTACCGATTGATAAGAAAGGTGGCAGTATACGCGTTTGTGTGGATTATCGGGATATTAACAAAGCTTGTCCGAAGGACAATTTTCCAACCCCTTTCGTTGACCATATCGTCGATGACTGTGCCAATAGTGAAATCTTTTCCCTCATGGATGGATTTTTCGGCTATAATCAAATCAATATCGCTCCTGAGGACCAACATAAAATGGATTTTATTTTTCCTTGGGGTACTTTCGCCTACAGAAAACTCCCTTTCGGTCTAAAGAACGCAGGTGCAACGTTCCAATGCGCTATGTCTTACGCATTTCATGATATCAAGCATATTGTTCAACCTTATTTGGACGATTTTCCGGCTCACTCTTTACGTAGAGTCGATCACCCTAATCATCTCTGAGCAATTTTTGTTCATTGTCGATTCTATTGCATTCGCTTGAATCCTCATAAATGTGTCTTTTGCGTAGAATCCGACCGTCTCCTTGGTTTCATTGTTTCACGTCATGGGATTTGAGTAGATCCTATCAAGGTTGAGGCGATACTTAATCTCCCTCCTCCTTCTTCACTGCGCCAGTTACAAAGTTTGCAGGGGAAAGCAAACTTTCTTTGTCGTTTCATCCTGAGTTACGCCGAGATTACTCATGGTTTCATACGTCTTCTAAAGAAAGGTTCAGAGTTTGTCTGGGATAAGGTTGCTAACAACGCCTTTGAAGCTTTAAAATTATCCCTCACGAAAGCTCCTCTTCTTTTCCCTCCGGATTATAGTCGAGATTAATTTCTTTATCTAGCTGCATCCGAGTATACTATCGGTATGGTCCTCATTCAGGAGGATGATAACCACGATGAACATGTTATCTATTACTTGAGTAGAAGTTTATCATCCACGGAAATCAAGTACCAACATGTTGAGAAGCTGGCACTGGCTGTTGTTCAAGAAGTTCAACGTTTTTGTCATTATATTCTCTCCAGGAAGACTACAGTGATTTCACACTGTAACCCCATGGAACACATATTGACACGTCAATTGCTGGGGGGCAAGTACTCCAAGTGGATTGTTATTATCCAGGAGTTCGATTTGGAATTCGATCGTGCCACGTCAAAGAAATCCCTAGTTTTCGCTGAGTTAATTTGTGATTTTCCCCACATTGCCACGGAAAAAGTAGCAGTCGATTCGTTACCTGACGAGTCACTTTTCCTTATAAGTACCAACGATATTTGGTACGGAGATATCATTATATATCTCCAAACTCAAACTTTCCAACCTACTTTGTCCAGTAATGAACGACGTCATGTCCGTTATCAAGCTCGTCATTATATTATCCTCGGCGATACTCTTTACCATCGAGGTATTGACTCTGTCTTTCGACGTTGTTTGACTTTTGAAGAAGCTGAGACAGCTTTGAATGAATGCCATTTAGGAGCATGTGGTGGTCATATGTCTGGGTATGCTACTGCCCAGAAGATCTTACGTGCAAGATACTTTTGGCCTTCTTTGTTCAATGACTGCATTACTACTGTTTAGAAGTGTCATGCCTGCCAGACCTATCAACAGAAGATCCGGTCGTATCCTTCTCCCCTTCATCCTGTAGTCTCAGTAGGTCCTTTCGCTAAATGGGGCATTGATTTCATGACATGTCACCCTCACTCGGTCGGGGGGCATGGTTACATTATTGTAGCTGTTGATTATTTCACAAAGTGGGTCGAGGCGATGCCGACATTCGACAATACTGGGAAGACTGCAACCTTATTCCTTTTCAACCATGTCATCACTCGTTTTGGTGTTCCTCAGGCTATCGTTACCGATCACGGTAGTCATTTTAGAAATTATATGATGTCTGAAATTACAGAGAAGTTGGGCCTTCGTCATGATAGCTCAACGCCCTATTATCTACAGGCTAATGGCCAGGTCGAAGCCATCAATAAGGTTCTTATAAATATGATTCGACGGATGATAGGAATCCATAAAACTAGCTGGCATACAATGTTATTTTCGACATTGTGGGCGTATCGGACATCTGTTAAGTCTGCTACGAGATTCACGCCTTTTTGATTAGTTTATGGCATGGAATCCATTCTACCAATAGAATGTGAGATACCGTCTTTGAAGCTAGCTGTAGAACTCTTACCTAATACTTCTGCCGAAGAGGAACGTCTATTGTATTTGATGCGATTAGACGAGACTCGCTGTGACGCTACTCTTGTAATAGAAGCCCAAAAGAAACGCGTTAAGGCACAGTATGACAAGCATGTCAAACCTCGTGTCTTCTCTGAAGTAGATCTTGTTCTTCTATACGAACAAGATAAAGATATCTTAGAAGATGGGAAATTCGAACCAATGTGGCGTGGGCCTTACATTGTTAGCAGAGTGTTGGAAAAAGGAGCGTATGAACTAGTTGATTATGATGGTGTACCTTTGAGTGAACCCAGGAATGGGTTGTACTTAAAGAAGTACTATGCATGAGTAATTTGTGCATTAGTACTTATATTTTATGTATCATACTGCGTGTGTGTGTTACTTTAGTTTTTCTTTTGACGTTATCTGGTCTCTGCCCTTACGTGATGTTGTGTTTGATTTCCAGATGTCAAAGTATTCTCTACCTTATATTGGCTTCGCCGATGGTGCTATCTGTAGTACTCGGAACTTAGCTTCTGCTACATGGGCAATCTATGCCCCGACAAACAAACTCATATCTCTACGAGGTATATGTCTTGGCCGAGAAACCAACAACATCGCAGAGTAGAGCGCCGTGGTTGAATTACTGATTGATGCTATCTCTCTCGGAATTTGCCATTTGGTTGTTCGACTTGAATCGTAGTTGGTAGTACTACAACTCAGTAATGTATATTCTATTCGAAGTCCTACTTTATTAAGAGTATATTTGCAGATTCGCCTCTTGGAACGACATTTTGATTACATAGAATATCAACACATTCCTAGATGTCTTAATATATTGACAGATGCTTTAGCTAATTATGTATTGGACAGGCATTTAAATCATTTATAAATCAAACACATTAAATTGTACACAAATGTAAAGTAAGCCGGTAGAAACCATGTATATATATATAACGATCAAAGTTTGTTTTTACAAAATGTGTCCGAAGACCAAAATATCAAAAATTGAAGCTCCTGGCTTCTACAAAGTGACATCACTAATGATATTCACGATAGCACACTAAGGTCCTAGCAACTCTGCGGAGCAAGCGACCCATAGAGGCAGAGACTCCCACAGTGTGACGCTGATCGCGTCGTGGGATCTCCTCCAGAGTCATGTCTGGAACGTCAGCCATCAGACCCTCTAAGTTTTGCTCCACTGTCAGATAGTCCTCGACATACTGGGGAACTGCAACTACTTCTTCTCCTCGATGCTGGACAGGAGAACTACCAGCAGGTCTATATGCCCCAACATCTGTGTTATCAATTAAAATTTGGTGTTAGTCTTTGGATGATTCTATAAAACCAAAAACATTTAAATATGTTAAAAATACAAAAACATTTAAAAATAAAAAAATTGGTGTGTTTCTTACCGAGGTCTCCCCACTGTGCATCCTCAGGTAGTGCAAGGTCAGGATCACTGCGGAAATCCAAGCCAGCGTATGCATAATCTTCTACCATCAACACCTGGCCTTGAAGCCAGTCGAAGAAGAGATCGTCATACCTCGGTCCTGCCACATGTCTAGCCATGAGTTGGCACCATCGTAACATCCATGGATCCCTGGGACCCGGAAAGTGCCACTCTGCCTGAAGTCTAAACACAGGAACTCTCTCACAGAAGAAAGACACCAATAATGATCCATATCCGAACTGTTTTAGATCTCCACACCTACATTTGGTCAGTTGTTTCTTGAGATTGCGTAAAACTTGCTTCAGCCCAGTTGAAGACCCAGGGCTCAGTACACTCGATGGCATACTGAAAATAGCTCTGCAGAGCCATATGTGGGGCAACACTTCCTGCCATCCGAGCGATAGTGAAGAGAATGGTATGGAGAGTTATATCAGTCACTCCCCAAATGGCCACTTTCCCTTTTTGTCATTCAGCCTCCGGCACGCAGTACTCCCGGCAATACTCACTCATTTTTAAACCACCCCTTCGGCTACCAGTCAAGCTAACATAGGATCCTCGCCTGGATAGCCCAGTCAAGAAATAGATGTCCTCAATGTCGATAGTCAATGTGTGAGCTCCGACATTAAAAACCTGCTGATCTGGATCCCACATCTGGATTAAGTGTTCTAGCAATCGAACTTGGGCTCTCATGCCCGGTATGCGAAAAAACTTCAAGAGACCGCAATCTCTTAGAGCAACAATTGTTGGAGGGTGATTTTCGGCATTTGTATTATCTTCCTCGTGTTCCCGTTCTCTCCATTCGAGCACCATTATGATGGTTATAAACCTGCATGGGGAACATATGAAGATGGTTAAAACTCTCTTTCATGGAATAAACCTTTTTTATTGGCTAAACATTACAAACTTTTTTGAACTTTGCGTTATTCGTAGGTGACCTATGGCACACAGTGCGAACTTCTCGCATGCTGCCTTAGGCTCACCTGTGAGAATGAGGCATTCTCGCAGGCCCCGTATGGGCAGCCTGCGAGAATCCCTCTACACGCATAGGGTTTCAAAAATTAACTCAAAACTTGAAATTTAACCAATGAAATCATGAATTTGAACCATGAAAAGATGAAGCATGAAGAGCTTACCAAAATACCACAGACGGCTTGAAGAATGATGGCCCGAGGCTCCCAAAAATCGACGATGGAGGTAGAAGGTAAAATGGAATTTTTTGCACTCAAATGGTAAAAGGGTAAAATAATATGGTAAAATGTGTTATGGATTTATTTTATTTACTTTTTACCATGTTAAAAGTGGTTTTTTTCATGTTATTCATTATTTAACCCTAATTACTAATATAGAAATGAGTAATATGACTTGCAGGTACCCAAGGCGGATGATTATGGACAAAACTTTTATGGTGTGGTGTGATTTTGTTTGTTTCCTGTGGTTTTGATATAAAACCTCAAGTGCCTTTTATCCGTTCTTGCGCTTGTCAAAAATATAAGAACGTGATCGAGCGTTGTTTTATCTCTTTTCCGGGCTCGCTGTGGTTACATGAAAAAGTAACCCCCCTGGAGTTAACTTTAAGGTCTTTTCAGACTCTTTAAACAGGAAAAGATTGCCGAGCAATCATGCTATTTTCATGCTCGTTAAAGTATTTGAAGTATGCGTCCTTCGAGCGATATTTTAACCCTTTTTCGGTCTCGTTGGACTATTGTACGAAAAAGGAACTGAGAGAGTTCTCTTTTAAGTGTTTTTCCAAACTCTCTAATCTCAAAAAACATTCGAGTTTACTATCTTTGGACTCGTTAAACAAACATTGACAGACCCGTGCTAGGACCGAACCACTCCTTCTTAGGGTTCATTAAAAATACTCCGAGGAACTCGTCCAAAGGATGAGCTTATATCAACAAGCATATGTGATCCTCTTCAAGCTTGTGTAAAAATAAAGAGGTACTTGCTAGAAATGGTGGGGGAAAATTTGGGAAAGGGATATGTTTCATCGTTGAGTTGATTGGCAGTAAGTGTCGCTATTGAACATGACACCCTCTATTCATCATTTGAAGCCGGTTTGGGAAATCCATTTGTCTCTCATTCGATTTAATAACAAGGTTTTTCCATGTGTCGTCTTTGATTCAATGCTGCCAAATCATTGGTCGTGTCATCCATATGTTCAAGAGCAGTCTGTCTGAAGCCTCTATTTGAGTCGGCCATCTGCAGTTTTCCATTCATTCCGTGTTGGCCTTCTCTGTGTCCAAAGTCCAATTGTCACATGCTCTGTTTCACTTTCCAACTCTGTTACTCCTTTCGTGTCACTGATGGGGGATACATCAAGGCCCTCCTGTGACGAGTCTTATTCCATCGACTTCAGCACATTATTCGGAATCAAGGCTTAGAAATTTTTTCAGTACCTTGGAGCTTGCATGCCTCAATGGCAAGTTCCTCGCTTTCGACAGTGGGTTTACATCATTAACCCCTGATCGAGAGATTCCATCGGTTGTTCGACATCAACTCATTTATTCACAGTCGATGGATTGTACTATAGTACCTTGGGAGTCATTGACATCAATGGTGATTTCCCTCGCACTTGTTAACGGTTACATTAATGACCGGTAATCAAGTGGTTTCTACCATGTTCGACTTCAACACATGTAATCACGTGGCTAGATTCGTACTTTGGGCGATGAGATGGAAGACCCTGGATATTATCTTTGTGATCTAGGTTGCGATGGAGTATGTATAATTTGTGACACATAGATCCACTATGTATGTTTTGTGGCTATGTCGTCTTGATTGAAAATTTGTCGCACAGATCCACAGTGTATTCAAGTGGTTGTGCTATATTATGACTGCATGGATCCACAGTGTATGATTGGTGGCCATGACCTTGGTTTATGATGTCATCAGTCTATGATCTGAGTATGGGAATGCCTACCTCGAGAATTAGTATACATGATATTCTGCTGATGCTTGGATGTTTGCAGGTTTCCGATTAGATGTGCTCTTGGTTCTTGACACACACATGCAACTTACAAAGTCTATCAACTGTCACTAGTTCCACTCTCAGACTTTGGGGGGAATTCTGTTATCCACAATTTTGGTCGTCATGATGATGTTATGATGATGGAAAATCAATCTCTTCACTAAGAACACTTTCCTGAAAGAAGTTACATTTGTCTGCTTCCAGAAATCATGTTTTTAAGGATGTTCGCAGGCTATCTATATATCCACCTGCGAGAATGCCTAGTTCTCGCAGGCTGCATTCAGCTGGGGTGCGAACCTCTCACACTGTATCTAATAGCCAGGGTGCGAACATGTTCCAAAGGAAGGAAAAATATAAGATCTCGAATCTTCTAGAAGGGAATCTTCTAGAAACATGAGTTGGCTTCGAATGGTTATTCAAGTGCTGGCATTCCAGATATCTTCGGATCATTTCCTATCCAAGTAACTAATCTATCTTCTCCTATATATTGAGGAGATTGCTCATGGAAAGGGTTAAGAAGAATAAGCAGCAAGCTAGCTAGAGATTGATTAGAGAATTAGTGCAAGACTGTATGGAGAACTGCTGCTACAACAGCTAGGTCATCACAAGTGGTTGATTTTCTTCATGCATGAGCAAGTGTGTGTGTCAGAGCTAGGAGCCATCGAAAGGAGACCTATGAAATCAAGGCTCAGGTTGTAAGTTTCACTTTCAATTAATTTAATACAATAATATGTCCCTTTCCCTTAAAGATGATGTCACTTTATTACATAACTCCTTGATCATATGTATAGACTAGCTATTGAATATATTAATCTCCCTTTACTTTTATTGGTTTGTTCTGTTGTGATCTGAACGAAACAAGAGCATTGGAGAGAAGCTTGGAACAACAGAGATCTAAGGAAAGCATTCATAAGGTATGTCCATAATCCTTACCTCTTAGTTCATTCAATAGGCTAGATCTAGGGAAAGTGTATTATTCTGTCCTGTTTTGTTCTAGATCCAGGTGGATCTAGGGAGATCGGTTTGTGTCCACGCTCACGAATTTATCCTATAACACCACCTTAAAGAAATTGATGACCCCGAAGAAGCTTGGGAAAATATTGAATCTGTGTTTGGTAAACTCAATTTTTTTTTAGCACAACAGTTAGAAAATCAAGTATTGACCTTAATTCCAAGTGATTTTTCTTTCCTTGGAGACTATCTATCTAAGTTTAAAACACTCAGAATTTTACATGAAGAATGTGAGATAAAAATGGAGGAAGAGTGTTGCATCTATCTTATTCTTTCTAAACTAGGTAGTGCATATTCTGTGTTTGTATCTACCTTTTATGCCATGAGAGAGGCTCTAGGGAAATATTATCAAAAACCCACTCTTGAGTCCTTTTGTGTTGCTTTGATTAGAGAGGAAGATAAGCTTATACAACTTGGAGTGATCAACACTGCAAGCACCTCCAACAAAGCCTTAGTTTCTCAGCAGAAAGATAAACTCAAGTGTCCCAAGAAGCAACATCCTTTCTACAACAAAAAGCAACATAAGGGTCCCAAACCCGCTCAGACAAATTAAGCTCCTAATGGTGACAAAGGAGAAAAATATAAAAATATAAAAATAAGAAGACTGATATACATTGCAACTTTTGTGATAAAGATGGTCATGACGAGTCTAAATGTTTCAATAAGATGACAAATTTAGAAGCAACGATGAAGAATCACACCATCATATGATTCTACTTCTTCTTCTTCTTCTCATGGACACACACTTTCTACTTCTGGTTTCTCCTTCAATACAACTTCTTCTTCTGATGAGTGGCTTATTGATTTTGGAACATCTTATCATATGGCTAAGGATAAAGACATATTTTCTGCTCTAAATGAATGTAACACCAAGAAAATATTTGTTGGTGATGATAGATCTCTTAGTGTTGTCGGATCTGGAACAGTTCAAGTAGATAATGGTCATTTCAATGATGTATTATGTGTTCCAAGTCTTTCTTGTAACCTTCTATCAGTATATCAAATCACTCATTCAGGTGAAGGTAAAACCGTAGAGTTTTCACCTCACCAAGTTGTAATCAAGGATCTAAAATATCCTAAGCATGTTATTGCATCTGGAATTGCTGATGATATTACCAGGTTGTATAAGTTTGACAAATTTGGGTCATCCTCTTTTTCATCAGTTTTTGTTGCTCATAGCAATGACTTGAGCAAACTTTGGCATGAGCGGTTTGGTCATCTAAACTATCGCTCATTGCAGAAACTATGTAATCAATAGATGGTGACTGGTCTTCCTCTTGTTTCATGCAGGGATGGTGTTTGTGCCAATTGTGTTCTCGACAAACATCATTGGGAAAGTTTTGACAAACATGCCTCTTGGCACGCCTCGAGCCCTTTGCAGCTTGTTCACAGTGATTTGTGTGGTCCACTTTCTTCTCCTTCTTTTTCTAGGTGCAATTATTTCTTAACTTCATTGATGATTTTTCCAGACGTACTTGGGTTTACTTCTTAAAAATTAAAAGAAAAGTTTTTGACAATGTTTTGGCCTACAAGGCCCTTGTAGAAAAGAAATATGGACATCAAATTCAAAAGTTAAGAAAAGATAGTGGAGGTGAATATGTGAAAAATGATTTTGTAAGTTACTGCACTACACATGGCATCCAAATGAAGTACACCATTCCATATACACCACAAAAAACTGGTGTTGCTGAAAGAAAGAACCGCACATTAAAAGAGATGGCTAACTGTATGATCCAATCTAAGGGATTAAGTCTAAATTATTGGGAAGAAACAATCAACTGTGCAAATTACATAGTCAATCACACTCCCACAAAGGCTCTTAAAAACATAACACCGAGAGAAGCTTGGACTAAAATTAAACCAGATGTAAGTCACTTTTTTGTATTTGGCAGTATAACATGGGCTCACATTCCTAATGAGAAAAAGAAAGCATTGCAACCTAAAAGTGAGAAGTGTATATTTGTTGGTTATTTTGAAGATGTCAAAGGTTATAGACTTCTTCAACCACATTGTAATGAAATTATTATTAGAAGAGATGTTAAATTCAACCTTCTTCGGCCTGCAAGCCATCTTCAAAGTTTGTGCCTTCTTCAGTTCCTATTCTAGTTTCTTCTTCAGATGATGACAGTGAGGATGAAAATCCACTTCCGCCTGCTCACCTTCCTCCATATGAGTCCTTTGAACCTGAACCAACACCAATTCCACCGCTTCCTAGATGGGTCTGTTCAACACGAGAAGCAACTAGTGGTCTTGTCCGAGCCTCTCCTCTTTTGGCTCAAGTTTCAGAGACTCATGATCCAGAGACATTTGCAGAAGTTTCAGGTCATCTAGATTGGGATACAAAAATGAATGAAGAGTATCATTCTTTAATGGAAAATGATACTTGGGATCTTGTACCTCTTCCAAAAGGAAGAAAAAATGTCAGATGTAAATGGGTCTACAGAACTAAGTATGCATCAGATGGAAGTGTTGAAATACAAAAGGCTTGGTTAGTTGCCAAAGGATTTTCCCAAGTTGAAGGAATTGACTATAACGAAACCTTTTCCCCTATAGCCAAAATGAGTTCCATCAGCCTTGTTCTTTCCCTTGCTACCTCACATAATTGGGAGGTCCATCAGATGGATGTTAAATTTGCCTTCTTGCATGGAGATTTGCAAGAAGAAATCTACATGGAAAAACCTCCTGGCTATGTCCAAAGTGACTCTAGCCTTGTTTCTCGCCTTAAGAAATATCTTTATGGTCTTAAACAAGTTCCTCGAGCTTGGTATGCCAAAATGGAAAAATTTCTTATTGACACCGGATTCTCTAGATGTCATTCTGATCCTAATGCCTATACTAAGAAAGTAGGAAGCCATCACATGATCCTTGTCCTTTATGTTGATGACCCTATCCTTGCTCGTAGTGACTCAAAAATTTTAAACCATGTGAAAACCAACCTTAAGAAGAAATTTGAAATGACAGACTTAGGATTTTTGCACTATTTCCTTAGCCTCCAAGTTTTGCAAACCAATGAAGGAATTTTTCTTTCCTAGTCTAAGTATGATTGTGACCTTCTTCATCGCTTTCACATGGATGATTGTAAACCAACCCCTTCTCCCTTCCAGTCTAGAGTCAAGCTTACTTCCACCTGTACTTCTCCTGAAGTTGATGCCACCCTGTACCGTCAGTTAGTTGGTAACCTCTTATACTTGAATCATACCCGTCCTGATCTTTCCTTTGTTGTTGGTCTTGTTTCCCGGTATATGCAAACAACCCATGAAATCCATTGGAAAGCAGCTAAAAGGATACTTTTCTATGTCCGTGGTACAATTCACTTCGGGATACATTACAGTTTAGGGGGGGCTCCTTTATTGGTTGGTTTCACTGATTCATATTGGGTCGACGATCCTGATGATCAGAAGTCTACTGCAGGTTATGTTTTCATCCTTGGTTTAGGAGCTGTCACTTGGGCCTATAAGAAACAACATGCTATTTCACTTTCTTTACCAGAAGTAGAGTACCGAGCAGTGGTAAATGTAAGTCAGGAAGACTTGTGGCTTTAACAGATCCTTTCATATTTTGGATTCGAGCATCATCATTCAACTAGCCTTTGGTGTGACAATAAGATTGCCATCAAGCTCGCCAAAGACCCATTTCAACATCAACGCACCACACACATCGAGCTACACATGCACTTCATCAGAAAGCTCATTCATGATCAAGTTATTGAAGTTCTCTTTTTCCCTATAGAAGATCAATTTGCAGACATTTTCACAAAGTCTCTTACAGAAGTGAAGTTTTCCAAACTTCGATCTATGTTAGGAGTCCAAGAAGTTGTCATTAAGGGGGGATAGGCTCTAATGCCTTCTTCCTTCTCCTATTGTGTCAACATTGTAAATCCTTCAATCCTATCCCAAGTTGTTCTTAAAGGGGGATGTTAGGATATTTAGACACTTAGGATTTAGTTAAGATCTACCTAGTCTAATGTGTCATTAGGTAAAAATGTGTTTCTTAGTGTGTTTCTTTAGTATGCATTAGTATGCATTTGTAGTTAGGAAATTCGATGGTCATGATATGTTCCCGACATAGAGTGATCTGACGGTTCATACTCTCCTCGATCTTAACGGCCAATGATTTGTGGCTTAACACCCGATTGGTCCATGATCTCTTTTTAAAGAGCATGGAGGGTCATTTGCCGATGATCGATTGTGAGAAAATCTCTTGTAAAATATATTTGTAATCTTTTTCTTTTGCATTAATAAACTGCTCCAAGTGGTCGCGTTGGCTGGGGCCGTGGATGTTTGCCCGTAGGGGTTTTTCCATGCCAAAACATCGGTGTGTTGATCTTTGATCTGGTTGTGTGAGTGGTTATTGAAGGTGTTCGTCCTCTGTTGGAATACCTGTGTTGTCGAACATCATTGAAAATATAAGGGCGAGAGGGTAGTGGTAGTTTTAGAGCATCTAGAGGTTATGGTGTCATTGGAAGGGGTAGCAAATATGTATTATGTGGATTTGAGTTTTGTTATGATATGTTCACTAAAATATTTATTATTTTCGATAGCTAACTTTGAATGTATAAAATACTATTGTACTTGGCATTACTATATAGTAATGAAATGGAAGATTGTGTCATTTCTCAAACCAAATATCATTAATTTGAGCCACAATCTTGAATAATTGAATTATTGAAATGAGTATGTTACAAATCATTCTATTTGCATTCTCCAACTTTTAATATTGACATTAGCTTTTGATATCGAACACTAGTGTTATAATGATCTTTCGCAAGAAACTACCCTCTAAACAAAATGCCTTAGAATGACAAGTAAACTAAAGTATATAAAACTATATTTCAAAAAAAAAAAAAAACTAATAAAAACCCAATAAAAAAATTATCATAGAAAAGGGGAGAATAAGACATAAGAAAAAATAACAAAACTAATAAAAATCCAATAAGAAAATTATCATAGGAAAGGGGGAGAAGAAGACATAAGAAAAAATTGAGTGCTTAGGCTGAGATTTTGCATCCCTGTCTCCCACAAACTTGCATAGGCTGAGATTTTGCATCCTCAAGAGAGAAGATGTCATCCTTATGGAGAGCATTGATAGTATCTTTAGAGAGGTGGGATTCTTCCTCGATACCCATCCAAGGATCTTGCCTGATTTTTACCTTTCGATTGTTGCCTATTTTCCATACAGTCCACGACCCCACCAGGGGAAAGGTTGTGACCAAGTATTTCCACAAAATTGAACCATTGGAGAACTTTCTGGACTGTCGATATCGATACTTAATAGACTTACTTTATTACAGACCCAAGACATCACATTCTAACCCATGGCCACATTATATAATAGTGCTCTTGCATATAACCAAAACATTGTGATTCACTCTGAATGTCAAAGATAAATACATTGGTCTATGGAAAGGGGTTCGGTAGTAGCATAAAGCCTGGGAAATATAACACTATAACTATGGGAGATATAACACTATAACTATTAGTCTCTCACTGTTTGTTCGATTTCTTGGTGGCTCTCTTTCTTTTGGTCATGGAACCTCATGGGTTTCGACCTTGAACCTCGGGTGAAGGGTCACCCAGAGCATCCAAGACAACCATGATTTTGGTAGAACATTATGAGCACTTCGTGCCGGGGGAGGATGAAGAGACAATTCCCACTTTGGAAGCAAAAGTCCTCCTGGTTAGACAATTTAAGGAGGATGACGAAGTGGAGCAGCAAGTTGAGGGTTTGATTCCAGAAGCACATGCCAAAGATATCTTAGCTTAAGAGGACCTTAAGACATGTATTTGATAAGTAATTTTGTCCCAGTAAAGTAATGCTAGACCTAAGTCTAGCATTAATTCATGACATTAAATGTTTTTAACATCATTGTTTTTCCAAGTTTAGCCAAAGTTAGCATAACACTAGGTTGTTTTGGCACATACTCTCTACACATTTGACGCATACTTTGTACATGTTTTGCTTCATGCAAGTTGTCAAGCCTAGAGATATCACTTGAGATCAAGTTGTCAAGCCCATAGCTATCGCACCTAACTTGAGATCATTCATAATAGAATTTTTCCTCTCCCTTGCCTACAACAACAAGGATCCCATGTCCATGTTTCCTCTCCCTTGCCAACTGCAAATACAAGAACCTTACACTTTTGACCTCCCTTCTGCTTGTAGATGATAAGCTTGATAATATGCATGATGATACACTAATGCATAAAATGACCTTCAACTACTTTCAGCCTACTACAAAAGCTCAAGCCGAAGAAGAAAGCCACTCTGCAAGAAGCTCCACCTGAAGAAGAAAGCCACTTTGCAACAACTAAAGTCTCAACAACATAATCCATTGATACTCATACTCTCATTAGTTAAAGTTGAGCACTAGTAGTGGTGGCTACAAAGGCTACATAGTTCAAAGTGAATATATCATATTTCAGTGAGTTTCATTGTTATTGTATCCATATGTAAAATGTTCTAATCTATTATATCTAGTGATATATTCAATATTCTGTCTAATTATTAGTAGAACCCATGGCATACCTTAGTAAATGCTAGTTTTTCTCTTGCCTAGATAAGTTTGCAAGATACCAGATATATAAAATATGTAGAACAGAAACGAAATGCTAGAAATAACAGAATAACAGTGAAATATCCAGCATAATCTTCACAATACACAGAAATGATATACGAAATAGCAACAGAAATAACACTTGAACATAAATAGCACTTGATTCAGATAGCAATGTTCA
>ML785554.1:625415-646864 GCA_009831015.1 Picea engelmannii
CACTTGCAAGATACCAGATATATAAAATATGTAGAACAGAAACGAAATGCTAGAAATAACAGAATAACAGTGAAATATCCAGCATAATCTTCACAATACACAGAAATGATATACGAAATAGCAACAGAAATAGCACTTGAACATAAATAGCACTTGATTCAGATAACAATGTTCACAGACCTCTTCGAGGGGGCAACCTCCAATCGAGAAGCGCTCTGTTACAATAATATCCAAGCTAGGGTTCTCATACCCTCGACTCCTATTTATACTAAAAAGAAGCATCTAGAGGAAGATCCTTCTAGAAGCGGAAGCTTCTATTAGGTCTTCTTACATCCGCCTTATTCTATTTTATTGAAAGGTCTTATTAATATTGACCTTTATTACATCCGAATACATTAAGCTACCTATGTGCGGGTTAGGACCTTAACAAAGTTCCTGGAATTGGAAGTGCGTATCCATGCATAATCTGCACCATATTTGTTGATAACCAAAGTCGAAATTAGAGGGATGACAAGACTCACATGTAGTTGTTGGAAGGTGCTTTTGTTGCTAGTGTTGAATGCTTGCTTTCGTTGCTGGTGTTGAATGCTTTTATGTCTATCGGTCGGTTATCATAGGGGGCATGCCCTTCCAGCTATAGTGTTGGCATCCTTGCTAGTTCCTTTAAAATAGAGAGTTTCTTGAGAGATGGATAAGTGTAATAGAGCTTATAATGCTCCATGAATCACCTCTTAAAATAGAGAGCGTAAAGACCCCTTTTTGAAGCCACAACTCTTGAGAGTTATCCGCCTTTAAGAACTACTAACCGTATAAGAAAAAGAGTGTTATAATAACAAGGGTGCCATTAAGAACTGCTAACTCCTACTACTCGATATGTGGCTACCCCCACCATTGGTGTTGAAATGGGTACAACTTCAATGCCTGATTCAAGTGTTGGTAGTGCCTCTATGGAGACTAAGGCTCTACCTTGTTATTCTTCGCTAAATCTCAAGGGAATAGTGAGAAATATAATTTAATTCTAATCACATATAGTTAGAGGCTAATACGCATATGGAATTGATAGAGCACTAGTAAAGAGCTCACAATTTGTAGATATATTTTTTCTTCATGATCAACAATGTTGAATAATACAACGGACTCATAGCTCACCTCAACGACCAATTTTTCTCTCCTGTCAAATCATTCCAGTCTCGACCATGTCCAGGAATGAAGACAATAATTTGTCAAGGCCAACCCTCAACTCTACACTGCACGTGCTGCAATTTCCCCAAATCACAGAAATACATCCAAGGAATTCTTCATCGCAGGCGGAAATAACTGGAATGATCATTACAAAGGTTTCCCTTAAGTTTCAACTCAACGCTAATGTTGGCATGGCATTTCCGTCATATGTTTCCATGCAATGAAGAAACCAGTCGTCCACCAGGAGCATGTTTTCCACGTACTTCCCATGCAAAACGTGCTATGACAGATGGAGACGTGTCCATCCATTCAATGCGTCCTTCACTTTTCAAAGTCACCGAGCAACATACTTGTGTTTTATAATGTAAACCCTAATTTACACTTGACCAACATCTTCAAAATTATTATATTATTAATTTTCCATTACTCTAGTTTTTTTTTTTTTTTTTGTTATTTGTCAGTTATTTTCCATATTCGAGTGATAATATCATTATGCATTCGATTAATATATTGAAGTTGTTAAAATTATGGAACTTCTAGCACAAGTAGATTAACATATTCAAAAAATATATATAATAACACAAATTCAAAACTATATATATATAATTAATTAATTAATTTACCTACCTATATTTATAATCATAAGGAAGAATGCAATTAACAGTTTCTTAGAACATCTTGCAACTAAATATGTCTCATGCAAATCAATCAAATATTTTATTATCTAAATTTTTTATATAATTAATTAATTAATTTACCTACCTATATTTAGAATCCTAAGGCAGAATGCAATTAACAATTTCTTAGAACATATTGCAACCAAATATGTCTCATGCAAATCAATCAAATACTTTAGTATCTAAAATCTAAAATTTGACTAATGCTTAAAATCTAAAATTTGACTAACGCTTAAAAGATATGTTCCAAATTACAATCCATATGATTCTATATTAAAGTTTACATCTACGCTATTCAAATACATGTATGAAGATGTAGATTGGCAACATTTTTCCTTCACTTTTAAGCGAAAGATGTCCTCACGGTTTCACAATATTCTGGTCAACATTATCCATAATTATCGGTATTTCAAAACTACATTCATCTACCTTCTAGGTAGGGACTTGTTGTTTCGCAATCTCTCTTGTTCACTTTGGAAAGCCACAAAAACATATTCAAAAGATTTTGTTTCATTATCTTATAATGGAAAATGAGACAATATTCAAATCTCTTGTTTCATGTTACATTATCATTTTTCCTAGGAAAATATTTCGCAAAAAATCCTCTAAGTACTTCCTATAAGTTATGGATGGTAAATGGATAAATTATCATCCTTCATTATGGAGATTGATTTTGAGGGGATTGAAAGAGTTGAAACACAACATTCCCAACTTTAAGAGATCTTACATCTAGCTCAAAACCACTTAAACCAACCCTCCAAACTTCATGTCGCATTATCTTATCTTATGATAGAAAAGAAAACAAATACTTTATCAAAGTTGAAGTGGAAAGCTATTTATAAAAATATCATTTGCAACATTTGAAGATGGAAATCTATTTATAAAAATATCATTTGCAACATTTGAAGATGGAAAACACTATGCAAGGGAATTATATTGAGAACGAAACATAAGTAAGGGTTGATAAAAACTTATTGATTATATTGCCGCCAGGTTGTTGGCACCGACGGGTCGATCTCTTTGTCACCAATGATACTCGTGAGGGAATTGTTCACCAGTATGTTGTGTCGATCTCTTTGTCGTCGAAGACAACATCCGTGTAGACGACCTTGATTTGGGATGACATGGATGTTGTTTTCTTTGTCTATTTGATTAGTGGAAAACTTGGATTCTTTTTTATTGATAAAATTTCATTTATTTTTAAAATTTGGATTATTTAAATCATTAAAAATATCAAAATCTTTTGAATATAAATTTTTATGATTAAAATTTTAATCAATCAAATATAATATAAATTTTAACAAATTTTAATATATATATATATATAATTACATGATAGGCGTCTTTATAGTAAGATTAAGAAATTATGAAGCTAGCTTTTCAATTGCCATAAAGTATATTTATACAAATACAACCAATATTATTTAACATTTACATCTTAATTAACTTTTTACATTTACATTTTGAAATAACTCGGCATGTTTGGTTAGTGGATACAAATAGTTCTACCTTTTTACATTTTCTTACACCTAGCCCGTGGTTACATTTCACGACTAGGTTGGACGAGGAGTGGAAAAAAGTAGCCTTAACTTTTTACTTAGGAAGTGGTTACTTTTAGGAAGTGGCGTGTGGTTGGTTACATTTTAGGAAGTGGCGTGTGGTTACATTTTCAAAATTGGCATGGATAGGAGTGCACAAAAATACATTTTAGATTTTACATTTACTTCAACTATGAAATAATTAGGCCTTGTCTGTGTGGTAACCTTTGAGAGGAATGGGAAAAAACAAGTTGCGTGGAGATTTTGATGACCTGACAGGAAGGGGAGTGGGAACAAATAGGGAATACGAGTGGTGAGGATATTTACAGGAGTAAATAAAATACAACTCCATTCATATCTACATGTTATTGCACAACAAAACCAATCCATAATGAGAGGAGATGAGAGAGGATGCTAGTCAAGAGAGGAGAGTGACATTGTTGCTTGCAAGACTATAAAAGTTCCATTCACGTATGCATAAATGAATTATTTAAATGTTGATATTGTTGGGTATGTGTTATATTCTTTGCATGTGTGTGGAAGCGTTTGACAATCCCTCTAGTAGTGCCCTTTGTGTCGTGTGTACCAAGCGCTTTCCTAGGGTGGTCCGAGGGGGGTCCGAGGGGGGTCCCAAACTTGAAATTCCTACATTTTATTCTACTCTTGTGGTAATTCGCTAGCTTGATTCCAAGCCACCTATAACACCTATGCTTTGTACCCAAACCATGGATTCAATATCATTTGTTACATTTTTGTGAATCAATTGATAGGAAAGAGCGTATCATCCTAGATGGAGAGGGTAAGGGTATGAAACAAGAGTTTAGTCTCATTACGAAACCGTAAGAAAATTTTAGAATACTAGGGATGTTCCGAAACCCTAAGTAAACATCTTGACATTTTATTTGTGAATGATTTCGGGCTAAAGTATCTTTCAGAATTTTTAAATTTGAATTATTTATGGCTAAAGTATCTAGCGAAAGTTATAAATTTGAAATGTGAAACGTCTCGACCTTTACTTTTTGAATGATTTTCGGTTTAATGATATTTTCGAATTTATAACTCAAAATGTAAAATATCTTGACTTTGTATTTGAGAATTTATAGATCATGACGATGCTCACACACTTCTCTAGTTATCTGGCATCTCATTTTTAAAATGGTTTTGAGACCAAAAAAAAAAAGAAAAAAAGGTTAGGTAAGGACTAAATCTATGTCTACTTTGTTCTTTTACAATTTTTTTGTTTATAGAAAAAAATCCTCACAGTTAATATGAAATTAAAATTTTGGTCTACTTCTTGCCAACCGATCTCAATTATTATTTTTGTTCTGTGAGACACAATTTGCCTGTGTCTTTTAATTTGGCTTACGCCTTCCCTCATGGCCCACACAAATCCTAATCCGAGTGCCACAATTCATATATTTTTATTGAACTTGAATCCATTTATTATTATTAATTATTAAACTCGATTTTAATTATTAATTATTAGTGATGACTGCAGGCAGAGAACAAATCAAAGCAAAGGCTCCATCGAAAACATGTGGACAAAGAGCTCAATATACAATAAACCTGAACTTCCTACATTTTGGTCTACTCTTGTGGCAATTCACCAGCTTGATTCCAAGCCCCTTGTAACACCTATGCCTTGTACTGAGATCGTGGATTCAATATCCATTTGTTACATTTCTACGAAATCAGTTTATAGGAAAGAGCGTATCATCCTAGATGGATAGGGTAAGGGTATGAACTAAGATTTTAGTCTCATTACGAAACCCTATAAAAAATTTAGAATACTAGGGATGTTACGAAACCCTAAGTATGAAACTAGTGATGTTATAAAACCCTAAGTATTAAACTAGCAATGTTACGAAACACTCAGTATTAAACCCTAAGAAAAATTTAGAATACTTGAAGTATAATAATGATCCAGATTATATTGAGAACGACATGAAGGTAGATATGTAACAAGGAAACACACAAAGATATTGAAAGAAACACAGTAATACAGTTCAACTCGTATTATATTAATGACCGTGTATAATACAAAAGACTGTAAAATGCAAAGCACACAAGCTAGCTAGAATTGTGGCAGCTTATCTCTGAAGAGAGAGATGTGACGGCTACGCTAATTTGCAAGAAGCTGATTAAAAAGAGGTGTAAAGGCCTTTTAAAATAAAGCATCAATGAGAAAAATCTAAACATCCAAAACCCTAACCTCGAAAGATGAAATGCTAAAAGGTTTGTGGGTCCTGGTGTGGTTAGTTGATACATCAACTTCCCATAGGCACAACTTTTGCATCCGATATCCGTTTGAAGCATTTGGTACCTCGTAAGAAAGGTCTAGACGAGGAGTACACATTATGTTTAGCCTAAAATATGGCCTCATCTACATGCTATGTGTTGTCATGCCAAAAAAACATCATTTAGGGCCTCAAAACGACCCAAGAAGTTTGAGACTCTAAAAACTGTAGAAAAATTGCCAAGAAGTGGAACCATTTTGAATTAGTTGAACATGTGGGTGGCCATCATTATCCACCTAGATCATTCCTCCCCACTTAGGAATAAAAGGTCCCCATTTCATTAAGTTCCTCCATCAAATGGGGAAAATTCTACTGAATCTGACTCCTAGTGAGCCGCTTGCCTTGGTGAAGAAGATGCCCTGCTTTAACGACCTGATAGAGTTGGATGTTCTACTAGTCGGTTCCCTTCATTTTGGTGTCCATGATATGATACATTTTCACATATTCAATGGATTCAGGATTGAGTTTTGTAGGGGCCAAGTGATCGACCGTGTTTGAAATGTCTAGGAGAGGTGGAAAATATGGTCGAAATAGTTCCACATTAAATATTGAGTGCAAGCCAAGGAAAGGGGAAATACTTGATTCAAAATAATTCTCACCCACATCCTTAGTTATGGTGTAAGGCCCATATCGGAGTGGGTGAATCTTTCGATGGGTTATTGTGAGGTGTTCTTTCACCAAATGCAACCATACCTTATCACCCACCTGAAACTTGTGCGGTACCCAATGTTGATCGTGGCATTGCTTGTACTTGGTGTTGGGTTTATGAAAAATATCATGAACTTGTTGTTGGATGTGTTGGATTCACTCAAAAAATTTAGTTGCTCAATTTCATTTTGATCATGGGAGGAATGTTCCTGTGCAGTTGCAATGGGTAGAGCTACATCAATGGGGGCCAATGGATGGAACCCTAAGCACACCTGAAAAGGGTTGTGGCCAATAGAGCTTTGGAGGGCGTTGTTGTAGCTATGTTGAATATAAGGAAGGCTCTCATCCTATGTGCGTGGATGTTTGAAATTGTACATCCTCAGGATACGGACAATCATCTTGTTGACTACCTTTGTTTGTCCATCAGTTTGTGGGTGGAAGGAAGTCGATTTGGTTAGTTTGGTGCCCATCATCGACCATAGGATGGACCAAAAAGTACTTAGGAACCTACTATATCGATTTGAAATAATGATCCGTGGGAGCCCAAAATGAACCCAAACACGTTCAAAGAAGAGATTAGCAATGGCCATGGATGTGATTCTCTTCTTGTAGGGTGTCAAAACTACCATCTTGGAGAATTGATCAATGACCATGAAGACATAATCATTCCCATGCTTAGTTGAAGGTAGATTGGACATGTAATCCATGGAGATGGACTCCCAAGGCCTATCTGGAGTAGCAAGAGGGGTGTATAGCCCCTATTTATTGATGGTGGGTTTGGAAATGGTGTAGACAATGCATGATTTCACATCTTGTCGGAGCTTCGACTAATAAAAATTGTTTTGCAGTATGGCCACTATTTTTTCCACACCAAAGTGTCTTTCCTCCCGATTGTAATGATATTCCAAAACCAACTTTTCACACTCGCTTGAAGGAACACATAGATGGCTCCGATTTCATAGTATTCCATCTTGGAGATGAAATTCTAGAACTAGTTTGCTTATGCTCAATGTATGATAGGTAGTAGCAAAGTTAGAGTCACTGTTATATAATTGTGGCCACCTAGACGTCTCATGACCACATGAGTTAAGAACTGTGGTTAGCGCCACAACCAGGGGTCGACTAAGGCGGTTTGTGACATGGTTGGTGCTTCCCTTCTTATACTTGATGATCAAGTGGAATTGATTCAAGTATGTGGACCACTTCTAATGGTAGTAATTTTGTAACTTTCCCTATGTCTGCATGAATTGCAATGGCCTGTGATCAATGTGGATGATCATTTCCTTCCCTTGAATGTAATGCTTCCACTATTTACATGCATGCATAATGGAGTACATATATTTATTGTACGCGGGGTATCTGTGAACAAAATTAGATAGTGTTTCATTGTAATAGGACTACTGGATTCCCACGGTAAGTGAGGACTGCATCGATATCATAATCTAAAGCATTTGTCTGAATCTCGAATGGTTGTTGCAGGTCTATCATAATAAGGAATGGTGTTGAATAGAGGAAGAATTTAAAATCCTTGAATGCTTTCTGTTGGGATGTGACCCAAACAAACTTAGCCTTTACTCCACCCTTGGTTACCTGGCTTAGAGCCCAAGCGTTATGAGAGAACCCCAACACAAACCTGTGGTAGAAGTTGGTGAGGTCGAAGAAGCTGCATAGCTCAATCAACGTCTTCAGGGTTGGCCAATCGCGGACGACTTGGATCTTGGATGGATCCATATGGACACCCTGCTCATCCACGATGTATCCAAAATATTGTATTCTCTACATGTCGAAAGAACACTTCTCCAAATTGGCATATAACTTGTGTTGTCGTAGGGTGCCCAATACCTGCTGAATGTGCTTAAAATGTTCCTCCCAGTTTTTTCTAAAGATGTGGGTGTCATCCATATATACGACCACAAAGGAGTTTGGGAATGGTTGTAATATATCATCCATCATACACATGAATGTGGCCAAGGCATTAGTCAATTCGAAAGGCATGACCAACCACTTGAAGAGACCTTCTTTGAACTTGAAGGTTATATTTTATACACCAGTTTTCTCAATCAACACCTGGTGTTAGCCTGACTTCAGATCAATATTACTGAAACATTTGGCTCCCTTGAGCTGATCGAGAATATCATCAATCCAAGAAATTGGGTACCGGTTCTTTATTGTGATCTTGTTCATGTCTCTATAATCAATACAAAGTCACCATGTACCATCTATACCAGAAAAATTGGGCTCCCACAAGGTGAGGAGTTTGGTATGATGTGGCCCTTCAGATTTAGTTCTTGGATTTGGAATTTGATTCTTCATTCTCCATAATAGAACACCTGTATACATGGGCATTAGGTTGAGGAGAACTGGGTGTCAAATAAATTGAGTGATTTACTTGATAGTGAAAAGGCACCCCATTAGGCGAGGTAAATATGAATTTTTTCTCTTCTACTATCTTGTCCACTTGTTGTTGTTGTGTAGAGATACCTTGTGCATAGGTTTTTGCGGTTTCAATGACCTTCTGTTCACCTTCCAATATACCATAAAGAGGAAAAATCTCTCATTCTGAGAGACCACCTTTCTACACTACTTCATGGAGATCAAAGAGACCACAGTAGTTCAGAATGCCTCCTATACCCTGTAGAGATGACCTCCCAAAGTAATAATGACACTAAGGGTCCTAGATTCATAAACAACATGATGCTTCCACATATTATATGGATGTCCTAAAAGAACATCAAACTTCAAGGGGGGAAACATCACACAATACCTCGTCTTTGAAGGGTTTGATGCCATAGTGTAGGTGACATTGCCGGCTGAAGAAGATGTATCATCCCTAGTTGAGCCAATCAATGGTGTATGGATGAGGATGCGACGCCATTGTTAGGTTCAACCTCTTGGAAACCTCTTCTGATATTAGTTTCTTTTGGATACCTCTATTAACAATGAAATGGAGGGAGTAAAAGAGGCACTCCCCTTCTTCAGGATCCTCTAGTTCCTCTGGTTTGAATTTTGTGGTAGCGATGGTGACACTAGGTTCTATGTCAACGATCCATTTTCCCTTATCCAGTTTAGAATTAGAGTACGAGTCAACATCCAACTTTGAGGCTGTCGGCTCAGCCAACAATGACTACTTGGAGTGACATTCATCAATGTTGTGCTAAGGGATTTTGTGTAACTCACACCACTTTCCAGTGTCCTTCTTTGACTTCCCATTTCCCTTCTTTTCTTGTGTCTTGGATTGGTTGTCCCAATTTTGGCCATCCATATTGTGTCCTTTTCTATGGGAATTAAGGCCACCTTTACCGTGCTTATGCTACGATGAGTTTGCAGCACTAAAATCCCGCTTATTCTTTTTCTCTAAATTTTGCTCGATCTTGATAATACATTGAAAAGAAACTCCTAGTGAGGAGATGTATAGTAAATCTATATATGTTTGAATGTACATATGTAGTCCACTGTGGTACTTCAGGAATAGGTTCCGCTTGAAGTCTTTAATACCCAAATTTGTGTGCAAGGTATGGAAGTTGTTGGTGTACTCTGACACAGTCTAGTCTATCTCCTCACACAGAGTTGTCCATGTTGTGTTCTGATCATGATAGTTTCCAACATGGTAGTATTTCTACTCGAGGACATCAAAAAAATCCTCCCAAGTGGGTCCTGGACCAAAAATTGTAGACTCATATTTGACATTTTTCTCACAGTAAGTATCCCACCAATATTTGACACGGGGAAGGGATTTAAGGAGAACGAATGTGATTTTTTCATTGTCGAAAAAATTTGGACAGAGAAATAACCCTCTAGAAAAATTAACCATTTTTCCAAAGCATTGACATCTATTTGGCCTTCAAATAAAGAAATATCAAAGTTAACTTGTACCTTAAAGGGAATCACACCTTGGAAGTGATTGCTAGTTGAAGGTGCCTTCATTGTTGTTGGAAATTGTCGAAGGATCTGGATGAAATTATCCACCATCTCATTCCTTTGTCGCGTGAAGGCTTCCTCGAGCAACAATTTGATAAGATCTCCTACTCCACCATCTCTCTTTTCTTCTACCATGGGAGGCTTCTTAGGATGGCAAGAGTGTTCTTGCCCAAGCTCAACCAGTTCAAGACCCAATTCTCGGTAGCCTAACCTTATCGGGGACATGCATAGGAAAACAACAAAGATCATATTGCTTTGATACCACTGATCCAGAATATATTGAGAACGACATGAAGGGAAAGATATAACAAGGAAACACATAAATATATTACAAGAAACATAGTAATATAGTTAAACACAGATTTTATTAATGATTTTGTGGAATACAAAAGACTCTAAAATGCAAAGCACACAAGCTAGCTAGAATGGTGGTAGTTTGTCTTTGAAGAGAGAGATGTTATGGCTACACTCATTCACAAGAAGATGATTACAAAGATGGCGAAAATGAATTTTAACATAAAGAATTAATGAGAAAACCCTAAACATCCCAAACCCTAACCTCCAAAGATGAAATGCCAAAAATTTTGTGGGCCCCGATGTGGTTAGTTGATATGTCAACTTCCCCGAGGCATAAATTTACATACAATCTCTGTTTGGGGCATGATAACCCTTTAGAAAGGTCCACCTGAGGAGTACACATTCTATTTGACCTAGAATATGGCCTTGACTACATGTTAGGCTCTCTCACGCCAAAAAAACATCGTTTAGGGCCTAAAAATGACCCCGAAAGTTTGGGACATGAAAAACCGAAGAAAAACTACCAAGATGTAGAACCATTCTAAATTAGTGGAATAGGTGGGTGGCCACCAGTATCCACCTGGATCAAATAATTGAAATATTTAATCTTTTGCGAAACACAAATTTCCCGTATCTTCTAATTTGACTTGTGCCCTCCCTTCATGACCCACACAAATCCTAATCCAGTTGCCACAATTCACATTTTTTTTATTAAACATGAATCCTTTCCATGGTCATAAAATTTCCCTCAAGAAATTTTTGGATGGATGGGACATTATGCTATCAAATAAAATAACATGATGGAAACTTCGGTATTCCTACATTCCTCTTTTCTCTTTGTCAACATTCACATGACATACTTTGAATGGTTTTAGCTTTTACATCACATGTTAGTTTAAGTCATCTATCATATTTCCATAAATTATACATAAATTCTTTTAGAAGATGTTTATAGTTCACATGGAAATGTTCTTGTCACATAATTAACATGTTAAGCATCCTTATGTGTTGATTAGTTATTCATTCTATTCCTCTACAAAAATTGAGGGCAATACCAAACACTGTGTTCCACGAAATATAGGCGAGCTGCTAAAATTGAACCTCTACAGGTGAGCTTATTTGTTTGTTTAGATGATGCTTAAGTCTCACAAACAAGCAAAATATGAACAATGATTTGACATATTGTCATTGAAAATGGGTTGAATAGAACAAGGTTTTATCCATTTAAGATGTGTCAACTATGAATAATGTCTTACTATGTGGTCATTTTATGCATTTACTTGAGGTTAAGGCATCCTCCTTTGAACGACATCAATTTGGATGCAATTTGAAATGTAAAACATCTTGACATTTTATCTGTGAATAATTTTGGGTTCAAGTGTCTTTTGAAATTTATAAATTTGAATTATTTTTGGTTAAAGTTTAATTAATAATGTTACACTTATATTAATTAATGTTACACTAATTTTAATTATCTTACATTAATGTTAATAATGTTACATTAATATTAATAATGTTACATTAATGATGCTACATTAAAGTTAATAATGTTACGTTAATAATGTTACTTTAACGTTAATAATGTTAATAATTTTACATAAATATAATGAAATAATGTTACATTAATGTTAATAATGTTACCTTAATAATGTTAATAATGTTACATAGCCCCTGGGGGCAGCTCAATTGACAAGTGTTATGATATGAAGTGTTATATTCGTTGAGGTTTCGAGTTCAAATCCCCCAATTTACTTGTTTCCATGGAAGGGGCATGCGTATGGAACATGGAGGTTATAGTGGTAGCGGTTGGAATCGACCCCGTGTCACAAGAGTACGAGACTGACCAATTGCCGATTCCACTAGTCATAAAGAAAAGTAAAAAAAATAAAAAAATGATAATAATGTTACATAAATATAATGTTAATTGATATTGATAAAACAATAAATATAATGGTTGAGGAAATAGTGAATGTAAAACTTCATAGCAACAATAAAAATCATTACATATATAGTCATGTTTGAGTGAAATATATAAACATGGGTACTTGATATGCAAGTACCCACTTAATTAATAATGTTACATTAATGATACATTATTATTACAATATTGTTACATTAATAATGTTAATAATGATAATGCTAATGATGTTACATACATATAATGTTAGTAATGTTAATAATGTTACATTAATGATGTTACATTAAATTTAATAATGTTATATTAATTTTGATAATGTTAATTGATATTGATGAAACGATAAATATAATGGTTAAGGAAATAATGAATTTAAATCTTCATAGTAGTAATAAACATCATTAGTCATTTGGGTTTAGCCCGAATGGTTTGTGTTGAGGGGTGTTTTCCCCCCACCCATGTTCAATTCCCACAGGTGACATCTTGATCTCTTAAATGAGCACACTATCGAAAAAGCCTCAAATTTCTACAAAATCTGGTATACCTTCCCTTGGAAAAAATTAAATAGATAAACATCATTGCATGTAAATGTTCATTTTTTTTCCACGAAAAAAGCGTAATTTTATTCATCCGAAGAGAATCAAATTACATTATGTAAGTGCTTTTAAGCACATCTCTCAACCTTGGATAAAAAGATCCAAGAAAAACAAGGCTAAAAACCATATGAGAGAATACAACTTGAAGGCATTAGAGATCAAAAATACATATACAGTAATCGAAGAATGGAACAGAGAACAACCAAAGGTCAAATCCCGCACGAGGAGAGAAAAGCCCCGAGAGAAACAAATAAAAAAGAAACTCTGGAAACTAGACGAACCATGTCAGAGTGGTATAACAACCACACACCAAAAACACCTATCTGTGTATACATCAAACCCTGAACATACCAAAAAACTGGATGGACCAGGTCAAAGTGGTATAGAAACCACACACCAAAAGCACCGATCTGTGTATACATCAAACCTTGAACATACCAAAAAACCGAAGAAGAGGACCACATACTGCAGGGAACTAACCCCTAAGAAAATCCTACCAAGAGCGAGCGAACCAACCAAGAAATACCAGAAATGACATGGACCAGGTCTTAGCGACATACATACCCCTCAAAGGGAAGAGAGATTCCAAGAACTATTTGACCCACCAACTGCAATATCAGAACTCAGAAAAAAATATTTTAAACCAGAGCCAAATATCAAGGGTATGCATCAAACCCTGACAATGATCCCAAAACAAGGAGGCAGATCTGGAAGAAGGCCCGCAAGGGATGGGGAGGATCCCCACATAGAGACTGTGCCAAAAAAACTAGAGGAGGTCGCTGACCATGGTTGTATTGAAGAAATAAAAATGAAAGAAAAGAGGGAAAGGCATGGAGCTGAAGAAACCTAGCCATCCCAAACCCTCCATACTGCTCAGGCACCAGGAACCCAAGCCGAACCGACAAGAATCCATAGCAGAGAAGCCAAGACAAAAAACCGAACGAACTCGCCATAGCATAAAAAAACAAGATTCAGATCTGTAGACAAGAACAAGAGAGAGGGAGAAGGACGATGTAGAGGCCGCCATGAGCAATATCCCAGGCACAGACCTACAGGATGGAAAGGATAAAAGAAATGTGGGACTGCGGCTAGGGTTTCCCTAGCCGTAATCCCTCTCCCCAATTTTGCATGTAAATCTTCATAGCAACAATAAACATCATTAATTATAAAGTTTGAATATAATCAATGTTATATTGGTTTGATGAATAGTTTATTCTTAAACGGTATTAAGTTTTGATGAATAGTTTATTATTATTATAAATGTTGATATGACTCATTCTATTCAAGTTAGTCATCTTATTACATTTAAAATGTCATAATATGGCTTAATACTAATGTTTACCTCTTAATTTATGAAAGTGAAACATAATCTCTCAAATTTTTACTCTTTAATTTAATGTCATCCTCTTCGATGTCACAAATATTGATGTCAACCTCATAAAATGATTACTCTCTAAATGTGTGTTTAGCCTTTATTTTGATACTATGTGCATTATTAACTTATCCCTTTTTTTACTTACTTTCCCTCCTTTTTAACCATGATATATACTCCTTTTGATACTATTCCACACAATGAGACCATAAAAGAGCATACAAGGTATTGAGTTATCCTTTATTCCTAAATTCCCAATTTCACAAGTTAAATGTTGTTCTTAAGTGAATTACTAATTAAATTTCACAAGTTAAATGTTGTTCTTAAGAGAATTACTAATTAAAAGTTGTAGGAATATGAGGTTCCAGTAATTGGTCGTTGGTTTTCCTATACGCACCATGTCAAAATCAGATCTACCACTTAGATATTGCTCGTGGTCTTCATGGCATGGTTCGGTTCCCCTCAGATCCCCTTAAAGATAAAAAAAGATCGTCGATCAACTCATGATCAACAACTCAGGAAAATGTAAGGTGGAAACGTAGTTTGGTGTTCATGAACCCACGATACTCTTAATTTTTTTTTATTCTAGCTTCGAGATAAATATGAAATCAAAAAGAATCTTGACCCTATATTCTATTTTTTGATAAGCGGTATTATTATTATTAAGATGGATAGATTCGATCTTAATTTCATATCGAAATTTCCTTGTAAATGCATAATGCTTTGCTTCAGTCATAATTAGTATAAATATGAGGTTGCGACCTATTGAAGAGGGAGCTGGATAGTAGAAGACATTGATAGAAGATATTGATGTTATAACTTGTTGGTACTCTTTTAGATTTAATACAAAATCCTTGATGTTTCATTTCATGTGTTGATAGCTCCTTATTACTGCATTTAATCCTGCAACACATGCCAAGTTAGGAAGCCCCATCTAATATGGTTTGTGTTGCAAGACATTTCTCTTAGATAGCTTAATTAAATATATATATTTACAATTTTGTCTCTACTTCATAAATTAGAATTTCAATTTCTGTCATTTAATTTCCTGAATTCTTTATATATGAGTGTTGGTTCCCTACATAAGTCAGACATTGAAGGTTGAAGAATGAAAATTTCTATCAAGGTATCACAAAACTATTTGATGCTTTTAAGCAAAAAAGGACTATGATCGTGATCGGTGCCCATAAAGTGCTTTCATCAACATAAGTTGAGTGATCAAATAAACCTCTCTGTAGTATTTTGATTTATGTTCTGGTCAGATTTTATTGCAAATGCGTTTCCTAAAGCATTAAATTGTAGAGTTCTTTTCATAGCATAGGAATTATCAATGCACTAATCCTGCACATATTGTGTTTGCATATCACAAGTTTACATACTTCGGTTGATAAGTAAATGTTTTAGAATTTATACAACTAAATTCTCTTATATTTTGGCACTGTTGTTGGGGAGATGCTAAAAGGATTAGAGCATTGGTAGTTTGGTTCTTTAGCTCTTTGATTTTTTGTTTTTGCATATGATTTTTGTTGTGCCGACATTTACGACTTAGAGGAGGAGAAACTATAAGATGAGAGGTAAGAACCCACACATTCACTTTAGTGAGTTTCTCCAAGACCTCGTCATGTTGGTACGATATGTTTCCTTGATGTAAGTATGTTTTATTTTGGAGTAATGATTCATGGAATGAAGAACCTAACTCATGTCAAAAGAAAACTTGGTGACAATAGGGTCTTAGTAGCATGAGTTGTTCACATGGTTGTTGCTAAGATTGATTAAATTGTGGTGTGTTTTATTTATGTAGATTTCATTCATTTCTTTAATATTAAGAGTATAAAAGTTTGAGTTATTTTGAGGTGTTGTAAGAACCCCCATACACTAATCCATGTTGCAAGACAAGAAATGTCAACCAACAAGAGAGGGATGCTAAAGAATTTGTTGAGCAAAGATGGGATTATCACTACAAGAAATTTATTAAATCCTTCTTCCAGATTCAAAGCTATAACTGGAGATAAATATGAATTTCAAGAAGAGAAGAGGATCCATGAACAACTGTAGAAACAAGATCTAGAAGTATTCCTTAGTCATCCTTGAAAATCTACAAAGGAGGTCAAAGAGTCATGGAAAATAGTTGATGGAGAGAAAATATTGGAACTAGAGATTGAATAATTTCTTGCATGTTTGTCACCATATTCCATGTGCATTTAAAAGTACAATGGGAAAATCTTAGAAGGTCTGCATGGCATGATCAAGAAAGACATGCAACTTATTTCCAATGAACAAGAAATCCAAAGGAACCATGACTATATTGAATCTTGGTTCCAGAAAATTATCATCCAATGATACCCCATTCTTCAACATTTCTTGGCACCATATCAATCAACGAAGTTGGTTTCTCATATCCTAGCATCCAATGAGGCATATTTTTGGATTTTGGATATGAGCATACTTATGATCATGTTGTGCAAATGGATGCATTGTAAATATTCCTACACTTAAGAAAATATTTTTTTTTCCAAGTAGAGTAGGATAGTAAATAAATTTAAAAGTTAGTAAAGATAAAAATAAGTCCAATTGTGAAAACCAAGATTCTGGCATAGCTGGACACAAACTTTGCTTGAAAACAAGGTTTTCGGCTAGCAAAGTTCACAATAAAATTATGCATATTGATGTTGGTTTGGTATTTCATAAATGGTTCTTCAAACCTTTTTGTTTCAATGCTCGAGTTGAATGATGTAGGATTCCCTAAGGCCCTCCTTACAACAAATATTTTCCCATCGACCTCAACATCTTGTCTAGGATCAATATTATAGATGTTTTATAGTACCTTGGAACTTGCATACATTAATGGTAGGTCTCCTCACTGAAAACACTGGGGATACATTAATGTATCATGACTTTCAAATTCTGTAGTTGACTTGACTTCAACACATCTATTTGTACTTGTCAGAATGTACTATGGTACCTTACCACTCATTTTCATTATTGGTGAGTTGTCTCGCGTTGGTTAATGACTTTCATCAATGATTGGTAATCCAACGAATTCTCTCCATGTTTGAATCAAGAACATATATTCACATGGACAAAATTGTACATTATGGGTTGCAGATTAAGACTTTGTAATAACAATATGGCAACCTACAACAACATGTAGTGTTCATATTTCTTTTAATAAAATTGAGGGATGAAGTACATATCATATTTCTTGTTCCCCTATTTTGGTCCAACCCTAGTTCAATTTAGCAGTTGATTTTCAGATATTTCATCTCCAACAAATTAGTTTCAACAATAAGAAGGTACAAAGGATTCATCTTCAGACTTTACTTTCTGTTCCTGTAGGTAAGAGAAAGACAACATCATGATTCCAAATTCAAGTATGATGTGTTATTTTTAAGAGGTTTGGTTTCAAGACGATTTAGCAACTCCAATAATGATTATTTTCCAGAGGTAATCTCATGTTACCGAAATTTCCATAACAAGCCAATTGTTACCATATTTCCTGTAACAATTAAGTAGTTTCTAGATTTCCGGTAACAATCTAGTTGTTACCATATTTCTAGTTATTACCAAAATTATTCTCACCAACAACATGAGAAATGAAAATTTTCAAGATGTTACTTGATTTTCCTATTGTTACTGGAAATCCTATAACTTTAAATTCACGGTTTCATTCAAAGCATGGGTTCTAGAGTAAGTCTCAATTTTTCGTTTCAGGCATCATTTCCAGTCCTTCAATTTACCTCAAAGAAACTGTTCACTTCAAAGGGTCAGTAATATAAGTGAAGTTTGTTTCATATTCTTCAGAGTAATTTTCCATTATAGAGCTTGAGGTAGGCTGAAGGCCTCTTTTCTTGTAGCAAACATTCCTATAACAGACTTTCTATTTCATGTAAGGTAGGTTTTCTTTTGATTTAAATTTTTTGTGGGACTCTCTGCCGATGTTGGACCCCTCGACTCTACATGAATCTCCATACATTCCCTCCATTGATTCTGAAACTACCGCCGCAATGTGCATACTCTAGCCATCCATGGATCCCCCCAAGGGAGGGGTCGGGGCCGCCCCCCCCTCCTTTTCATACAAGGACTCCCTGAATTCGACCTCTAGAAAAAACAATGAACCCTTGCAACCAGATGACCCTCCCTCATAGCAACAAGACCAACTAGGTGCTCCTTGAAAGTTTCAGCACCGGATGCCACCAAAACCAACACATGCATAGAAAAATCCAATGAGAGACCATGAATCGAGCTGCCCCTAGCATGCGTCAAAGCCCGTATTGAACATACAAAAACTTATTCCCTCATCAGAAAATACATTGGAATTTGGTGCGCTGAAAGAGCCCTGCTGAACTGGATTGCAGTCAAATAGAAGCCAAAATCACACTTTGATCTTCAACTAGGCTCAAAAGGATTCTTCACCATCATATTCACACGATTTGATGACATAGACAAAATTATGGAAGGAGGGCCCTATTTATTCAACTTTGTTGGTTTGTATCTCAGGAATTGGACCGAGTGCTTCAACACAGACAAGGAATATTTCACCTTGGATTCTGTGTGGATCCGATTATACTCCCTACAACAAGACTACTGTGATGATGAAACTCTTAAAGATATCGACAATGCTTTAGGTAACTTCGTCAAAATTGCAGAGAAAACAAAAACCAACAAATACACCTCATACACTAGGATCTGTGTCTACATGCACATAGCCAAAACCCTTCCTGAATCCATCTGTATCATGCATGAGGACACATAGTGGATCTAGACCATTGATTACGAGCATGTTCCTTTCAGATGCCAAAATTTCCATGCACATGGGCACATTTTCCAATACTTCCCCCAAAATAATCCTGTAGCAGATCCAAAAGATGCAACAAAAATAGATGAGGAAGGCTTAAGAAAAGTACCTAATCGACAATGCCCGAATTAGAAGCCCTAATCAATAGCTAAACATCCAGTCCCAATGACAAGAAACAACTTCCAAGCTCCCACCAATCAACATGAGGAAGCATACAACAACGTGGAAGAGGATCAACCAATCCCCAAAAGGAAACATCAGGTATCTGCACAGAACAAAGGAGGTGATCAACCCCAAGACCCAAGAAGAATTGGCATCAATACTCAAGAAAACTCTTCCTTAATTCCCTCTCACAAAATCCCTTCCTCCTCAACAACTCAGGACTTTTATGTTCTAATGGATGAAGATATGGAAGATCTATATCTAGGAGAGCTTGATATCTTAGGACTAGAGGATGCATGCAAAATTTTTTTTTTCACGCGACCCCTCCAAAGAAAACCCATCTGCTCAAAGAATCCCTTAACAAAGCCAGGATGCGTACCAGACTGGGAATCCAGAATATCCCTTCTAATGATCCAAAAAAAGTAGCCAAGGATGTTAAAAAAATAGGATGCAAAACACACCTAAAACGCATCGCCATCTTGGGATCTAGGTTAGTGGAGTTTGAGAAAGATTACCAACTCACCGAATTCTTTCCCTCTAAACCTCAATGTTCCTAATGAATGCCATCTCCTAGAATGTCAAAGGAATCAATGGCCCCATCAAGCACATAATGCTATGAAGAAATCTACTTCAGGAGAGACCCACAATGCTCATGATCCAAGAGACCAAAAGCAACAGTGACAATCTAAAAGTCCTGATGTCATGCCTTTGGAAAACAGTAAATCCATTTCGGTTGATGCTGCTAGTGCTTTCGGTGGTCTAGCAATTGCTTGGAACCCAACATAAATAACCCTTAATGATTTCACAACCATTAGGAATTCCATATCAGCCTCCTTTCATCTCTTAGGTACTGATGTGCATGGTCTCATAGCCAATGTATATGGTCCCCAATCTTCAGATCAAAAGGTCAATCTTTTGGACTTCCTAGACTGGTACAAACAAGAAAAGTCCAAGAAAATGTGGATCATTGGAGGAGATTTCAATCTAATCACCACTCTCAAGGAAAAAAAGGGCGGGCGTCGCATCCTCACTCTAGAAGACCTCAGATTCAGGGAATTCATCGACAATAATGAATTGGTGGATCTGGAAAACACCAATATAATATACACCTGGAACAATCGATGAGACAGTTCCTCTCAAATAGCCTCCCACTTAGATAGATTCCTAGTCTTAGAAGAGATAGCCACTTCAGGAGGATAACTTGATGCCACTGTTCTTCCCTCCACGGGCTTTTGATGATTGGCCCATATGCATGCAATGGAACCATCATGGTAATACTCATTACCGCCCCTTCATATTTGAGAATTATTTTCTAACTCATCCAAACTTTATGCCCTCAAATATTGGTGGTCCACCACTCACACCACAGGGTCTTCCAAAATGTACAGATTTCAACAAAAACTTCAAATGCTAAAGCAACATTTGAGGGTTTGGAGCAAAACCAGTTTTGGTAACATCTTCAGTGCCAAGATCCACTTGGAATAAGAGATGGAGACTCTGCAACAACAAATAATCAGAGAAGGACGTACATAGGCACATGCCAAAAAGGAAGAAGAACTCCAATCCAAAATAGAATATAGGTGCAAACATGAAGAAATACTATAGAAGCAAAAGTATGGAATATCCCGGTTGAAAGAGGGAGAGTGAAATACTTACTTCTTCCATTGTTCCACTATTCATCATGGAATGCATGACATAGTATCATGCCTTAAAAAAGAGGATGGATCCAGGTTGGAAGCCCACAAAGATATTGAAAAAGAGTTGGTAGCTTATTATGAGGATCTTCTCACTGAAGAAAATCACTCCAGAGAGGAAGCCATCCAACTGGTCACCAACCATATCCCTTGCCTAGTCACCGAGCACCACAACACCTCCTTAATGCATCCAATCACTTTACGTGAAGTGGATATTGAAGTTAGTCAAATGAAGGAAGGAACAACCCTTGGCCCGTATGGTTTCACCATACATTTTTTTCACTCCTGTTGGCACCTCTTGAAACACAATGTTCTGGATATAGCGAAGGAATCCCATAATAGACAATCGATGTTACCA
>ML785554.1:665766-678991 GCA_009831015.1 Picea engelmannii
TTGGATCGAAAAGAACAAAGGGTCTAAAAGGTGAATTGTACTTCATGCTATTGGTTGATGACTACACGAGGATGACTGCAGTGTGCTTTCTCAAGAAGAAGTCAGAGGCATTCGAGAACTTCAATACATACAGAGAGATGCTTGGAATTGAGACCGAGTTGAAAATCAAGTGCTTGATATCGGACAATGGAGGAGATATTACATCAAAAGAGTTCACAGATTTCTACAGTGAGCATGGGAAAATTCTTAGTAGCTAGGACACCTCAGCAAAATGGAGTGGTCGAAAGGAAGACCAAAACATTATAGGAAATGGCCAAAACCATGTTAATGGATTCCAAGTTGACAGACGTTATTTAGGTACAAGAAGTGCATACAACAATTCACATTCAGAATAAAGGAATGCTCATAAATAACAATGATAAGACTCCATATGAGCTATGGAATGGAATAGAAACGAATGTGAGGCACTTCAGAGTATTTGGAAGTAAATCTTACATCAAAAGGGAAGATGAAAGGATTGGAAAATTTGATTCTTGAGTTGATAAAGGCATACTAGTTGGGTACTCAAGAAAAATGAAAGAGTACAAATGCTTCAATTTAAGGATCAATAGAATAGTGGAAATAATCAATGTGACGATCAATGAGAAAGATGGACAAAGAATAAAATAAGAAAGAAAAGATTCAAAGGAATAAAATCATAAAGAAGAGTTAAAGGAAGAAGAAGAAGAGAAAGAGGAATATCAGTCAGAACCAGAGCAAGAGAATCAATATCTTCAGGTACCTCCAAAGACACCTAGAATATGAGTACAAAAAAATCATTCACCATAGCAGATTATTGGGAATAAATATGCAGGATTTTAAACCAGAAGAAGAATCCATTCACTAGAACAACATCATCTAGCACTATTATCTACTATTGAGCCTAGCAATTTTGAAGAAGCCAACAAGGATGAGTTTTGGATCAAAGCTATGAATTAAGAGTTAGATCAGATAGAAAAGAAAGACACTTGGGAACTGGTTCCAAGGACAAAATCCAAGAATGTGATTGGTACAAAGTGGTTCTTCAGAACAAATTGAACAAGGATGGACAGGTTACCATAAATAAAGCAAGACTAGTGTGTAAAGGATATACTCATGTTGAAGGTATATACTTTGAAGAGACATTTTCCCCAGTTTCTAGAATGGAAGAAATCAAGTTGATTCTATCTTATTAATGTTCTAAGAATATTAAAGTGTATCAGATGGACATGAAATCAAAATTCCTAAATGGAGATCTTGAGGAAGAAGTCTACATTGAGCAGCCTGAAGGATTCTAGTTATCAGAGAAGGAAGGTTTTGTCTGCAGGTTGAAGAAGGATCTATATGGTCTTAAACAAGACCTAGAGCATGGTACTCAAGACTTGATAGATACTTACAACAAAAAGGGTTTAGGAAAGGCAATGTAGACAACAACCTCTACATAAAGGTAAATCAAGATAGCATCCTGTTAATTGAATTTTATGTTGATGATATTATTTTTGGAAGTGATGATGACATGATGTGCCAGAAATTTTCCAAAGACATGCATAATGATTTCGAGATGTCATTTCTTGGAGAGTTTCCTTCTTTTTGGGACTACAAATATGTCAGAGCAACACATGTATCTTCATCTCTCAGATAAAGTATATCAAATAAATGCTAAAAATGTTTGGAATGGAAGATTTCAAACTAGTCAACACTCCTATGTAAACCAATTGCAAGTTAAGTAAGGATGATTATTCAAAGGATACAGACCGAAGGTAGTACAAATCCATGATTGGCCGTCTACTCTATGTGACATCTTCTAGACCGAATGTGATGCAGGTAGTTAGACAGGTTGCAAGGTTTCAAGTAGCACTAAACGAATCACATTTTATGGCAGTGAAGACGATATTTAGATATCTAAAAGGTATAGAATAATTTGGATTATTATATCCAAAAGGGAATGATCTATCTCTTATTTCCTACACAGATGGAGATTGGGCATGTAGCATTGATGATATAAGAAGTACAAGTGGAGAAACTTTCTACTTGGGTGAGTGTCTGATATCCTAGTTAAGCAAGAAATAGTCTTCAATATCCTTTTCTACAATGGAAGAAGAGCACATTGTAGTAGAAGCATGTTGTACCTAGGTTCTATGGATGAAACAAAATCTGAATGATATACATGTTGAATATGATGAGCCCATTCCGATATTTTATGACAACACTAGTGCCATCAATATCTCAAATAATCCAGTAATTCACTGCAAGAAGAAACACATTGCGATCAAGTTTCACTTTCTATGGGAACAGGTTGCAGAGAATAACATCATGGTTGAGTACGTTGGGACAAAAGAACATATTACAAATACCTTCACCAAACTGCTTCCAAGGGAAGCCTTTGAGTATCCTAGACAAAAACTTTGGATAGTTTATGCCCCACAATTAATTTTGAATGATTTTGATATATGTCATATATTTACATGAGGAAACACCAATGATAAGAAAAAGGAAAGTTCAGACATGGGGAGAAAACCAAAGGACAATTTATATAGGGGGATTAGCCCCAAAGGGAAGATTCCCTTTTCCATTGATGACAAAGGGGGAGAGAGAGAGTAATCATAGGTATGATTCCATGGGGAGTGATGGTCACAGGGGGAACATGAGTAAAATATTTCTATGTCATTAGTATTGTATCAACATGCAGAGTGTTGCCATCAATGCCAAAGGGGGAGATTGTTGATAGATTGGGTTGGATGTCATTGATGTTGTCAATGTTTCTATTGGAGAAGATTTTTCACAAGGGAAGTATGCTCATCTGGAGCATAAAGAACATGAGTTTACTATCAATATAGAGGTAATTGGTCATGATTTTTATGATCCTATGGCTTCATACTTAGAGGATTTTATCAGTTTTAATCCTCTATCATGGTTTCTCTCTAAGTTTGGGGTTCATATTCAGAGCGAGTTGTCGTTTCATTTAAAATTTTTTATTTTCACAAAGCAGGTTCAAGAAATCGTGTTAGTAGATCAATTGCTTGAATGGTTACTATGGAAATCTGCTTATACCTGAGTAGAAATTTTCAGTAAATTAGAGTAGGAGAATAAGCTCGCTTTTCTGAGCATTTGGTTTGCAGTAGTTTAGTGTAAATAAAAGACTCCATAGCCCAACAAAGGCACTGGGGTATAGTTGCATGTTTGGTTTTCAGGTCAAATAAGACAGGTAGTAGGGTTGGTAATCAGAGTGAAAGCAGTTGGTGATAAAGGGGCATGAATTAAGAACTAAAGGCACACAATTTGTTGTTATTAGCACCTCATAGGGAGGTGTTATCCTCGGTTGGAGCCGGTGTTATATCCTAGGTATACATTGTTGCTTTCCATTCCTCCACCATGAAAATCTAACTGTCAAAACCTTTCCTTTTTACTTTTTGGTTTTCATTTAAGATGTGTTGGGTCATTTTGTTGTTTTATTTTCCTAGGTGTTTTTTCCCCTTTTCTAGTTCTTTACAAAGTCAATTGTTCTTATGATTTGGATTTAATGCAATAACTTCACCATAGTTATGTCACTTAGGGGTTGCAAACAGTTTAAATCAAGTCATTACTGCGAAAAGAGGTTGATTTCAAGAATATCCCTATTCTGGCAAACAACAATTAACAAGTTGTTTTCTGGGTGTTAACGGTCAAATAAGGATCATGCATATGTGTGCCATGATATGATATCATTATAGGGTCATGAATTATATTCTTGGAAGGTGTTGAATAGGTCTTAGATATGTATGCATTCTGAGGATGAGGTAGTGACTGCAACCATGCATCAAAACAAAAACTTCCAGAACAAAGATAAGGAGCCAAAGGAGGACTAGACAACACAGTCCAGAAATTGTTACTGCGGAGTTCGTTCCCATGGAAACCTTGAACAAGGAGTCTCCTGGGATCAAAAAAGGTAAAAAGAGGTAAGGAATTGGAGCTGTAATAACTTATAGGAGAAATGGTTGGCCAAAAATCTGGGGTAGCACCCAGATATGAGATGATAGCCATCAAGTACAAGTTCAAAAGAAAAAAATTTAGTGTTTGCAATAGTAGAAGAAATATCTTGAATGCAACATACTAAGCTACAAAATAAGTACCAAAAGATGCAAAAAAACATTAAAAGGTGCTTCCTGAATTTTCTCAAAATGCTCTATTATTTCCTGTTTTTGTCATTGTCTTCTGACACTCCTTATGAACAACTAAAGGTGAATTTGTGAAAATTGAAAAAGGATTTTGATGAAAAAAATCCCATGCACAAAAAAATCTTTCATATTTTACACAGGTATCATGGTTTGATAGAATCGAAGAGACCTTTGAGGCCATTTTTCCAGAAATCCGCCATGCTCTGTTTTTCCTGTTTTTGTCATTGTCTTCAGGAACACCTCCCGAACATATGAAAATGATTTTTTGAAAACTGAAAGAGGTTTATTTTTGGATCGGACCCATGCACAAAAACCTCTCTCATATTTTACATAGGTATCATAGTATGAGAGAATCAAAGAGGCATTTGAGGTCATTTTTCTTAGAAATTCACCAAATTGTGGGTGAGTTTTCTCTAAGTGTTCAAAGTTGGTCTCCATTTTTTGGTGTACGTGGGAATCCATGCAAATTTTACAGCCAACTACAAATTTCAAATGTTTTCTTAAGAACTATTCCACTTTAGTTATCATCTTTACTTACATTTGCACTCATAGAGTTTTTCTACTTTAGTTAAAGATATTGCTGCCAATTGTAATAAGTGGTTATTCTTTTTTTGATATAAACCACATTTTTTTTAGGTCGAATTAAGGAGAAGTCATAGACTTTTTCCTCAAGTTAAAACCATGTATACAAATTGTGATTTACAAGTGATAGTGGAGTGGTTTGGTAGGATCTAATGGTAATGATAATTTAACTGATTGAATTAGATCCAAGAATGAGGACCGAATCCTTTGGGAAAAGACATAAATACATCAATGTTTGAATGTAAAGGGGTTCATATTTTTGGGTAAAATTAATCATAAGGATTGTATCCAAAGCTTAAAATAAAAACTGTAACAATTCTTACCCGGTGAATATAATTATTTGTGACAATTTGTGTTTTGTCTCAAATCTTGTTTATCTTGTCTTACTTTGGATCGAATTTTAAGATGTGTACAATGAGCATTTATTTCCCCTTTCAAATATTGTTTTAATGGATCCCCCCCCACCATCACACAAGCTTGTAATCAACTATTGTTTTTGTGAAAATGTATCTATTACATGTGCAACCTGTGAGGATTATTTTTATCTGATTTTTGTCTTTTAGGCCTTAAAATATTATTTTGAACTCTGAAATTCTACACAGCAGGAATATTATTCTATTGCATGTTGTATTTCACTTGTTTTTCCTTTCATATATATATTTTTTCATCACTACATGTGCCACCAACCACAAGAAATCTCACAACAACAATCTCAACTAGTTTAACTGTATCCAATTCCTTCAAAGACCCATCAACAAACTGAACAAATAGAATTTCATGAAACCCAAACATTCTAAACTTGAGGTGTCCTAGCTCTTCCCTTTATCAGCCAGGTGCATACTTTAGGACCAACAAATGTCAATCCTTGAAGCAAGTCCGGTAGAAAATTCTGGTAGCCCCAAAGCTTTGGTTAAGGAACCTGGGTTTTTATGAGGAATAAAGACATGAACATCAATGAATTTGTAGGTAACACTGTAATAGATGGATAATACATGTCATTCTATTTCCGGTGATATGTGTTGCATCACATCGTTCTTCACAATTGAGGAGATATGGCCTTGTGAAGTTGTAGGAACCTCATGAGTTATCTAGAAGCCCCTAGAAGGTCAACAAAGAAGTTGATTATTATAGAAGCTCCTAGAAGAAGTTAACTAGTCAAAGTGGTTGAAACTAGGATTTAATCATGGGGAAATTTGTTAATTAGTCTAGAAGCTCCTAGAAGAAGTTAACTAGTCAAAGTGGTTAAAACTAGGAGTTAATCATGGTTAAAGTTGTTGCAAAAATAAAATATTTTAAAATAAATTAGTTGCAACAAGAAGTGGAGAGTTTACTAATTATGGATAAAGTAGTTGAAAGTGGGTAAAGTAGTTAAAAGTGGGTTATCCCTAAAGGAGGGGAATTGGGTAAAACAGTTAGAAGATGACCCCTAAAGGAAGCCACTTGGAGAGTATAAATAAGAGAGAAAGGGATTCCCATTACAACATATTGAGCACAATGAATATCCATTTTATGAAAGGTTTATTGTAGGTACTCATTGATACATCTGAAGTAGTGGAAGAAAAGTGATAATAAAATTTTGTAGCTGTAGAGTAGAGTGAGGTATTTTTGAAAACCCTAATTAGGGTTATCCCCGCAGGTCTACCAATAGACATCCCATGAGGTTGAGTATAGTCTATCACACGAGGCCCCATGAGAAATCTCACCTGCATCACGCGAGGAACTACTAGACCTGAGGATGAGAGGTGGTTCACGTTTCAGAGGTTGAGGAGAGGCTACAAGAAGTCTATCAATGTTCATGTACGATAGATCTAGCTACAAAATAAAAAAAGGGTATGTTACATGATTGTTAATAGTGTACATGTTGGTGATATCTCGAGGTATGGTCATGTGAGATTGAGGATTTTCCCTAGAGAGACTGTTGGTTGTATGGTACATATTGTATGAGACATATCTACAAAGGTACAATGCTGGTATGTTTGTTATTTATCATTGGTACATCTTGTTGGGTTCATTGTTGAGGCATATCTTTTATTTCTTGGTACATGGTTGATGGATTTTGGTTGAGGTGTGTTGCTGAAGTTGTTGGTACAGTTTGAGGATGCATAATAGTGAGGGTTTGATGGTTGGTTGATGTGAGGGTTTATTATACATGGTTATGATTGTTTGCATATGTATGACACATGATTAGAGAGACATAGTTGTACATGGTTTGATCTATACACTTATGATATTGGGTATGATATCTATGTTATTAGATCTGATT
The DNA here is from genome assembly GCA_009831015.1 of Picea engelmannii. Classification (NCBI taxonomy): domain Eukaryota; kingdom Viridiplantae; phylum Streptophyta; class Pinopsida; order Pinales; family Pinaceae; genus Picea; species Picea engelmannii. The sequence goes on from ML785554.1 coordinate 672,784, forward strand.
TGTTGAGGATACTATTGGTATAGGTTGTTGGTACAGGTTGGTATAGGTTATTGGCATAGGTTGACTATAGGTTATTGGCACAATTTGACTATAGGTTGGTACAGGTTTACAATGACAGATTTCAAAGTGAAAGAGTGACAATGGTTTCATCAGTTATTTGGCACTTATACTTTAGGGTGGTTGGATAGGGAAAGGATAGGTGGTTGTAGCCACCTTTTGGTTGGTGCTGGAGAACTCGGGGAGTTGTAGCCTCCTTCTAGTTGGAGCCAAAGAATCATAGAGTTGTAGCTTCCTTCAGGTTGGAGCCTGAGAAACTAGGGGGTTGTAGCCTCCTTCCAGTTGCATATGGAAAACAAGGAAGTTGGTGAATCCTATGAATATATTTATTTTGACAATATAAGAAAAGAGTTTTGTGGTTTTCTCCTGCATTGGGTTTCCACATAAAGATATTGGTGTACTGTGTTTATGTGTGATTGCTTATTATTCACTACTTATGTAAATTGCTCATATGGAATGTTATTGATAATCTGCTCATAAAGTAAACATAAAAAGGATTAAAATTACTAATATTGATTCACCCCCCTCTCAGTATTCCAACATCACAATCATTATTTAGTCGATTTATGATCATAATCCCCTATTACATTTAAACCTCCACTCCCATCCTTTAACTTTGAAAGTTTTTTGGTCACAAAGCATTTAGCAAAAAATTGTAGGTTTTTGGTATTGCAAATAGACAGTGAGAAATTACATGATGTTGACACAAGGAGTGATCCGATAGGAGTCTACAAGAGTAGAACTATTGAAATCCCAATCAAAATGTCAGTCCACCAAAGAGACCTCAAACTAGGAATTCTATAGTTGTTTTTCCTGTGGCATTTCAAATAGAAGATGAGCACAATTATTATGATAGTCTAGTACCTCAAGGAGCTGAAGATAACACATATCCATTACATTCTAGTACTATATTTTTAGCTTCTAAGTTGTAGAATAAAGAGAGGAAAATTAAACAGTTGAGAAATGAAGTTAAAGAGTTGAAGGTTCTGGAAAGATGTATACAAAATTAGAATCCATTGTTAAGGGCTCAAAGTGCCAAGATCTTAGAGAAAAAATTACAATTTCAATCTGAAGAAGAGATGCTAAGAAGGAAATCCATCAAATGTGAAATATAAACTGTCGTGGATATTCCACTGGAACTGTTCATCATAGAAAATCTAATAAATAACTTAAATATTTACTATTAAGGTTATTTTTTCTTTAGATCTCAAACTCTTGATTACTAGTTTTCTTCTTAAAAAACGTATAAAATAGTTCAAATGTGAAAAATAGAGAACAAAAACAAATACAAACACCATCCACAAATAAACACAAGATATGACTTGGGAAACCCAATATAGGAGAAAACCCAACTAAAAGGTGAGGTTTCTTTTCTCTCTTTTCTCTAGTATAGAAATGATGCAAGTACAAAGAAAGAGGCACTCTTTGTGGAGTTTCCTTTTACTTATGGCATGTATGGCTACTACAAAATATCTCCTCCTATTTTATTCTCACATAATACCACTCTCAAATGTTTTTCTAAGTAATGGAACAAGATACAATGAAAAAGAATGGAACCCCTTCTCCTCCTAGTGGCCCGGTATTTAACATATCCCGATAGTCATCTAAGGGTAGGTTTTTGACTTCCTCTACCCTCAATTGTGGTAGGGTTTTAAACCTTATAGAATATTGTTTAAATTACTCACATGTATAGCTCCATAGTCATGAGTAATGGGGGGTGACGTGACATCCTCTTGTACCATGGTGGTCAACACGATAGTTCAACTTGCGGGAGGCATAAATTTTGCATATGAACTCTGATTGACACATGGTCTGCACCTTTGGAAAGGTATCGAAGTATGGAAAAATGGAAAGGGGGTTGCAAATTTTTAAGACACCAAAACCCCAAAAAATGTTGTTTGATTCCTCAAATTGGATCTAGAAGGTTCTGGACCCTATTTTTCCAAACCGAGACTTGCCACTAAAATTACCCTGCAATATGATTCCTCCAATTGTTTCCTCTATGAAAGCATCGATATTCATGAAAAATAATATAATGATCCAATCTGGATCATACCTCCCCATTTAGGAAGGATTTTGGTCCACAAAATATTCACTGAATGAGGTGAGGAAAATTTTCCTCTACCTTCTTCCTGAAGTCCCACTTTGATTTTCCTAAAAGTTGTCCTTTCAACCCAATCTTCCAAAGGTCATGCTGCCCTTATATTATATTTATGGACCGCTTATGAAAAATTGTGTCCTCTGTTAACTCTGCCCGAGCCTTTGGTGCTAAGTACTCTATGGAAAGTAGGACCTCCTCCTCTAGATCAAACATGGAAGGCTCATAGAGTTGAGATTCTCCACATTCAATACTGAGTAAATGTGCATGTGTGTGGGTAGATTGAGTCTGTAGGAATTATCTTCCACCTTTTCCAATACCTCAAAAGGACCATACCGAAGAGCCTTGATATTCTTACCAAGACACTATAACCTTTCCTTATTCAGTTGTATTCATATTTGATGAAAGAGAATCATCGTCGTCATTTAATGAGGCAAGGTGGAAGGGGACTCAACATCTAGTGCAACACACTTAATTGGTTTGGATTCCAAAGAGGGCACGTCACTTTAAATTTTTAAAGCATTGTAATTGAAGATCCCATGAGATCTTGAAGCTAGATCCATTGTATGTTCTCCAGGGGATTGTATTTTCCTTTAATGTTTGTAGGATTGTACACATTTTGAGTGTCGAATCACATCTAAAGTGTAATTATTCATTTATTATAATAAGCCTAGTAGTAGGATGATTTTAATTGTGATATGAAAGCACTAGAATAGTCTCGAGGGAAAGCTCGAGAAGCCCCTCATGTATAAATTAATGTAATATATGCCCAAAAGAGGTTGTTGTAGATGTTGAAAGAAGAAGTTGAAAGAAGAAGTTGAAACATGTTGAGAGCTGTTGAAATCCTTGTAAATATTTGCTGAAGGAATATAGAAGAAGAAAATTTCTTTCAATTTCTGAGCTTGCTTGTCTCTAAGTAATTGGGTAAATGTTATGTTATTTATCTCTGTGTTTATGTGTGTATGCATCTAAATGGATGGTTGAATGAATCCTTAGTGTTAATCTAAGTTTCAATTGTTTCTCTTCTGAAATCTTGGTGCAAGGAGTGTTACACATCAAAATCACTCAACTGGATAAGTGTCGCATATTCCTCTCAATTGTCGTAAGTGTCGCAACTTCCTTACAACTTTCGCAAGTGTCGCAAGTTGGTTACAAGTGTCGCAAACGTTGTTGAATCATACTTCCATGATGACGACACTAAGGAGTCACTTAAAACATCTTATGTACTTGGTTTGAAGAAGGAGAACTAGTTCACTGGAGTCAAACATCTCTTAACACCTGAAAAGGGCTTCCAATCAAGAATTTTGAGGGTGAACGCTCCCCTGAAATAGCCTTAGGAGCACTGGCGCTCCCCTATAAGGCCTCAGGGAGTGTTATAATGCTCCTTTACCCCTCTGCAAGAGCGCTTACCACTTTTGAAGTGCTGGCACTCCCCTTGAGCCTCTCTGGGAGCGTTCTAGTGCTTTAATGCCCCTTTTGAAGGAGCGCTCCCTAATCTGGGTCAGTTGTTAGCCCGGTGTGGAGAATAAGGAAATAATATTTCGATATTAGGAGGCAGTTGTACTCGAATTCTTGGTTTCATCAAGAGATCCCTGATCTAAGGAGGAGGTTCCCAACTTTTTCTAAACATAACTCAAGAGGTTAAGCTCCTGCGAACCTATATAAGCAAGCTCTATGATGGTGGAAAGGGGGAAGAATTGCTAGCATGAAACCTATGATCTCATAGGAAACACACAGTTAGCCAAAGGAGAAGTGATCAATGAAGCTTCTATCAACCAGGTTGTGGATCTTTCGAGCAAGGGTTAGACGAAGAGGACTTGACGAAGCTGTCACATTCGCATCTACGATTGTAAGCACTGCTGTCATTATTCCCATTAATATGACATGCTTGGCCTGTTTCTTTCTAGTTTGTGTCTGATGTTACATGAACTTATCATTAATTGATAGATCTGTTTTCAAGCTAATATCAATAGAGTAGGAAGTGGTCATATCTTGTTTGCCTGCAGGGCTCAGCGAGGAGCAAAGGATTGGAGCGCAACTCGGAGCGTCCAGGGACAAACATCGATTAAGAGGTACTTCTGTTGTCCTTCCTTCTCATGTATTAGTTTAGATAGATTTGAAAGGAAGTCAGTGTCCATGTTAAGCATTTTTCTGTCTAGGGTTAAGGTCAAGCTCTAGAGGCAATCTACCTGTCTGCAGGGAGATTTTCCTACAACAGAAACTGGCGACTCCACTGGGGAGATAGCCTCGAATCGAAACCTCTTGTTTCGATTCCTCCTCATTTCACCTAGTTCTATCCCTTGATTGTTTCAGACCTAGTTCACTCCTCTTTTGATTAGTTTCATGAGCTGATTGGCTCCTTACCTTGTCACACTCAGCATACTTGTCAAGTTTGAATCCCAATTTTTGGAATTTTTTGACATTTCTGGAGCTTTCAGACCTTGGCGCCCCTGACCTAGTGTTGACAGAGCGCCAACGCTCCTAATACCTTAGCACAGAGCGCTATAACGCTCCTTGCCCTTGGAAACAGAGCGCCAGCCTCTTTTTGGCCCAATAACCCTCCAGAACTTCCTTTTTCAGGGTTTGCCTCTGTGTCTCTTTTGCTGAGTGATCTAGAGAGTCAATTTTTCTTCTCTTTCAACCTTGACATCTGTCTTTTTGAAGAATAAACACCTTGTTGATTGGATCTTACAGCCTTCTTCACTATTTTCATTGAGTTTTTCCCTGTTGAGTGAAATTCGAAACCTATGCATTGTTCTTTTCTCCTCATCAGCTGAGTAAAAATCTTGGTGAAGGTCATCAAAGGCCTACATACCTCTTTATATTGATTTCAGTCAAGGTCATTGTTCTTCAACTTTTTCTTTTTGGGTGTGAATTGTGTTTTCTCTTTGATTGTTTTCGTTTTCGCTTTTTCGTTTTGATTGCAACGAGAGGGTGCATTGTTTGTATGACTTTAGCTTGTGCTAGTTTGATTTTCATTCATACAAAGACAATTAGCGAGATAAGCATTGTGTTGAATTGATCTTTAACTCATATACAAACAATGAAAATGCATGATTGATTGTGCATATTAGAAGGCATTTTAAAAGGTTTTTGCATTACATCAGGATTTGATTGAGAAAAGGAATCATTTGAGGACACTCCGTAGTTGTGCTTGTTAGTGAAAAGAACTCTCTCTCTCCCTTAGATAGACATTCATCGAAAGGAAATGACTTCTTATCATGTTCGATGCATTCTTTGGGTCTGAGTCATAATTCCATTTGTTTCACTTCCATACACCCCTTTTGCGTAAAGAACAACCATAAAAATCAACACTAATTAAAAATTATCTAGAATTTTTTCTTTGCTAGGATCCTCCACCAATAGCAGAATAGGTGTAGTACTTTGGATTAGGCTGTGAGCATAACTCTCCAAAGTTTCCAAAAAAAATAGTAGCATCCTGAGTTAGGGAGAGCAAATCCAGTTATCGTATAAGTCTGCCTGGGATCGCCCTCTAACACAGGGGTTACGCACGAGGTCTCATTCGGGTAAGCTACAGGGACTAACCCTCCGTGGTTTAACTGATTGTGGTGGTTGGATCATATTATGGGGGTCACTTTGAGGTAAATCCACAATTACTGTGTGGAAGCCTTCTAGTTGATTTCGGGCTTGATACCCTGCCTGTACGTTCTGATCGGACTGTCGACTGTTCCCGCCCAGGGGCTGACTGCGAATCGGTAACCTTAGTGGCCATAATCTTTAGGGTCTTACACAAGGTGACGGTGACGGGAAGTCTCACTGTACCTGGAATAGACATTGGTCAAACTCACTCGGGCTCCTTAGAGGGTAAATCCACAATTACTGTGTGGAAGCTTGCACCAAGGCATAAGTCTATTAGGTAGGTCGCCATTGTAACTGTTCCACCCTACCACCACCCCTTCTGGACTTGATCACACGACGTTGGATTTCATCACCAACTAGTACGGTCATCAAAAGAAGGCCCTGTTTGCTTGGTTGTGATTCTTAGATTTTTTAGCGTGTGCTGTTTCTTTTCGCTAGTTGGCCATAGATTTC
>ML785554.1:692380-708542 GCA_009831015.1 Picea engelmannii
GTTTGATGCTTGGTTGATGTGAGGGTTTATTATACATGGTTATGATTTTTTTCATATGTATGGAACATGATTAGAGAGACATAGTTGTACATGGTTTGAGCTATACTGATCTGAGTGTGAGGGAACCTTTTGACAAGGGAGACGTGAATTTGCTGAAGGAGACTATAAATGGATTTGATAGAGGGATGAGTGTTTATCAAGAAGGGATGTGTAAGATGTGGGGCGCATTAAAGAAGGAGAAGGAAAGGCAAATTACTCAATGGGTGGGGCACCACACTTTTATACAGAGATATGGAGACGTCTGTCCTATTGTCTACACTGAGAAAAATGGAAATATGTGTGTCTCATCCGCTTCTTGAAGATGGGTTCTTTCTATTTCCCTCACGCTGCCAACAAAACGAATTGAAGGTGAATTGGTGTACATGCTCAGCAGAATAAGAGATGCGCACCAGTTCCTTTGGTACACACTCTCTTTCAACACTCACTGAACAAGAAAAACGAAATGACAAAGGTGAATTACACACAAGAAAAATAGATAACAAAAGATTCAACAAACTTCATCATTCTATTAGAGGGTCTTTTCCCTTCTTAAACATTCAATACGATTTTCTACAATTGGTACATGCTTCTTTTCTTATGCAATTCTCTGTGCATTTAGATTCACAAGAGAAGTTTCCCGTAGAGTTTTATGACACAACTAACTCTACTCTAAAATAGACATTGCCATTATTTATTTTAGATTGGAGAATGCTTTATTACAATACGAGATTGAACGATCAGAAAACTAGCATAGCATTCTTTCTTCTTTTTGTATTTCTTGCTGCATATGACTTGAACTTTATTTTGCACTTCCTAAGGAAGGTTTACATCCTTCCTTATTGATCCAATTGCTCCATGTTTATATCCGGAAGCGTCCCTTATTCCGCCATCCACAGAGGGAACTTTTGTTGCACTATCTTGATTGTCATCTACTTGTCCTATCTCTGGTGTTTGGCATTGTTTCCTGACCAGGTAGGAAACATGATGTTGCTTGGCATGATCCAGTGTTATTTGCAAGGAGGGTGTGACTAGAGTGTGTTTCTGTGATGAATTCTGAATGCCACTATGTTCATCTTTTTGTGTGCGATGTTGATGTGATGATGCTAACGTATGCAACATGAGAAGCATCTTTGTGGGCACTCGGTACTGAATGCAAAGACAAACCTTGAAAGGTAAGAAGTATGTGGAAGCGTGCGTGGCCTTTTTGTAAAGGTGCCACTTCTGTAAACCTGGAATCAGGAGGTGGAATTATTTGGCGTAGTGGTGGTCAATAGATTTGGCTGAGGACAGGGTCTCAGAGTGGTAAGTAATTGGGTGACCTCCCTATTTACGCATTGCTCCAAGGGAAAATTGAGAGGTAATATGGGGTAAAGGATAACGCCATTTAATTGTTGTTTGGGTGTGGGAATGGGATGTGGTAACTAGAGGACGTTTGATAGTATCTTGTGGAACTAGGTGAGATGATGGAGTCTTGGGTGACGTGGTGTGCATGATATCGATAGATGTAGCTCGTGCTTGAGAGGGTGGGGGCCTTGAGGGAGACTGTGAGGTTTTGGAAAATTCCAGGAGTAGAGGGATTATTATGGGAGGTGTCATATTAGTGACGATATTGAGATGAACATGGCGGGTCAAACACAGAGAGACATTGGGGGTATTGNCTTGAGAGGGTGGGGGCCTTGAGGGAGACTGTGAGGTTTTGGAAAATTCCAGGAGTAGAGGGATTATTATGGGAGGTGTCATATTAGTGACGATATTGAGATGAACATGGCGGGTCAAACACAGAGAGACATTGGGGGTATTGATAACATGGTGCGTGGCGATGGTAGCAGTTTATGACTGTGGTGAAGTGATGGACGATGAAGTAAGTACATAGGTGCACCCAACCTGTTTAAGGTGGTATTGATGAGTATTGGCATGATACACCGCTTTTCGGTCTTGTTGGTAAGGACTATCGAGAAGGAGGTCAGCATAATCTAATGGTGACACATCACAGATCACCATGTCATGAGAAGGAACAATGGCGAAGGTGATAACACAACATCTAGAAATAGTAATGTGAGGATCATTCTTCTGGACCCAACCAAGATGATATGGATCGGGGTGTCGGGTGGTTGGGAGTTGCATGTGTTGGACTAATTCTCATGATATCAAATTCCTTTGATTTCCATTGTTCAGAATGAGAGTGGCGAGATCATTTTTAATTTGGTAGGTGTGAGTGAATAGGGGAACATTATGGAGTTTTGGTTCTCGTCTATTTATGAGAATGAGGGATGGGTCAACTTCGGTGGGGTTGGTGAGACAAATGATTTCTAGTTGCTCGGGAAACTCAGTGGGTGTGGCCTTTGCAAACAAGGTTTGATGGGGGTCGCTATTTTTAATGGATCAACAGTCGGTTGAGTTATGGGAGTTTCTCTTGTGAAAATTATACCAAAGTGCCTTTTTGGTCACCAACGAGGAATAAGGATAAGGTGGAGAATGAGAAGGGGATGGGTTATCAACATGGTTTTGATTTGGTGGATATCGAATGTGAGGAGCCACCTTTCTTTCTATGGCCAAGGCCCATAAGAAATCCTTGTCCAGAGAAGTGTTGTAAAAAAGATCTACCTCCTGCCAGAGAGGTAACAATAAACTAGAATTGAACTTAATTATTAATACCTCATCTGGTTCTTTGATCTAAAGTTGGATGCATAGCTTGCAAAATACGTCGATGTAGCCTTGCACCAACTGATTGGTAATTTGCCGAAGTTGTAACCACTTTATGAGAAAATTATGAAGGTAGCTTAGAGGGTAGAAGTGTTATCTCAAGGCTTGAAAAAATGTCTCCCATGAAGTAATGCAGCGAGTTGTCAGGGACGGAGTGTCAAGCTCGACGCTCAATTCTACGCTGGTCAAGTGTGTGTCCCACCGTGTTTGGACAATTCCCTCAAGTTGGAGACCAACTATTTGAAATTTGGTAGCCTCCTCCATCTCAAGAGAGGTTTTGAAATACATGGAGAGACTGCAGAACTAGGAATCCACAGTCTTGCCGTTCATATGACCAACGAAATTGGGTAATTGAAACATGATACTAAAAGAAAGATCCCCCAATTTTTTTTCTTTTTGATTGGATGAAGTTATGGTCCCAAGGGCATAACACACTCTGATACCAATTGATTTGAGTGTGAGGGCGCCTTTTGAAAAGGGGGACATGCATTTGCTGAAGGAGACTATAAATGGATTTGATAGTGGGATGATCCCTTAGCAAGAAGGGACGTGTTAGATGTGGAGCGCATTAAAGAAGAAGAAGGAAAGGTGAATTACTGGATGGGTGGGGCGCCATGATTTTATACAAAGTGATGGAGACGTCTTTCCTGTTGTCTACGTTGAGAAAAATGGAAAGTTGTGTGTCTCCTTCGCTTCTTGAAGATAGGTGCTTTCTATTTCCCTCACGCTACCAAAAAATGAACTGAAGACGAATTGGTGTACACGCTCAGCAGAATAAGAGATGCACACCAGTTCCTTTGGTGCACATTCTCTTTTAACACTCACCGAACAAGAAAAATGAAAATGATCTCTCAATTACTCTCAGAGAAAATGACAAAGGAGAATTACACACATGAAAAATAGATAACACAAGATTCAGAAAACTTCATCATTCTATTAGAGGTTCTTTTCCCTTCTTAAACATTCAATACGATTTTCTAAAATTGGTACATGCTTCTTTTATTACACAATTCTATGTGCATTCAGATTCACAAGAGAAGTTTCCTGAAGAGTTTTATGACACAACTAACTCTACTCTAAAATAGACATTGCCATTATTTATTTTATACTACTGAATGCTTTATTACAATACAAGACTGAATGATTAGAAAACTGGCATAGAATTATTTCTTATTTTTATCTTGCTTGCTGCAGACGACTTGAACTTTGTTGTGTGCTTCTTAAGGAAGGTTGACGTCCTTCCTTATTGGTCCATATACACTTTTGATATTGGATATGAGATCTATGTTTTCAGATTTGATTTGTTGAGGATATTATTGGTACAGGTTGGTACAAGTTATTGACATAGTTTGACTATAGGTTATTGACACAAGTTGACTACAGGGTGTTGGTACAGGTTTACAATCACAGATTTCACAGTGACAAAGTGACAGTGGTTTAATCAGTTATTTGACACTTATACTTCAGGGTGGTTGGACAGGGCAAGGATAGGTGGTTGTAGCCACCTTCCAGTTAGTGATGAAGAAATTAGGGGGTTGTAGCCTCCTTCTGGTTAGAGCTAGAGAATTAGGGAGTTGTAGCTTCCTTTAGGTTGGATCTTGAGAAAATAGGGGGTTGTAGCCTCCTTCTAGTTGCAGTTGGAAAACAAAGAAGTTGGTGCTTCCTATGAATGTATTTATTTTGACAATATAATAAAAACATTCTGTGGTTTTTTCCACATTGGGTTTCCACGTAAAAATATTGATGTACTATATTTATCTATGATTACTTATTGTTCACTTCTTATGTATATTGCTCATATGGAATTCTATTGATAATATTCTCATAAATTAAAAGTACACATTGTGGTTAAAAATGATTAAAAGTACTAATATTGATTCACCCCCCCTCTCAGTATTCCAACAATTGGTATCAAAGCAGGTCCTTCAAGAAGCAGTCTAACCACTGGAAGGAGATTATGGAATACACTAAGAATGGAGCGCCAATGTTTGATGGTCATAATTATGGGTTCTGGAGTATAAATATGAAAACTTGTTTACAGGAATAGGGATTTGATGTATGGAAATTAGTAATAGATAGATATAAAGCACCAGCCACTCCCCCAATAGATAAGGATGGAAAGAAGATTGAAGAAAACAATTCAAAGGCTAAAGGTACTATTTTGAACAGTCTTACTAATCCAATATTTTTTAAAGTTATGCATTGTGATTATGCTAAAGATATATGGGATAAACTTCAAAATATTTATGTAGGAGATGCTAAATTCAAGGGAGATAAACTCCAAACCTTCAAATCTGCATTTGAACTATTGAAAATGAAGGAGGACGAAGATATTGTAGCCTAATTTTTGAGAGTTGATGATGTAGTGAATACTATTAAAGGTCTGGGAGAATAAATGAAGGAAATAATCATTGTTTAGAAGGTACTCAAGTCTCTACCCATGATATTTGATCCAAATATTTCATCCTTAGAAGAAAGAACATATCTAGACACCTTGAGCATGGATGAGCTACATGGGATACTCACAACCTATGAAATGAGAAAAGAACAAGAGAACTTAGTTACAAAGGAAGCAACATTCAAATCATCCAAGAAAACAAAGAAAAAGAACAAGCAAAAGCCAAAGTCAGATAGTAGTTGCAATGATGATTAAGAAGATGATGAAGAGATGGAAAACTTCGTCAGAAAGTTGAAAATGGGAACTGACAGATATAAAGGTATGCTTCCATTGAAATGTTTTCATTGTGGTGGTATTGGTCATTTTGCTTCTAAATGTCCCGATAAGAATAAAGAAAGTGATGGAGAAGAAGATCATAAGAAGAAAAATAAAAATCAAAAGAATAAAAGAAACAAAAAGATTTTTTTCAAGAAAAGTCTCTGCACCAAGGAAGACAATTCATCATCAGACGAGGAAGAAGATAGTGACAAGGATACATAAAGGGTAATTTTCATGGTAGTAGAAGATTCCGAGGAAGATTCTAAGGAAGAAGGAGAAATTGATCTCAGAGAAGAATTAATTAGTTCTCTAGAAGAGCTAAGGATTGAAAGAAAGAAAATAAAATCCCTCAAGGAATAACTAAAAGAAAAATAAGGATCTCAAAACTCTGAGGAAGTTGAGTAGATGATCACAAAGTTAAATATCCAAGTGGAAGAAGACAACATAATCAAAGAGGCAATCATAGGTCATTTAAATGAAAAGGACAAGAGGATCAGAATCTTGGAAGTAGAAATAATCACTCTCAGGAAATATATTCAGAAGAAGGATATGCAAAAAAAAATCACTAGAGTATTGTACGATATCATTAGCATTCAAAGGACACACCATGAAAAATATGGACTAGGATACAACCAGACAGATAAAGGCTCAAGCTCCAAGGCAACAGAACAAAGAATCTTTTAAGAAATAGTTAGAGGCTCTTCCGAGAAGGAAGAAAGCATGAGAAACCAAGAAGAGGACTACAGATACACTGCACCGCCCAGAAGGTTAAGATATCAGAATTAGAAGCAATGAGAAATGGATATATCCTGAGAAGAAGAAAGATTCATAAGAGCAACACCATTAAGAAGATGTTCTTCCCCCAGGTATCAAACTAATTTTCTTGGTTTATGTTATTCATGTAATAATTTTGGGCATAAAGCTGTGAATTGTAGAGCTAACACCAAGAACAAAAATAACCATGAAGGCTACATAAGAAATGGTTTTTCAAGAAGATATCATGAAGCACAGAGAAAAAGCTACAAAAGATTTGAATCCTTAAGCACTGAAGTAGAATGCTACAGGTGTAACAAATTTGGACACATAGCCAAGGATTGTAGATTGACCGTTCCACCTAGAGAACCACAACAGACTATCAAAAATCACAGACATGAACCACAAAGAATATGGATAAGAAAGAAGGATCAATTTAACAATGAAGAATGCACACTTGCACCGCAAGCTAAACATAAGAGATATGAATGTTATGTTGACAATGGCTGTTCAAAGCATATGATAGGTGATATGGACAAGTTTCTAACATTGAAGAAGGAAAGAGATGGATCAGTTACATTTGGGAATGACAACTCAGCCATAATTATTGGAAAATGGGCAGTTAAGCTTAGAAGCAAGGATGCCAAAGAAGAAAATGTTCTACTAATTGAAGACATGAAACAAAATCTACTAAGCGTAAGTCAAATGCATGACCAAGGACACAGACTTTTTCTTGATTCTCATAAATGAAAAATAAGAAGAACAGGGTTAGACAGATTGGTGGCTACAGTTGTGAGAACTCCAAGCAACATATATATACTAAAAAAATTTGGAAAAGAAAAATGTTTCTTACTAAAGGAATATGAAAGTTGGCTCTGGCACAAAAGGATGGGTCACCTAAATTTTGATAATTATCTTGTACAGGTCAGAAAAAGGGAAGCATTAAGAGAAATGATCAAGATCTCAAGGCCAACAACCATTCTATGCAAACATTGTTTACAAGGAAAACAGACCAAGAAAAAGTTCAATACAAATGAATACGCCACAACAAATCCACTAGAGATTGTACATACCGATCTAGTTGGATCGAAAAGAACAAAGGGTCTAAAAGGTGAATTGTACTTCATGCTATTGGTTGATGACTACACGAGGATGACTGCAGTGTGCTTTCTCAAGAAGAAGTCAGAGGCATTCGAGAACTTCAATACATACAGAGAGATGCTTGGAATTGAGACCGAGTTGAAAATCAAGTGCTTGATATCGGACAATGGAGGAGATATTACATCAAAAGAGTTCACAGATTTCTACAGTGAGCATGGGAAAATTCTTAGTAGCTAGGACACCTCAGCAAAATGGAGTGGTCGAAAGGAAGACCAAAACATTATAGGAAATGGCCAAAACCATGTTAATGGATTCCAAGTTGACAGACGTTATTTAGGTACAAGAAGTGCATACAACAATTCACATTCAGAATAAAGGAATGCTCATAAATAACAATGATAAGACTCCATATGAGCTATGGAATGGAATAGAAACGAATGTGAGGCACTTCAGAGTATTTGGAAGTAAATCTTACATCAAAAGGGAAGATGAAAGGATTGGAAAATTTGATTCTTGAGTTGATAAAGGCATACTAGTTGGGTACTCAAGAAAAATGAAAGAGTACAAATGCTTCAATTTAAGGATCAATAGAATAGTGGAAATAATCAATGTGACGATCAATGAGAAAGATGGACAAAGAATAAAATAAGAAAGAAAAGATTCAAAGGAATAAAATCATAAAGAAGAGTTAAAGGAAGAAGAAGAAGAGAAAGAGGAATATCAGTCAGAACCAGAGCAAGAGAATCAATATCTTCAGGTACCTCCAAAGACACCTAGAATATGAGTACAAAAAAATCATTCACCATAGCAGATTATTGGGAATAAATATGCAGGATTTTAAACCAGAAGAAGAATCCATTCACTAGAACAACATCATCTAGCACTATTATCTACTATTGAGCCTAGCAATTTTGAAGAAGCCAACAAGGATGAGTTTTGGATCAAAGCTATGAATTAAGAGTTAGATCAGATAGAAAAGAAAGACACTTGGGAACTGGTTCCAAGGACAAAATCCAAGAATGTGATTGGTACAAAGTGGTTCTTCAGAACAAATTGAACAAGGATGGACAGGTTACCATAAATAAAGCAAGACTAGTGTGTAAAGGATATACTCATGTTGAAGGTATATACTTTGAAGAGACATTTTCCCCAGTTTCTAGAATGGAAGAAATCAAGTTGATTCTATCTTATTAATGTTCTAAGAATATTAAAGTGTATCAGATGGACATGAAATCAAAATTCCTAAATGGAGATCTTGAGGAAGAAGTCTACATTGAGCAGCCTGAAGGATTCTAGTTATCAGAGAAGGAAGGTTTTGTCTGCAGGTTGAAGAAGGATCTATATGGTCTTAAACAAGACCTAGAGCATGGTACTCAAGACTTGATAGATACTTACAACAAAAAGGGTTTAGGAAAGGCAATGTAGACAACAACCTCTACATAAAGGTAAATCAAGATAGCATCCTGTTAATTGAATTTTATGTTGATGATATTATTTTTGGAAGTGATGATGACATGATGTGCCAGAAATTTTCCAAAGACATGCATAATGATTTCGAGATGTCATTTCTTGGAGAGTTTCCTTCTTTTTGGGACTACAAATATGTCAGAGCAACACATGTATCTTCATCTCTCAGATAAAGTATATCAAATAAATGCTAAAAATGTTTGGAATGGAAGATTTCAAACTAGTCAACACTCCTATGTAAACCAATTGCAAGTTAAGTAAGGATGATTATTCAAAGGATACAGACCGAAGGTAGTACAAATCCATGATTGGCCGTCTACTCTATGTGACATCTTCTAGACCGAATGTGATGCAGGTAGTTAGACAGGTTGCAAGGTTTCAAGTAGCACTAAACGAATCACATTTTATGGCAGTGAAGACGATATTTAGATATCTAAAAGGTATAGAATAATTTGGATTATTATATCCAAAAGGGAATGATCTATCTCTTATTTCCTACACAGATGGAGATTGGGCATGTAGCATTGATGATATAAGAAGTACAAGTGGAGAAACTTTCTACTTGGGTGAGTGTCTGATATCCTAGTTAAGCAAGAAATAGTCTTCAATATCCTTTTCTACAATGGAAGAAGAGCACATTGTAGTAGAAGCATGTTGTACCTAGGTTCTATGGATGAAACAAAATCTGAATGATATACATGTTGAATATGATGAGCCCATTCCGATATTTTATGACAACACTAGTGCCATCAATATCTCAAATAATCCAGTAATTCACTGCAAGAAGAAACACATTGCGATCAAGTTTCACTTTCTATGGGAACAGGTTGCAGAGAATAACATCATGGTTGAGTACGTTGGGACAAAAGAACATATTACAAATACCTTCACCAAACTGCTTCCAAGGGAAGCCTTTGAGTATCCTAGACAAAAACTTTGGATAGTTTATGCCCCACAATTAATTTTGAATGATTTTGATATATGTCATATATTTACATGAGGAAACACCAATGATAAGAAAAAGGAAAGTTCAGACATGGGGAGAAAACCAAAGGACAATTTATATAGGGGGATTAGCCCCAAAGGGAAGATTCCCTTTTCCATTGATGACAAAGGGGGAGAGAGAGAGTAATCATAGGTATGATTCCATGGGGAGTGATGGTCACAGGGGGAACATGAGTAAAATATTTCTATGTCATTAGTATTGTATCAACATGCAGAGTGTTGCCATCAATGCCAAAGGGGGAGATTGTTGATAGATTGGGTTGGATGTCATTGATGTTGTCAATGTTTCTATTGGAGAAGATTTTTCACAAGGGAAGTATGCTCATCTGGAGCATAAAGAACATGAGTTTACTATCAATATAGAGGTAATTGGTCATGATTTTTATGATCCTATGGCTTCATACTTAGAGGATTTTATCAGTTTTAATCCTCTATCATGGTTTCTCTCTAAGTTTGGGGTTCATATTCAGAGCGAGTTGTCGTTTCATTTAAAATTTTTTATTTTCACAAAGCAGGTTCAAGAAATCGTGTTAGTAGATCAATTGCTTGAATGGTTACTATGGAAATCTGCTTATACCTGAGTAGAAATTTTCAGTAAATTAGAGTAGGAGAATAAGCTCGCTTTTCTGAGCATTTGGTTTGCAGTAGTTTAGTGTAAATAAAAGACTCCATAGCCCAACAAAGGCACTGGGGTATAGTTGCATGTTTGGTTTTCAGGTCAAATAAGACAGGTAGTAGGGTTGGTAATCAGAGTGAAAGCAGTTGGTGATAAAGGGGCATGAATTAAGAACTAAAGGCACACAATTTGTTGTTATTAGCACCTCATAGGGAGGTGTTATCCTCGGTTGGAGCCGGTGTTATATCCTAGGTATACATTGTTGCTTTCCATTCCTCCACCATGAAAATCTAACTGTCAAAACCTTTCCTTTTTACTTTTTGGTTTTCATTTAAGATGTGTTGGGTCATTTTGTTGTTTTATTTTCCTAGGTGTTTTTTTCCCTTTTCTAGTTCTTTACAAAGTCAATTGTTCTTATGATTTGGATTTAATGCAATAACTTCACCATAGTTATGTCACTTAGGGGTTGCAAACAGTTTAAATCAATTCATTACTGCGAAAAGAGGTTGATTTCAAGAATATCCCTATTCTGGCAAACAACAATTAACAAGTTGTTTTCTGGGTGTTAACGGTCAAATAAGGATCATGCATATGTGTGCCATGATATGATATCATTATAGGGTCATGAATTATATTCTTGGAAGGTGTTGAATAGGTCTTAGATATGTATGCATTCTGAGGATGAGGTAGTGACTGCAACCATGCATCAAAACAAAAACTTCCAGAACAAAGATAAGGAGCCAAAGGAGGACTAGACAACACAGTCCAGAAATTGTTACTGCGGAGTTCGTTCCCATGGAAACCTTGAACAAGGAGTCTCCTGGGATCAAAAAAGGTAAAAAGAGGTAAGGAATTGGAGCTGTAATAACTTATAGGAGAAATGGTTGGCCAAAAATCTGGGGTAGCACCCAGATATGAGATGATAGCCATCAAGTACAAGTTCAAAAGAAAAAAATTTAGTGTTTGCAATAGTAGAAGAAATATCTTGAATGCAACATACTAAGCTACAAAATAAGTACCAAAAGATGCAAAAAAACATTAAAAGGTGCTTCCTGAATTTTCTCAAAATGCTCTATTATTTCCTGTTTTTGTCATTGTCTTCTGACACTCCTTATGAACAACTAAAGGTGAATTTGTGAAAATTGAAAAAGGATTTTGATGAAAAAAATCCCATGCACAAAAAAATCTTTCATATTTTACACAGGTATCATGGTTTGATAGAATCGAAGAGACCTTTGAGGCCATTTTTCCAGAAATCCGCCATGCTCTGTTTTTCCTGTTTTTGTCATTGTCTTCAGGAACACCTCCCGAACATATGAAAATGATTTTTTGAAAACTGAAAGAGGTTTATTTTTGGATCGGACCCATGCACAAAAACCTCTCTCATATTTTACATAGGTATCATAGTATGAGAGAATCAAAGAGGCATTTGAGGTCATTTTTCTTAGAAATTCACCAAATTGTGGGTGAGTTTTCTCTAAGTGTTCAAAGTTGGTCTCCATTTTTTGGTGTACGTGGGAATCCATGCAAATTTTACAGCCAACTACAAATTTCAAATGTTTTCTTAAGAACTATTCCACTTTAGTTATCATCTTTACTTACATTTGCACTCATAGAGTTTTTCTACTTTAGTTAAAGATATTGCTGCCAATTGTAATAAGTGGTTATTCTTTTTTTGATATAAACCACATTTTTTTTAGGTCGAATTAAGGAGAAGTCATAGACTTTTTCCTCAAGTTAAAACCATGTATACAAATTGTGATTTACAAGTGATAGTGGAGTGGTTTGGTAGGATCTAATGGTAATGATAATTTAACTGATTGAATTAGATCCAAGAATGAGGACCGAATCCTTTGGGAAAAGACATAAATACATCAATGTTTGAATGTAAAGGGGTTCATATTTTTGGGTAAAATTAATCATAAGGATTGTATCCAAAGCTTAAAATAAAAACTGTAACAATTCTTACCCGGTGAATATAATTATTTGTGACAATTTGTGTTTTGTCTCAAATCTTGTTTATCTTGTCTTACTTTGGATCGAATTTTAAGATGTGTACAATGAGCATTTATTTCCCCTTTCAAATATTGTTTTAATGGATCCCCCCCCACCATCACACAAGCTTGTAATCAACTATTGTTTTTGTGAAAATGTATCTATTACATGTGCAACCTGTGAGGATTATTTTTATCTGATTTTTGTCTTTTAGGCCTTAAAATATTATTTTGAACTCTGAAATTCTACACAGCAGGAATATTATTCTATTGCATGTTGTATTTCACTTGTTTTTCCTTTCATATATATATTTTTTCATCACTACATGTGCCACCAACCACAAGAAATCTCACAACAACAATCTCAACTAGTTTAACTGTATCCAATTCCTTCAAAGACCCATCAACAAACTGAACAAATAGAATTTCATGAAACCCAAACATTCTAAACTTGAGGTGTCCTAGCTCTTCCCTTTATCAGCCAGGTGCATACTTTAGGACCAACAAATGTCAATCCTTGAAGCAAGTCCGGTAGAAAATTCTGGTAGCCCCAAAGCTTTGGTTAAGGAACCTGGGTTTTTATGAGGAATAAAGACATGAACATCAATGAATTTGTAGGTAACACTGTAATAGATGGATAATACATGTCATTCTATTTCCGGTGATATGTGTTGCATCACATCGTTCTTCACAATTGAGGAGATATGGCCTTGTGAAGTTGTAGGAACCTCATGAGTTATCTAGAAGCCCCTAGAAGGTCAACAAAGAAGTTGATTATTATAGAAGCTCCTAGAAGAAGTTAACTAGTCAAAGTGGTTGAAACTAGGATTTAATCATGGGGAAATTTGTTAATTAGTCTAGAAGCTCCTAGAAGAAGTTAACTAGTCAAAGTGGTTAAAACTAGGAGTTAATCATGGTTAAAGTTGTTGCAAAAATAAAATATTTTAAAATAAATTAGTTGCAACAAGAAGTGGAGAGTTTACTAATTATGGATAAAGTAGTTGAAAGTGGGTAAAGTAGTTAAAAGTGGGTTATCCCTAAAGGAGGGGAATTGGGTAAAACAGTTAGAAGATGACCCCTAAAGGAAGCCACTTGGAGAGTATAAATAAGAGAGAAAGGGATTCCCATTACAACATATTGAGCACAATGAATATCCATTTTATGAAAGGTTTATTGTAGGTACTCATTGATACATCTGAAGTAGTGGAAGAAAAGTGATAATAAAATTTTGTAGCTGTAGAGTAGAGTGAGGTATTTTTGAAAACCCTAATTAGGGTTATCCCCGCAGGTCTACCAATAGACATCCCATGAGGTTGAGTATAGTCTATCACACGAGGCCCCATGAGAAATCTCACCTGCATCACGCGAGGAACTACTAGACCTGAGGATGAGAGGTGGTTCACGTTTCAGAGGTTGAGGAGAGGCTACAAGAAGTCTATCAATGTTCATGTACGATAGATCTAGCTACAAAATAAAAAAAGGGTATGTTACATGATTGTTAATAGTGTACATGTTGGTGATATCTCGAGGTATGGTCATGTGAGATTGAGGATTTTCCCTAGAGAGACTGTTGGTTGTATGGTACATATTGTATGAGACATATCTACAAAGGTACAATGCTGGTATGTTTGTTATTTATCATTGGTACATCTTGTTGGGTTCATTGTTGAGGCATATCTTTTATTTCTTGGTACATGGTTGATGGATTTTGGTTGAGGTGTGTTGCTGAAGTTGTTGGTACAGTTTGAGGATGCATAATAGTGAGGGTTTGATGGTTGGTTGATGTGAGGGTTTATTATACATGGTTATGATTGTTTGCATATGTATGACACATGATTAGAGAGACATAGTTGTACATGGTTTGATCTATACACTTATGATATTGGGTATGATATCTATGTTATTAGATCTGATTTGTTGAGGATACTATTGGTATAGGTTGTTGGTACAGGTTGGTATAGGTTATTGGCATAGGTTGACTATAGGTTATTGGCACAATTTGACTATAGGTTGGTACAGGTTTACAATGACAGATTTCAAAGTGAAAGAGTGACAATGGTTTCATCAGTTATTTGGCACTTATACTTTAGGGTGGTTGGATAGGGAAAGGATAGGTGGTTGTAGCCACCTTTTGGTTGGTGCTGGAGAACTCGGGGAGTTGTAGCCTCCTTCTAGTTGGAGCCAAAGAATCATAGAGTTGTAGCTTCCTTCAGGTTGGAGCCTGAGAAACTAGGGGGTTGTAGCCTCCTTCCAGTTGCATATGGAAAACAAGGAAGTTGGTGAATCCTATGAATATATTTATTTTGACAATATAAGAAAAGAGTTTTGTGGTTTTCTCCTGCATTGGGTTTCCACATAAAGATATTGGTGTACTGTGTTTATGTGTGATTGCTTATTATTCACTACTTATGTAAATTGCTCATATGGAATGTTATTGATAATCTGCTCATAAAGTAAACATAAAAAGGATTAAAATTACTAATATTGATTCACCCCCCTCTCAGTATTCCAACATCACAATCATTATTTAGTCGATTTATGATCATAATCCCCTATTACATTTAAACCTCCACTCCCATCCTTTAACTTTGAAAGTTTTTTGGTCACAAAGCATTTAGCAAAAAATTGTAGGTTTTTGGTATTGCAAATAGACAGTGAGAAATTACATGATGTTGACACAAGGAGTGATCCGATAGGAGTCTACAAGAGTAGAACTATTGAAATCCCAATCAAAATGTCAGTCCACCAAAGAGACCTCAAACTAGGAATTCTATAGTTGTTTTTCCTGTGGCATTTCAAATAGAAGATGAGCACAATTATTATGATAGTCTAGTACCTCAAGGAGCTGAAGATAACACATATCCATTACATTCTAGTACTATATTTTTAGCTTCTAAGTTGTAGAATAAAGAGAGGAAAATTAAACAGTTGAGAAATGAAGTTAAAGAGTTGAAGGTTCTGGAAAGATGTATACAAAATTAGAATCCATTGTTAAGGGCTCAAAGTGCCAAGATCTTAGAGAAAAAATTACAATTTCAATCTGAAGAAGAGATGCTAAGAAGGAAATCCATCAAATGTGAAATATAAACTGTCGTGGATATTCCACTGGAACTGTTCATCATAGAAAATCTAATAAATAACTTAAATATTTACTATTAAGGTTATTTTTTCTTTAGATCTCAAACTCTTGATTACTAGTTTTCTTCTTAAAAAACGTATAAAATAGTTCAAATGTGAAAAATAGAGAACAAAAACAAATACAAACACCATCCACAAATAAACACAAGATATGACTTGGGAAACCCAATATAGGAGAAAACCCAACTAAAAGGTGAGGTTTCTTTTCTCTCTTTTCTCTAGTATAGAAATGATGCAAGTACAAAGAAAGAGGCACTCTTTGTGGAGTTTCCTTTTACTTATGGCATGTATGGCTACTACAAAATATCTCCTCCTATTTTATTCTCACATAATACCACTCTCAAATGTTTTTCTAAGTAATGGAACAAGATACAATGAAAAAGAATGGAACCCCTTCTCCTCCTAGTGGCCCGGTATTTAACATATCCCGATAGTCATCTAAGGGTAGGTTTTTGACTTCCTCTACCCTCAATTGTGGTAGGGTTTTAAACCTTATAGAATATTGTTTAAATTACTCACATGTATAGCTCCATAGTCATGAGTAATGGGGGGTGACGTGACATCCTCTTGTACCATGGTGGTCAACACGATAGTTCAACTTGCGGGAGGCATAAATTTTGCATATGAACT
>ML785555.1:32301-58096 GCA_009831015.1 Picea engelmannii
GCCAGTTATAAAGTCTTTTAATTTTGCAGATACTCTTCGGCTTGCGACTGGTGGGCAGGCTTTTCCTCAGACTGTATTTGATCATTGGGATTTGATGGGCTGCGATCCATTGGACTCTTGTTCAGAGGCCAGTCAGCTTGTAATTGATATCAGGAGGAGGAAGGGACTCAAGGAGCATATCACTGCCCTCTCAGAGTATGAGGATAAGCTTTAAGGACTGAATGTTTTTAGCGTTTTTGTTTCTTTTCATGGCTCTGTTGCAGGGGAGGTTGTGAACCCACATCATTTTCACCGAATCTTGTCGGTTGCTCCGAGTTCTGCTCAGTAGCTGTGCATAAGAATCAGGTAGCATCAGGGCTGATCAGGATCTTTTCCAGTTGATCGGGACCTTACTGGTTGGAAAGGTGGTTGGCTGGACTATGAATGGTCTATGATCAAGTAAGACCATGACTTGCCTGCCTGCTGAGCTTTGCTTGGTTAAGGTACTGAAAGGTCTTAATTCATCTTTGGTATAAGCTCAAATCTTATGAAGTGCAACTGCCTTGTGTTGCAAAGCTCTGAAGGCTGGTGTATATATATTGAAATTGGCAACTTGGATCCTCCAGGTTATGGGTAGCATGGAAGTTGATTTGAATTTCCGCATCATAAAAAGGAAGGTAACTGGATTGGTCCGGTGTTGTTCAACGAATAAAAAGTAGTTAGTGTTTCCTTATTTTCTGACTGTGAATTGAGAATAAAAGAACTGGACTGCTCAGGCATGGGCTGCTTGGACCCTCTGGTGGGGAAAGCATGAAAGTTGATCAGGAAAGTTTTTCTGGTCAACTTCTGGCCAGCAAATAAAAGAGTTTGGTGCTTTCGTTGTGTTTTAGTGAGGCATTGAACCGTCATGAATTGCTATTGAACTCGCCTTCAATAACTTGAAATTTTACTTCAAGATTAATTGAAAATTTACTTTAAGACTGAGCACAATTGATATAGTTCTATATGATTCTTTTTTAATTTGACTTGGTGTACGGAGAAAAGTAATGTGTTTTTTAATAATCCATTGGACTGACTTGTGTATGGAAAGGTGTTTTATATGGTTGAATGTACTTTGTTATATAGATATAAGTCCCATCTATGTTTTTAATGATTGAGTGGATAAATTTTGATATGTGTAATTTAATGCATAAATTAAAATGGTTAAAAAAATAACATTTTATGTTTAACATTAATAAAAATAATGCATATTTACTATAAATTTATGTTGTTTTATGGTTAAGTGAATCAAATGTAATGTTATTTTATATTCTTCCATGAAAAAAAGAATGGCGACAAGTTCGTGGATGATGAGATGGTAAGGGAGCTAAACCGTAACCCCAGGGACACAAAGCTTGAACTCGTGACTTCTATGCATCGAGAGTGTGCACACTTCTCACCAATTGTGCTATCCCATGGGGCTAAGGGTGACTCTTTATTCATAAAGAAGTAAGAAGAGCATTTTATAAGAGTTTGGAAAGTGTTTTTTCTATTTCAAAGATATATGTGATTACATCAAGGGAGATGTGTAATTCATTGTTGACCATAAATAAAATATTTCATTGTCCACTTTGAGTAAAATATTTTTATATCACCTTAACCACAATTCGATCTCATTGGACATTAATTATCATCATCATCTTCATTATCTATCTTCAAATCTAGAGGGGGGTAGGGTATGTATACCTCTGTAGACTTTAACAGTCAAATTGATGGTGGAAGGGATCCCTTGTCCCACAAACAAGAGAGTCTCATACACCAATTTGGTGTTTAGCTTGTCCTTGACCTCTGTCTTCAAATCTAGAGGGGGGTAGGGTATGTATACCTCCATAAACTTTAGCAATCAAATTGATGGTGGAGGGGATCCCTTGTCTCACAAACAAGAGAGTCTCATACACCAATTTGGTGTCTGGCTTGGCCTTGACCTTAAAATTAGAATATATATATATATATATATATATATATGAAGTAATTAAAAATTGTAACATCTCGCTCTTGCGCGCAAATGATATGAATTATTCTTTGAGGACGCTTGCGTGCAAGTGATCCGATTTAGTATATGGTTGTCTGTTCCACTTATTGATTGTGATGATGATGCTTATGGATTATGATGTTATGTTATTTGATATCTATGTATAGACATGTGCTATTGACGAGTTTCTCCTGAGTGTGTAGGACACTTGACAGATTGAGGGTGTCGATGGCATCGATGGACCTCCTTGGACTCCAGATCGAGTCAAGGAGTGGACTATATATGGTTTGGGTATTTCTGTTTATGCATATGTGACATATGATCGGGTATATTATGATCCCCTCGCTATGAGAGTTAAAAGAAAGTTAGATTTATGTTTAAACCCATTTCGATTCTCCTTGGCTAGTTCCCAACATTCTAGGCTTTAGATGATTTAGTTTACTGTGTAACCATTCATTTTTCTTTGTGGTGAAACTTCACCTTGCATACTTTACTGGACTCACAGTATCAACTGAATGGTTAGTGAAGAGTATTTCCCCCTGCCACGTAGATATTTTAATGTCGTCGTGGGCTTCCTCGTGGCCTCTCCTAGGTGGCTTGGCGATTGATACTTTGTCTTCGTGCCTACCACTTGGTGGTTGAACTTGATCTCGATGCTTGAATGACATAGACTGTGGTGGAGATAGGTTGTCGATTTGCTTAAGATCTTTTTAGATTTTCGAGAATTCTCTCTTACCTGTGCATTCAGTCGTTGGATCCTTCTAATACTCTAACCGGAGAGAAATTATAAACTCGTTGTGAGTTCATCTCATCATTAAAACCTCTAGGCGATTAGATGGAAGGCTGTTGGAATTGATGCATGATGAACGCTCCGTCCAGGCGTGAACCTCACTAACTGGAACCCTCGCCATCCTTCAAATTTTTCGTGGGATTCTCCTTGAAGATGACCCTACACAATGTTAGCACTATGCAATTCCCAGAGGTTGTCAAGGGCATAAGAAATTGACAGAGGTAACTTACCAAAACCACTTTTGAAACTGGGATCTAGCTTTGCCAGTTTCAGAGAGGGATCTCTCTGTATGATTTAGAGTTGTTTAAGTTTTAGATATTAAGCTAGTTAAAATAATCTGAGGTTTTTTGTTTGTTTATAAGATTGGCTGAAGAATTGCAATAAACTTCCATTGGGCTATGGGGTTTGTTTTAAAGATTAGAATCATATACAATTTTTATAAGGTTCCTTCACAGGGAAAGATAGTGAAAACGCTAGATCTAATAGAATTAAATGGGATGAAAAAGATAGAATAGGTGAGAAAATCAACCAAGCAAAGAAGCAATTAAGAATTTCTTTAATTAATATCATATGAATAACATGTAGATCATTATAAGACCAGAAATAGAGTGCACGAAACAAATTTTGTTCAGTAAATTCCTTTTAATGATTAGAAACTCAAAACATAATGATTACTGAGAAAGGTAAACATTTAACAAAGAAAGATAAACATCACCAATGTTCAAACACAAGAATCCTGTGAAATTATCCTTTTTATTACTGGTCGATCCTTTTGAAAAGATTACACAGATAGTGCCTTGGGTGAAAAAATCAACCCTCAATACTTCAAAGTGAGAAGTATTTATACAACAGTTACAGCTGATCCTGTCATTAATGACTATGATATTGTGGAGGAAAAATCTAACTAACTAGATTACAAATTACAAAATAATAGGAATGTTGATGATCTATTCGAATCCTTGGTGTTGATTCTGGGGGAAGTAGTTGGTGATTCATCACTTTGACTTGACTGTCTTCCTCATGCTGACTCGAAAATCCACATCACCTTTACTCAAGTAAAGAACATAGGTCTTCCCACCTCTTTTGACTAGGGATGGAAACCTTGAGTAACTTTTTGTATGTTTCGTCCATCTCAATGTACTTGGAAAAAGTAGGCTTTGTGATGAAAATGTATTTTATATCATGTTGGATGCTCAAGTCCAACTGTAAATTTTCTAAGAAAGCCTTGCCAATAATGCTCCCTTGTATGCCTGCAAATTTAGAACCATCATTTTCCACTGTGATGATATTCTTCTTGTAGTCTAACAAAGTGATGAGCTTATCATTTATCACTTGTAGTCATGGAAGCCCTTTATTCTGCAGTGTGTTGACCTTGCTGAAAAAATCTCTACACCCCAATGTCCATCATCTAAGCTTTCTCCTCTAGTTGCAACATCAATTCTTTCTTGGTCAAAACCTTCTTGACCTCAAGGATGGTTTATGTCCTGTCTTCAATTTCCAATGCCTCTAACTCTTCTTTGGTCTTGGAGTTTAAGAACCTGATGAGTACATTGGCCTCTGTAGGCCTCTCTCCCAATTCTTTCCTTATCTTTTCAATTGCTTGTCTGGCCTTCTATACCAGTTCATGTTATTCAAAAAAAAATTGTATGAATGGCCATATCTCTGCCATTGACCCTCTGATGTCCATCCAGATGTTTTCCTTAGCTTCAGACAGTGTCTTGGCCATCTCCTTTTGCAACTTCTCTATTTCTTGGTTGAGTCTTTGTGATTTATGCATCTCTGTATTATAGCTGGCCTGGAACATGGATTTCATCTTCTGGAGGTTTTTTACCTCTTCTTGCAATCTTTTGATTTCTTCCCCTTGCAGGGTCATGTCCTCCATTGAATTTACCAACTTCTCAGAAGCATCTAGAACTTTTACTGGAATGGCTGATGGAATCTATGTTGTTGTGGTTGCTACTGTTGTACTAACTCCTACGAGAGGAACTGCCTCTAGTGGGATAACAACCATCTGCACACTCTGTTCTTTCTCTTTAACCAACTTATCTAGCTCATCTTCTATCTCCCTTATCTCTGCATTCCGCTCCACTATCAGTTTCAACATATCCTCCTTGTGGCCTTCACTCTCATCCATTTCCTTTACTTGTGAATCTTCGGTGGTTGGAAGTTTCAATTGTTTTCTCAGAAATGATATGTCAGCATTTTTCTTCTTCAATAGTTCTTCGACTGCCTTGACATTCGATGGATCATAACCGATCTTCGGTACCAACTCCTCTAGGGGTTTGATTTTGTTATCCTTGGCCAGAGAGGATATCTTTTCCATCTTTAACTGGGATTGGACATTATTTAGAGACACCTGCAATTTTGCAGCAGTCAATGATGTATTTTTCAAGGTGGAGAATATCATCTCCCATGTTTTCCTATTCATGTTTGTTTGATCTGTTGGATGCACCTCTTTCACATCAAACTCAAATGATGTTTTCTTGTAAACAGAAGTTGCCTTGGGATGAGGGACCTTTGCCTGTAAGAATGCTATGTGCATCCTTCCCTTCTCTGTGTCAAAGGAAAAAAGTAATATGTGCTAAGATGTGGATGTCTGCTTCCAAAATTGGGCATATGTGCTACTGTTCAGAAGTTCATTCTTCTGCTTGATCATTTTGTATTTGTCAAAAATGTTTGATCCTGTTGGCTCTTGAGAGGATTCAACTGACACTGTGGTGTCTGTTTTCTTTTTGGATGAGGATGTAGACACTATGTGTTGGCTACTTGATAATACAGATGAATGTGGTCCCTCCATAAATATAGTGGGTTGTGTTTCTTCTTCTCTGAGCCTTTCTGGGTTGTGACTGGTTTTGGTCCTCTTCCTGTAAACTTGGAAGTATTTAGTTGAAACTTCTATGAATGAAGATGAAACCTCTTTCCTGGCTCTTTTTTCTATTTTCACTTGAGGAGTGCTGGTATGCGAAATGTTGGCAGGTGAAGGTTGCTCTTCTATCTCAAGCAAAGTATTTTCCTGCCAATCTGTCTGATTCATGAAATTTTCTACTTCTGGTTTTGGCACATGAGCCTAAGGAGAAGTATTATGTTTGAGTCTGGTTTCCGATCTGATGCCAAAGGGGTCATAATTCCATGGGAAACTCAAACTGAAGTTCATTTCTTTTAAGAGTTTGTTGGCTTCTTTTCCTGCAACTCTGTTGTAACATATGAAAGAACCAATTTGGCTCTTGATCATGAGCTGTTGCTTCTTCTTGAATGACACGAAGTGGATGTCATCAGAATTGATCATCTGCCTGATGTATTCCAAGGAAAAGATTCTGACAGGAAGGTACTTTGGCAGCTTGTATGGAGGTAATTCACACCCATAAACTCTAATCTCGGTATGGTTCTGGTAAAGATACCAGTCCCCTGTTTTGGTTAAGTTTGATAGGTGAAGGATTCTATAAACCTCCTCATTTATCCTTGGTTCCATTCTGCTACTGAGCATGCACACCACTGGATGGTAAAACCGATCGATGAAAGTTTTTAAGCTGAATTCAGATGAGTTCTTCCTCACTAGTGAAGTCCAAGAAGCCACTGGTTGAGGGTTTCCATTTTGATCCAATTTCTTAAAGGCACTAGAGAATTTGTCTGCTTAGAATAAGAGAAACAGGTACACCAGTACTAAAGAGTACCTGAACATTCCCTCTGTGGAAATCTTGAAAAAATGTTCATGTATAATGTCAGCTAGAAACTGACTGTAATTAAATTGAGTTGTAGCTTTTTCTTCTGTGAAGAAAATGGATAGAAAACCCAAAATGGGTTCATATACCCATTCATTAGAATAATATCCTAGCAGGAAACATAGGGTGGAAATGATTTGGTTACCTTTGACTGAGAAGATGTAAGAAGGATAGCGTAATATACCAGATATAAAAAGTATGCAGAACAAAAATAAAATGCTAGAAATGGCAGAATAACAACAATATAACCAGAACAATCACCACAAATAACACTGAAATGATATAAGAATAACATATAAATAACACTTTGATACTAAGAGAAATGTTCACAGGCCTCTTCTAGGGGGCAACCTCTAGTCAAGCAAAGCTCTATTACAATAATGTCCAAGCTAGGGTTCTCATACGCTCGACTCCTATTTATACTAAATATGTCTATGAAAAGAAGCATCTAGAGGAAGATCCTTCTAGAAGCAGAATCTTATATTAGGTCTTCTTACATTCGACTTATTCTATTTTATTGCAAGGCCTTATTGATATTGACCTTTATTACATCCGAATATATTGTTCTATCTATGTGCGAGTTAGGACCCTAACATGTCCTCCYCCTTAAAAACAACCTTGTCCTCAAGGCTTGAGACGTGGAAATTGTTGCATAATGGTAGTTGGTTCCCAAGTTGCATCTRCTGGAGTTGTATCTTTCCACTGGAATAACACTTCCTTGATGGTTCCCTGACGCAGGCGACGGTCACACTGGTCCAAAACTGCTTGTGGTTGTAGACTAATGGATCCTTCTTCGGCTAACTTGGGAAGGTTGGTTTGAATTTGGCACTTAGTTCCAATCACCTTCTTTAAGCATGAAACATGAAAAATAGGATGTAGCTTTGAATGAATGGGCAAAGCTAACTGATAGGCCACATGTCCCACACGCTTGAGAATGGTATAAGGACCATAAAATTTGGGCACTAGCTTCTGACAATGCTCGGTCTTGAGGGAATTTTGTTTGTAAGGTTGCAGTCGAAGAAACACCTGATCCCCTTCTACAAATTGATGTTCAGAGCGACCTTGATCTTCTTGTTGCTTAATGCGATTATGTGCCATGACCAAATTCTCTTTGAGGGTATGGAGAATAGCCTCTAGAACTGTAAGCGTTTGGTCAACCGCCTGGACCTTCGAGACACGAGGTAAGTATGAGAGAACTGAAGGTGGATTTTGTCCATATACCGCTTCAAAAGGAGTCATGCGTGTAGCTGTATGGTATGAAGTGTTGTACCACCATTCAACTAGGGGTAACCATTGAGCCCACTGCTTTTTCCTTTCCGAGGAAAAACACCTCAAATATGTTTCCAAACACTTGTTGACAAATTCTGTTTGACCATCAGTCTGGGGATGATAATATGTGTTGAAATGCAATTAGGTGCCTTGTAGCTTGAACAATTCTTGCCAAAAATTGATGGTGAAAGTTAGGTCGCAATCAGAAACAATAGAATGCGGCATGCCATGAAGCTTGAAGACCTGATCCATGAAAAGTTGAGAGACCGTGGATGTTGTAAGTGGGTTTTGAAGAGCGCAGAAATGAGCATACCTGGAAAGGTGATCAACAACCACCATGATGAATGATTTGTTTCCCGATTTGGGTAAGCCTGTAATAAAATCCATAGATATATCCCTCCAAATAGCAAGTGGAATCAGAAGTGGTTGTAGTGTTCCCAGAGATTCGACTATTTCACCCTTGTTGCATTGACACACATCACATTCAATGACAAAATTATGAATGTCTTGTTTCATACCATCCCCAAAAAAAGAACGTTTGACCCTGTCATAGGTTTTGGTGAACCCGGAGTGCCCTGCTATAGGTGAAGCATGAAGCTCATAAAGTACCATGGATTTAAGTTTTGATTGTTTACTTAAATACAAACAACCTTTGTATCAAAGCTTCGATCATCATGGAGCCAAGAGTACCCTGGGAAGTTGGAGCATTGGACTACAATTGTTGGATCGGATGCAAACTTTTGGGATCTTGTAGCCATTCCTAGTGAACGGCTTGGAGCCAATGTGGTACAATGAAGGAAAGAGAAAAAAGGGATCCTTTATCTTCATATTTTTGGGAAAGTGCATCCGCAACCACATTGTCTTTACCTTTCTTGTAAATGATCTCATAATCATATCCAAAGAGCTTAGTCACCCATTTTTGTTTCTCCGGGGAGGAAATGCGTTGTTACAGAAAATACTTGAGGCTTTGATGGTCTATCTTAATTTGGAAGAATTGCCCCAATAGATAAGGGCGCCACAGATCAATGACTTGCAGAATATCCAAAATTTCCTTTTCATAGATTGATTTTCCCAGATTTCTTTCAGACAATTGCTTGTTGGTAAAGGCTAAAGGCTGACCCTCTTACATAAGGACAACACCAATTCCTTTCCTTGAAGCATCACATTCCAAGACAAAGATCTTTGTGAAATCAGGAAGGGCCAGGACTGGAGTGGTGCACATGGCCATATTCAAGGTTTGAAAAGATTGAGCAGCGGCTGGAGTCCAAGAGAAAGAGTCATTTTTTAGGAGTGTAGTGAGAGGTGCTGCAATATTTCCATAATTCTTAACAAACTTGCGATAATAACATGTTAAGCCCAGAAATCCATGCAAGATTTTGAGAGTCTTTGGGTGAGGCCAGTCTTGCATAGCTTCAATCTTTTTAGGATCCACCCTGACGTCGTCCTTGCCAACCACATGACCCAAGTACTCGACTTCTGAGGCGCCAAAAGCACATTTAAATTGTTTCATGAAAATTTGGTCCTGAGAGAGTAGATGGAGAACTCGATCCACATGAGAAGGATGGTCTATTCAGGTTTTTCTATAGATGAGGATATCATCAAAGAAAACTAAGACAAAATGATGGAGAAAAGGACAGAAGACATGATTCATGAGGCTTTGGAAGGTGGAGGGGGCATGATTCATGAGTTCTAAAAGAAGTCTTGGGAATGTCTACCTCTTTCATACGTATCTGGTGGTAGCCAAAACGAAGATCAAGTTTAGTAAAGAACTGGGTGCCACTCAATTAATCCAAGACGTCATCAATGACAAGAATGGGAATTTTTTCTTTAATGGTAAGTTTGTTGAGGGCACGGAAGTCAGGACACATTCTCCAAGAACCTTCTTTCTTCAAGACCATGACCACAAGAGAAGAGTAGGGGCTCATACTATGGTAGATGATGCCTACATTAAGGAGTTCCTGGACCATTTTCTCAATTTCATTGTTTTGGGAAAAGGGGTGATGATACAGATGAATATTGGGAGGAAGGCTTCCTGGTACAAGGGGAATGGAATGATCATGAACACCACAGGAAGGAGGGAGTCCCTAGGGAGTGGAAAAGACCACTTGTTGTTTAGAAATGATGGATTGGAGGTCTTGCGGCATTGAGGGTGTCTCTGTTGCTTGTATGGCATGGAGTTGGACAATAACACCAGAATGACCTTTTTTTAGCAGCTTTTCTATGCGATGGAAACTAATGATCTCATGTGAACCGACGGTGATGTCTTGGAACTTATATTGGTGGCCCTCTTGGTTGAATTGCATGGTTAATTCCTTAAAATCCATGAGAATGGGACCCAAAGTCCTTATCCAGTTTGCACCCAACACAATGTCACAACCACCCACGTCGATAGAAAACATATGAGATTTCAGGTGGTAGTCACCAATTTGGAGACGCACATTTTCACAACGTCCTCCACATTTCATGGAACCACCATTGGCAATCATGATTTGGAAATTATTGACGACATGGATATAGCAATGAGTTTCTTGGGCAATGTGGCGATGAATAAAATTATGGGTGCTTCCACTATCAACCAGAATGATGACCTTCCTATGCTTGATGTAATCGATTAGCTTGAGGGTTTGGGGAGTGGAGAAGCCAGTGAGAGAATTGAGGGAAATGACCGGTTCTACTTCAGGAGGGTGTGAGGGAGAGGTTATGTCAGTGGTTTCAAGTGACTCAGACACAAGGGGAGTTTCAACATCCTCTTCCTAAATATCTTCCGAGATGGCCGTAAAAATATTTTGTTCCTTACACTTGTGGCCCGGGAAATATTTGTCATCACTATAACAAAGTCCTTTGAGTTGGCGTTCAACCATTTCATCCCTGTTCAATTTTTGGATCTTTAGTGGAGCGGAGGGAGTAGTGGGATTTACTAGTTTAGTGCGAGGGATAAAGGAGGGTTTCCGGTTTTCAGAAGATACAACCTGTTGTGCTTATTTATCTGTTTTAGTAGCCTCCACCCAAATCTGAGTCTGAGCCATGAGGACATGGGCTCAAATATCATCCTTGAGGCCACTGATAAAACACTCTGGGAAAAAGGCATCAGACATGCCCTCTGTCCAAAAAGCCAAGCGCTCAAAGACAGCTATAAAGTCTTCCATTGTTCCTAATTGTTTCAACTTTGTCAAGCGACCCAAATGGTTGGTGTCAGTGTCAAATCATTCATAAAGATCTGCCACAACATTTTTTTCTCCATTGCCAACGTTCTTGATCTAGATGGAGAACACCATACCGGAGTTTGGCCAAGTCATATGTAATTCCATATAAAGAGAAATAATGTTCCATTTGGGTTACCCAACCAGTCGGATCCGAGCCATCAAATTTGGTCACATCCACCCATGGAAGGCGTAGGTCACGTTGAAAGTGATGGTGTTGAAAGTTATGGGAATCAGAGGAATTTTCAGATTCAGTATGTGAAGGTGGGTCAGATAAAGGGTTATTTGTAGGGATATGCAGCTTGGTGCAGAGCGTCGAAACGAGAGATTCAAGCTGGGTAGTCAGGTCTTGTTTGATTTCCTAGATTGAGGACTGCATGGTTGTATTGATGGAGGCAACATTGGCACTGAGTTGTTTCACTTCTTGTTGGGTCTCGATGAGATTAGATTTCAAGGTATTGAAGCAAGCTTTTAGTTCTTGGCTACGGGTATGGGCCATGATGACGAGGGAACCGAAATGGGGTGGGTGGGGTAAGACATTTTGCTGAAAAATGATATGTATGAATGTGATAAGGGCGAAGAGATGAATCCAATGGAATAGGTCTCAAATAATAGTGCAAAAATTTCCAGACTCTGGTTTGAAGAATACTGCAGTGATGAAATGCCCAAATGCTTAACCAGGAAGAAATGTGTAGTGATTTGGCAACTTGAACACAGTTGCGCGGCAATAGATCTTGTTTGTTTTAATTTGTTTATGTTTCTGTCCCCAAGGGTTAGGTATTCAAGGGTTCTATAGACAAGGGTTTTCCATGTGCTATAGCTCTCTAATATACATGTGGGGCCCAACAGTAGTACTCGACCCAATATCTCAGGGCACTGACTAAGGAGGCTAGACCATACCCTTAGCCATACTACCCGACTACCCAGGTACTAGAGAGTATCTTCCCGAGTGTTGTTCTCGGTGGCACTATAGCAATTAGGCGACCGATCAGTTTATCTAAAGAGGGCTTCATGTAATCTAGGTCGTTCCGTACACAGGTGTTGTCTAACGCACTACCACTCGAAGGGGTAACAACAGGGGTTACAAGGGTGGCCAATAGATGTGAGCTTAAGTACCACTTGTATTTCCTGAATGTATGAATCCCTCAACCGCAGGTTTATGCGTGTAACGACATATCTCTGTCACTTAAAGACATTGGAATACGTCTCTACCCTGAAAAAAATTTACCCACAATTTCTGCCGAGGAAAGTGCTCTGATACCACTTGTAATATACCAGATATAAAAAGTATGTAGAACATAAATAAAATGGTAGAAATGGTAGAATAACAACAATATAACCAAAACAATCACCACAATAACACTGAAATGATATAAGAATAACACAAAAATAACACTTTGATACTGAGAGCAATGTTCACGGGCCTCCTCAAGGGGGCAACCTCTAGTCGAGTAGAGCTCTATTACAATAATATCCCAGATAGGGTTCTCATACCCTCGACTCCTATTTATACTAAATATGTCTATCAAAAGAAGCATCTAGAGGAAAATCCTTCTAGAAGCGAAAGCTTCTATTAGGTCTTCTTACATTCGACTTATTCTATTTTATTGCAAGGCCTTATTAATATTGACCTTTATTACATCCGAATATATTTTTCTATCTATGTGTGGGTTAGGACCCTAACAGATAGGGAGGGTTCTTTTTAGGCAACTGCACGTCTTCTAGTAAGACGATTTCAAATATCTGGGCTCTTTGAGGAAAGGAAAGTTTTTGATAGAGTTCAGTCAGAATTTCAATGTAGAAGGGGTTAGTAGAATCAGTTATGGGTATTTGCATCATCTAGTTTATTTTTTCAGGGGTGATGGTGAACAAAGTTTCACCAGACAAAGACACAATGGTCCTTTGGCTGGAAAGGTAGTGGGCTTGACACTTTAGGGCGAACTCAGGGAAGTGATAGGTCTGGGAAACATATATAATAGAAGATTAGAATCCCAGAGTCTGATATCGTCACTCTCGTCTAGGAAAATATCTTTAAGCTAGAAGTGTAATTCGAAGAAATCAAATTCACACTTCGGCTCTGCAATTCAGTAATCTTTATCGTCCAGGGGGATGCGATCTAGGTCAACAGGAGGAGGAAGAAATGGGTTTCTTCTATTTCAGCGGATTTGGATTTGGGCGCCATGATTAATCGAAGATCCAAATATGGAAAAAGGTATAGTATGTGATTGCTCGGCTTGATGGCGCCTATCGATGGTGAAATTGGTGGCGGTTAGCTTGAAAACAGTAAATGGCAGTGTCGACTATGTCTAGATCAGTGAACAGTGCGGTAATTGTGAAAAATAGAGTTAAAATGGTGTAGGGGGTGTCTATTATGGTGCGGGTGTTGAGTTGGACGAGTAACGGTCATGGGAGATGACATTGATTGGCCAACGGGTAGATGTGTGTGACGTGGAGGGTGTTTAATGGCCAACGGGTAGATATGGATGTGACGTGTTACAGGGTAGTGGGGTACAGTGGTAGAGTGAGGTGGGCGGTATTGGATGAGTGGTTTCCCCGAAGGGGGTGGGGGGGGGTCCGGTAAGATCTGGAGTTGACAGGTTGCCGGGGGGGCATGCTGGGAAAACCACTCTCCTGGAGCCCCCCCACCCCCACTGTTAAAGGAAGAAAGGTCGGGGGGTCTGATATTCACTACTGGCTGTTGATCTGAGCGCGTATTGATCAACTGCTGAGATTTATGCATCCTTTAGCCATAAAGCGCTAAAAGGTCAAATCACCATGGAACTTAGGATACGAACATATTGTGGGTAGCGCAAGCTCCCATTTCTTTCTTTTTTTCACCAAGGGGTAAAAAACACATCAATTTAACTCAAATAAAAGGCATTTAATCAACCTTTTGCAGACTTTTATTGAAATAAAACATGCTAACCTAGTTCCTAATCTAATTACCTAACACAATGACCCAATTTAAACTATTGGGTCAATAATTACTCTAACCTAAGATATTTGGCCAAGATTAAACTGTTTGGACAAGCTTATTCACTAGCCTATCAACAAAAATTTAAAGGGTTTGATCATGGTTAGACAGTATGAATCAAACCAAATTTATTTCATGGGGTTTTATCTTTTTCTCTTTTTATACCCTCTTTTCATTGTTTATATTTTTATTCTTTTCTCTTTCTTTTCTTTTTATTTTCCTTTCGTAAATCTTTTGCTGAATAAAATATTATTTACAACACAACACAACTTAGAAGCAGAAATTTCAATCACCATGTGATCCTATGAAACATAGGGTTATAACAATGGCTCCACTTGGGGATGGTGCTCTCCTTGTGAGGTGCCAAGAACTAGCTAACTGCTTCCTTGAAACTTCTTCTCCAATGCTTTTTTGCATCCTTGTTTGCTTTATTCTAACTGTAAATCTGGTGGTCCTGATCAGTGGCTTAGGGCCTTCTCTTCGGGCTTCAACCATTTGATAAAAATCACCCACACATGACATACAAGCAAAAATGTTTTGTACAATGAGATGAGTGACTAAAGACCTTCATTCTGGTGGAACATAATGCTTGAGCAGTATGCCATTGATAGGTCCTCTTGGAAGATTTGCTCCATCCATGTCCTTGATTAGAAATGTATTGTTTCCTCTGTACGTCTGGATTATGAAAGGGCCTTTCCATAAATTTTCAAACTTTCCATGCTTTCCCTTGTCTTCATTTATTGAATCCCACTTTAGTACCATATCACCCAATTTGAAATCATCATCCTTGACTCTCATGTCATAGATTTTTTTTATGCTTTCTTGAATCACCTAAGTCTGGTTATAAACCTCCTCTCTGGACTGTTGGAGCTGTATCATCTGATTTATCCTTCTTTGGATGTCATTAGGTTCTACCTGTACTTCTTGTAACAACTTCATAAAAGGAATACCCAAAGAGGTGGGAAAAACAACATCTGTTCCATACACCAACTGATATGTGGACATACCAATTGATCTCTTTGTAGTCAGACTGTCTGCCCAAAGTTCATGTACCAACTTGTTATGCCAAGACTTCTGATGTTCCTGCAACATCTTCTTGATGATATTTACCAAAAATTTATTAGAGGAATCTGCCAATCCATTGCCTTGAGGGTAATAGGCTGTAGAGTGCCCTAAAGTGATCTGATACTTACTGCAAAATTCTATCATCTTTTTTTTTTATCTAAAAGTTGCTACATTATCAGTGATAATCTTCCTGGGGCATCCAAAATGAGAGAGAATGTTAGTTTCCAAGAATTTTATAATCACGACATCGATGGCTTTCCTGGAGGGTACAACTTCAATCCACTTGGTGAAGTAGTTAGTAGCTGTGAGGATCCACTTATGCTGGCCTGATGATGGTGGGTGAATCTCTCCAATAAAATCCAAACCCCATTGCTGAAATGGAGCTTCAATCGAAATAGGCTTCAAGGGTAAAGGGAAAAGTTTCCTTTTTCCTTCAAAGATTTGGCACTTGTGATAGGAGGTTACCTTTTTATGGACATCTGCAAACAAGGTGGGTCAGTAAAAACCAACTCTAAGAATTTTGTTAGCAGTAATCTTCCAATTTAAATGCTCGACACAATATCCTTCATGGAACTCATGCAAGGCTATGTCATATTCATTTTTCAATAAACAATTTAGTAAAATTCCTCCAACATCTTTTCAGTAAATATTTCCATTCAGAATACAATATTTCAAAGCTTTGAGTTTTAAAAATCTAGCTTTAGTTTTTTTCAAACCAGAAGGAGCTTGTAAATGATGCAAGACACAGATAAGGTCTGTGTACCATGGAGAATTTGAGAATACCTCTTTGACATGTGGAGTTGCCTTCTCTCATTTTTCATCAACTGAAGCTATAAAGTTTATATCTAAAGCATGAAAATTTGATTCAACCATCAGTTTGGCTAATCCTTGACCCTTGATCAGCTTGGTTGGTTTGATCTCTATATCATACTCAAGGATCACAACAATCCATTTACCTCTTCTTCCATCTGAGTTATCTTGAATTAGAATATCTTTCACCACTGCATTAGGAAGATAAACAATGATATGTGAATGGAGAATGTATACTGTGAAATCCTTAATTTCTTTTACCAAGGAAAAATCCTGTTTCTCCATGATGTTGTAGTTCAATGCAACATCTCTTAATGATTTGATGAAAAATTTTATAGGTTGTTCATGGCCTTCACCGTTTTTTCTGCAAAAGGACCGCTGCAATGGTGTGTTCAGAAGCAAAAGAGAATAAGTAGAAATATTTAGTATAATTGGGACTTATTAATACAAAGGCTTGTGTCAATGCATGTTTTACTTGATCAAAGGATTGCTTGACTTCTGTGTTCCACTTTATTTTTGTATATTTTTTAAGCATGTTTGTTATGTTTCTAAGGAGTTCCGCCAAATTAGGTATGAATCTCCTCAGAAAATTTATTTTTCCTATGAAAGACTGCAATTTCTTAATGTTTATAGGATGGTCTAACTTTTGGATGGCTTCAATTATGCTAGGGTCTATATTGATTCCATATTTATATATAATGTGTCCTATCAATTTTCCCTCTTCTAAACCAAACAAAGTTTTCTTGGGATTTAATGAGATTCCAAACTTTCTCCACTTTTCAAAAACTTGTCTGAGATGTTGTAAATGTTCCTCATTTGTTTTTGAATAGACAGTTACATCATCCAAGTATATGAAAAAAAATCTCCCATGTTCATCTACAAAGGCAATGTCCATGGTTCTCTGGAATGTGGCACCCACATTCATTAAACCAAAGGGCATTTTCACATACATGAAAGTTCCCCAGGGTGTAGTGAACGTTGTTTTTTCTTGGTCATTAGGGTGGACAAGAACTTGGTTATAGCTAGAAAAACCATCTAGCAAAGAGATTCTATTGGCTCCAACTACCTTATGTAAGATACGATCCATTTTGGGCAGAGGATGGTTGTCTT
Source organism: Picea engelmannii (assembly GCA_009831015.1). Classification (NCBI taxonomy): domain Eukaryota; kingdom Viridiplantae; phylum Streptophyta; class Pinopsida; order Pinales; family Pinaceae; genus Picea; species Picea engelmannii. The sequence goes on from ML785555.1 coordinate 49,229, forward strand.
TTAGGGAGACTTTGTTAAGGTTTCTGAAATCAATGCAGAGCCTGATTTCTACGGTCTTCTTTCTGGTAGGGACTAGATTAGAAACCCATTTTGAGAACTTTAGAGGGACAATGATTTTTGCATCATACATTTTCTTGATTTCCTTTTCAATTAGGGGCATCAATTTAGGGTTAATTCTCCTAAGTTTCTACTTGAAAGGATTATGCTCTTCCTTTATAAGAATTGTATGTTGTATGATAATAGTGTCATAAGATTTCAAATCTTCATAGTTCCAAGCAAAAACATCTACAAATTCTTTAAACAATTCAATATATTTCTTTTTTTTCTCAGGAGGTAAAGATTTGGATAATTTAATCATTTTAGGTTCCTCCTCTGTCCCTATGTTACATGCATGAACATCTTTACCAGTAGGTTCAATTTTTGGCATTTTTGCTACATCATTGAAATCAAACAGTTCTTCCAAAGGGACTAACCCTCTAGGGAGGATGTTATCTTTTAATTGCAAGAAATATGAATCTTCTTCTTCATTTATTTCTTCTGAATATAGTTTATTTATAGTATCATTATCACTATCTACATCAATGTTTGCACACTCAAATTCATTCTTGGACTGCAGGAAATCATCAATCTGTTCATCATTACCAAACACTTTCCAATACCTGATATTGTCTGGGATAGTAGGTATGCATTTCACCTCCACTATGTACCGGAGATTTGGGTGAAACGATATTTTACAAGTGGCTGCTGAAGTAGCCAGTCCATTAGCAAGTATATTTTGGCCTCTAGGAATCACCTGCAAGTCATATTTAGTAAAAAATTGTAAAAAATCCAAAACAACATTTCTATAAGCTCTGAGTCTAGGGTGTTTGGCAGAATACTCACCTTTGATCTGTTTGATGATAAGTTCATAATCACCTCTTACCAAAATTCTTTTGGCACCAAGTTTCTTCAACAATTTCAGGCCAAGCATCAATGCTTCATACTCGACTATATTATTGGTGCACTGGAAATTTAATTTATAAGAATGGTTTTCTGAATACCTTGCTCTTGGATTATGCACCCACACCCCAAATCGAGATCCTTCTTTATTGACATCTCCATCGAAATCTAAACTCCAGAGAGGTTCTGTTGGTTCATCAATTTTGTATTGTTACTGTTTTAATTTCCTCAGGGATTGATTTACCCTCCTCAGGGATTGCTTTACTTTCCTCCAGATTACACACATCATCTTCCAATTGTGCAATTTGACTATCCATGTCACCATCATTATATAAAATGAAGGAGTCCAGATTAGAATGAACATAGTACAAAGGAAAGTTATGGGGCTTCTCTTGACTGTTGACCATGTATTTCATCAGAGTCTCCCTGTACAATCTTCTATGTTGAACAAATACAGGAATGATGGAATAAGAYATGTCTAGTTGTAAGGTACCCTTTAACTTGGCACCCCATGATCGATATAATAACATGCCATACTTTGGAGGAATATCTGCGACAACAATATCCATTACCATGMTTTTAGCTGGGATTTGTGCCAAGGTAATACATAGGTATTTGATTAGACCTATGCATTTGACTTTGCTTGAATCAAAGGAGTATAAGTCCTTATAAGGCCTGGTGATATCAAGCCCYAGTTTCTCCATCACAACCTTGGGTATAAGATTGTGATAAGCACCAGAATCCAACATGGCATTGTGTAATGTTTTATCATGAATATTCAAACTAATGTAAAAAGGAGGAACATAACCATTGTCAGTTTGTCCCTCAACCTCAGGACCAAACAACATCTTAGGTTGATCATCAACAACATTCACAGTGTCTGCTCCTACTCCTGGTTCCATGTTTAATTCTTTAATCACTTGTGATCTGTAAGCAATTTTGTTCATCATTTTTGTCAGAGGAATAGGTATTTTCAGTTTGGCAAATTCACTTTCCAAGCTGAATGTGGAAGAAGTTTTTCTTTGACTATGAGAATATGATTTATCAGCCACGTTTTTCTATGTAGTAGTACGAGGCTGACTTGTGGATGCAACCTCAGTTTGAGATGTCCTTGGTAAAGATTCAGGAGTTCTTTTTGCAGTGGTCTCTGAGTTTTTCTTTTTAGGAACTTTCTTAGGAGTAGTATCGGGGGTTTTCTTAGTTTCATAAGCTTTCTTAGTTGGGTTGTCATTAGAATTTTTACTCCTCAAGTTTTATTGTCTGTGGAATTCCATTATTGCATTTTTGAAGGCTTTCTATTCTAACTCCCCCTCATCTACTTCGGTCTATGAAAGGAGAAAAAGGTCATGTTCTTCTTGAGTAAGAAAGATGGAATCATTGTCATTAACCCCCATAAGATTTATGTGACTGTCATCTGATTCCTCAACTATCTCTTCCCCTTCATCAACATAGTTTTCTTGAAGAGGTGGCTTAATCTGCTTATCAGGACCTCTTTGTTCCCTTTGGTCTCTAGGTTCTCTTTGTCTGATCTGAGGAGGATTTCTTCTGAAATTGGGATTTCGAATCCTAGGGCCAGGCTGATTCTCTCTGGGTGGATTTCTGTCATTGATTTCTAGTCTTTCCATCAATATCCCCACACTTCTAACCAAAGAATCTATTTTTTCATATACAGTGGTAGTGGAAGGTTCTTCCTTGATTGTGACTCTTCTTTTAGTTCTTTGTCTAGATCTCCTAGCCAACATATTTGCTTCAACACTTACAACACTCTTCTTCATATCTTCCAGAGTGGCATAATTTATTTCTCTCTGTTGGTAGGACATATCAGCATCGAATCCATCAGGGAACTTGATTAAGTCCAGGCCTTGAGGAAGTTTGATATCAATAGGAATTTCATTATAGATATTATTAAAATGAATGCAATAGTCCTGTACAATTTCTCCTTGGTTTCTTCTAATATTTTCATATTCAGATAAAATTTGGAGAGGGTTTTTCTTTACCTCCCATCTGTTGACAAAGGTTCGGTGAAAAGAAACAATACCAACAATGCTAGAAGAAGGTAATTCTTTAAACCACTTTTTGACCTCGCCAGTTAAACTTTGTGCAAAGAGTCTCATTTGAACATCTGCCTCGTCAACTTCCTGCAAATCGAAGAAATGATTCATGTTATCCATGTGTGTTGACGATTAAAATCACAATGAAGTTTTTTTTTTTTTGCCCGCAAAGTATTGCTAAAGCCCATTATTATAAGCTAACAAGATATATAATACTAGTAGGTGGGGATCCCTTGTAGATTGGGAGATCATATCCGGTTCTTCTTTGATGTTTTATTGTTCTTCAACACTGCTTACAGGTTTGAGCATGATTGATGATCAATGTTGGTTTTATTCGCAACAAATGGATGATAGATAATGCATGTTTGTTCTCTTGCTCTAGGCTCGAATTTCATGTCATAATGAATTATGATATCTACTGTTACCCTTGATATTTACTCCTTGATTTACTACTTTCAACACCTGCAAAAGATACATGTTAGTAACAATAAAAAGAGCAATTGAAAAGAAGTGAAATATGAATAAAATCCAAAAGAAAGGAACTATGCTATTATGCTATATGATGCTACACTATGCAGTTAAAGTTAATTTGATTGTTGTTAACAAGGTTAGTGGTGACATGATTTATTGGCTTATATGAAAAAACATGGGATGCGCATTATGGCGTGATTGGCAAATGTTAATGTAACATAAGGTGGCACATTTTGGATGTGGGTTTTGAGGCATGGTTTAATTAAATGAATAGTGGGCTGGCGTGTACTAAGGAATTGAATGAATGGATATTGGAGGTGATGTGCATTTACTACATGTCACTCCATACCCCTCCCACTGGACATCATCCTAGCTGGCTATTGTCAATTGTGTTTGTTGAGCTCTGACTTTCAAGCAGAGGAAAAACCGCTCGACCAAGCTCGCGTTTTTAAGGTGCTCTTGGTTACAGGTATGTCTTTTCTCCATCCATGGATCTTCTCTGATTATGAAATAGACATTGGCTCGGGATGTATGAGTATGTGTTTTCCTTAAGTTTGACAACTGTGTAAATCGTGATATTTTTTTGGAATGAATGGTTGGTATGTTTTTCATGGCAGTAATGTTTGAAGTCACAATTTTATTGATCATTCTGGGTGTTTGAAGCCACAAAGGCTCTTTGTCATCCTTATTGGGTTTAGAAGAGGGTTTCATTTGGTCCAGATTTGTTGGCTGTCTCCATGCATTCTTATCACCTTACCCAGTCGTTTGCTTTTATGGGGCTTACTAGGTTGAAGTGCCTTGTGTCACTATGCATTGTTTCACTTGGGTACTGGTTTATTCATGTTACTAATGGTTGCGCATTGGGTCATATTGCTTCTTCTCGGCTTTGTTTTATATCAGTGTTGTTAGTTGGTTGATTTGGAAACCATGAGGGTTATACCCTGCGTGTCCTAAGGGTTGTTACAGGACCAGAATGAACCGTTGTTTCTCTATTCATAGTCTCTCCTATCATGGGACTGTCACCCTGTCTGCGAAGTTATTTGTGGTATACTCTGTGTGTGTGCCATTGGTCTCAGTGGTTCTCAACCGATGTTGGGAGTCAAAACCATGTCCCCCCAAGTTGGCCCACAGAGATAATCCTTTATTACTCAAAGCCTGGTTTTGATAAAAGGAACAGTTATGGCATGTAGGGTATACTGTTGGTTGTTATGAGTTGTTGGTGTATTGTTGACAGTGTTCGATTTCTGGCTCGTCGTTGTTGATTATATTAACAGTGGTGTTGGGTTGGGTATTTAGTCACTACATTGATTATTATGACTGTGTGTTTTAATTTCCATGGGATTATTGCAATCATGGTGATTATGGTATGGCCATCCACTATGTATTCTATGGATATTATTGATTGCGCCCTTAGAGATGGTCACAGGGTTTTAAACAAAATGGTTTTTTTGCAAATTTGATCAATTTATGGGATGAGATCGGGCTTACTGTTACTACCTTGTTATATTTATTGATAGCCCAACATTATGGTTATTGTTGGCTGTTGACCAAGTTTTGGGAGATACTTGGTCATGTTTGACCATTTTTGGGACTTCGACAACCTGTCGAAGATGGAGCGCTAGACGAAGTGGAGATTGTGGAATCTCAGCTCACTTTTGGGTCCCTTTTGGGTTTTTGGTAATATGTAATGGGAAAAGGATGTTGGCCCAGGGGTTTACCCACACTTAGGCCCACTTTTGTAATGTATAAATAGATATCTAGGCATCTATCAGAATACATAGAGATGTATGTGATGTAAGATAAGTGCTAATAGATTTTGTAAGAGCTTTGTGCATGACTGTAAGAGGCTTGTATAGCTAAGTGCAAGTTGTTGTAAGGAGTTGTGGAAGGCTTTGTGTTGTAGCGCAAGGAAGAAGGATCTAGCGAGCTGCACAAATCTTTTGTCCTATGCGAAGAGGTTTTTTGGTGGCTCTGTGCTATAATAGATTGAAGACGCTAATAAAGAAGAAGAGTCGGTGGATGTATCCCTAGGGTGGGGGTGAACCACGTAAATCTATGTGTTATTCTTTGTGCTTCGACTTGATGTGTTTATCCCTTCTTTTTCTAAGTGCTTTGATATATTTAGATAGATCTACTTATGCTTTTTTATTCTTAGAGGTGTATGAATGCTAGATTTGACATGTATGAAGATGCTTAGTGCTGATCTACTGGATCTGATCTGTTTTACTATTTCTAAGTGATGAAATACCTTAGATCTAAGTGAATGGTGTGATTCTTTGTGCTATCTGTGAAGTAGAGTAATGGTTGAATATTGATAATCTATCGGTGCTAAGTGCTCTGTAAACGATATAATCATATATTTGTGTCCCAACTAAGGTTGCAAACACCTGAGTCTTGCAACCACCCCTGCCTCTACCTCGGGTGAGACTTCATCTGCTTCGCAGGTGTTTTTGAAAGGGTTGGTAGTTAGGGTTTTGTTGGTGCGCTCTTGTAGCGTTGAACCCTAGGTCTACCCCTGTGCCAACAAATGGTTCTGTTGGTAGGACCTGAAACTGTGATTACTAGGAACTGAGAAAGAGGAAGCTTTGTGCAAAGACTCATCCTGAAATTGTGAAAGCTCTGTGCATAGATTTGTTCCCTAGTGTGAAGTATTCTACTTGATATGAAAAGTTCTGTACTAAAGAGAGAAGGCCAAATTTGAAGAAAAGAAGCCCAATCTTAAGAAAGGAGGTTGGATTTGAAAAAAAAAAAAAGCAAGATCTGGAAGCTTTGTGCCAAGAACAAGGTCAGATATGAAGAAAGAACGTCAGAAGGTCAGATCTGAAGAAAAGAAGCCCGATCCGAAGAAAAGAGGTGAGATCTCTAAGGTCTATGCTCTGATAAAGGTAAGAATAGTTAAAGAAGTCTAGATCTGAAAGCTTTGTGCTCTGTAAAAGTAAGATAAGTGATTTTTTTTGTTTCTAAAGCATGGATATAGGTATGTTTGATAGATTTTGTCCTAGCTTAAAAACTAGGGAATTAATAGATGAAATAAGGTTTGATATGAATAGATCTGTTAAGAATAGCGATAGATATGTTATACCTATGCATAGAAAGAATGTCTGGACTAACAAATGGATGCATAATCCTAGAAAGAACTTGTTGCAGGTTAACTCCTATGATCCTAGTGCATAGTACATAAGAGGTTGGGGATCATTTAAAAGAAAGAGAGGATTTACCCTCTATTACAGTTGCAGAAGACCAAGACATCTTGCTAAGGAATGCCCTGGAAGAAGACCTAGTTGTATTTGTTGTAAGGCTATGGACCATGAAGTATTGGATTGCCCCAGAATGATTGCTAAGCTTGAAGGAATGAATATGAACCAAGAGGCAGATCCAGAAAAGGCAGAAACCCAACGAGAATCATAGAAAGTATTGATACAAATGAAAGAGGCCCTGAATGACCACTGATATGTCAGATTATCAGATATTTTCAAAGAAAAAGAATGCACTGAAGAAAGAATAGGGGACTTCAACATTGACTGTGTTCTTGATGAAGAGACACAAGTGAATATTATGCCAGAAAGAACATGGGAAGCTATAGGAAGGCTTGAAATGATCCCTTCCTTAGGAGGAATAGGATTATTCAGAGGAAAATTGGTCAACCTATGTGGAAATCTCACTCAGATATCTATGAATGCAATTGGAACTTCAACTGAAGAATATTTTGAGATTGTTAAATTTATTGAGGACATCGCCTCGTTTACCATGTTACTGGGAAAACCTTGGATTGATAGAGATCAAGCTAGATGAAAGGAAGAAGAAGAAGTTTTGGAACAACAAAAATAAGAGTTACAAGAATTCATGACCAGAAGGATCGCATAGTTGATTGAAGAACATGAAAACAAATTGAAGCCATTTTGCACTAGAGACTCTGATGTCGAAGCTGCAAGACCTCTAGAACACCCTTAGAAGACTAAAGTACTTGTTCCAAAGGCAGAAGAGATGTTAACCCTGAAAGATTCTCAACAAGCCGTAGTAACTATATCTAAAGAAGATACGAATTAGAATTGAAAGAATAATACTGAGACGAAGCTCACTGGAAAGAAGGCTAGGAAGCTAAGTAATAAAAGGGCTAATATTGAAAAATTACAGAAGTTTCTAAAGGGATCCTCACAGAAGGAAAATTTGCAGAATTTGAGCTTCGCCGAGATATCATAACAACGACATAGGTCACTTCACCATGGCGAAGCAATATAGTTGTTGGGACCGATATATCCATTCGACTTCCGCTCCAAACAGACAGAAAATCAATAAAATTTCACCACCTACACTCTTCTTTATTTGTCTCCTCAGCGCTTGTTACCTTCTTTATTTCAAGTTTATTTACAAACAATAGGCTCTCTAACAAACTTAAAAAAAAATTAGAAATAATTTTTTGGACATCTCCCTATCACCTAAAATTAACAAAAATGCTATTTTAGGAGATAACGACTTCTTTGCTAATTATTTTGCTCAACCTGAGTCATACATCATACATGTTTGTTTCAAATCCATTTCGGATCATACTCTAAGTCTTCAACAACTTTTGTAGTTTCTTTGCTAAATATTTTGCTCAATTTGAATCATACATCATTCATATTTGTTTCAAATCCATTTTGGATCATACTCTAAGTCTATGTAATGATCTCATTTTACTTTGAAATGAGTCATACATCATTCATGTTTGTTTCAGATCCATTACGGATCATACATGCACAATATCTCACATACATGCCATCGCTAATCCCATTGCTGCATTGTACAATTATAAGGTATATCTATGTCCATGCCCATCATCCGTTCTCCATGGTCGGGGTCATCCATTGTTTTCAGTAGCCGGATGCAACTGCAATCAATTACGTAGAAGATCGACAGCAGCTTACCGGAGATTGAAGAGACACAGGATTGACTAGAATCCTATGAGAGCGCTAATGAATTTCCACCGAATCTTTATTTTCTTCCGAGATTGAAAACGATCCCCCGTCTTAGACTCGTAGCGTTACACAAGGATTATAAAAAAAGTGTTTGGAATTTTTTTCATGGCTTTTATGTCAATTTATGTCAATTTAACAGTTGCCTTCTATTATTGGAGCACCTAGTAACTCCCATTATTATGGATTGTGACATACAACCGAGGACCTCTTCGCAGTTCAATTCAAACCATCCGTAGTCCACTATTCGAACAACCGAAGATAATCCCTTCGTGAATGAGGCAGCATGCAATAAACAAACCATTAATCGAAGAACTAAACATATGATCGAAGGTACATGGAAGCATTGAACTGAAATGTTATATTTGATCAGACCATACAAGTTACGCAACTTCAAACAACGCTAAACTATGGTTAGGTGGCAAATTCACATCTTTGAAATTGAAATTTATGGG
>ML785555.1:82521-93637 GCA_009831015.1 Picea engelmannii
CTTGAAAGTGCTGAAAAATTTAAGAATTTAACAGGTAACCTCAAGTCGAATTAAGGCATCCAGAGTTAGAAATATCCATCTTATGGAACAACACTATTTTGATTTGAAAAAAAACGACATCAATTTCCCCAAGCCAAATAATCACAGGAATTAGAATGAAAAGGAATATGAGATAATCGATCATCTCTGTTCTGTTGGTAAAAGGTCTAAGATAATATGAATTTCCGGCTTGGTAAGTAATTCTCCGTGCTTGGTAAGTAATTCTTGGTGCTAGCTAATCCACTTCAAGTCCATGGCGTCCATGGCTGCGGCTGCAGATAAGGCCTGCCAGCAATCCATCGTTATCCTCGACATCAGATTTTCAGATTTTCCCATAAATTTCAATTTCAAAGATGTGAATTTGCCACCTAACCATAGTTTAGCGTTGTTTGAAGTTGCGTAACTTGTATGGTCTGATCAAATATAACATTTCAGTTCAATGCTTCCATGTACCTTCGATCATATGTTTAGTTCATCGATTAATGGTTTGTTTATTGCATGCTGCCTCATTCACGAAGGGATTATCTTCGGTTGTTCGAATAGTGGACTACGGATGGTTTGAATTGAACTGCGAAGAGGTCCTCGGTTGTATGTCACAATCCATAATAATAGGAGTTACTAGGAGCTCCAATAATAGAAGGCAACTGTTAAATTGACATAAATTGACATAAAAGCCATGAAAAAAATTCCAAACACTTTTTTTATAATCCTTGTGTAACGTTACGAGTCTAAGACGGGGGATCGTTTTCAATCTCGGAAGAAAATAAAGATTCGGTGGAAATTCATTAGCGCTCTCATAGGATTCTAGTCAATCCTGTGTCTCTTCAATCTCCGGTAAGCTGCCGTCGATCTTCTACGTAATTGATTGCAGTTGCATCCGGCTACGGAAAACAATGGATGACCCCGACCATGGAGAACGGATGATGGGCATGGACATAGATATACCTTATAATTGTACAATGCAGCAATGGGATTAGCGATGGCACGTATGTGAGATATTGTGCACTTATCCACCTGCACTAAGCAAATATTTGCTTAGTGCATAGCAGATAATGCTGGACTAGGCTAATTCGAGAGCAATATTCTCTTCCGAGTAGCTTTACGGCAGTCCCTTTTCAGCCACCCCGGCGTGTGCACTCCCCTAGATCCTCTGTCCCGTAGAGTATACTGCCAGCCGCATCGATTCACGGTACGTGAGTGAAGGGGATCATTCATCGCTGATGAGGATGGGCTGGCTACATAAACGATGGAAGCGCACTTCCGATTAAACCGTCACTCCGATTTGACTTGGCATTTAAACTCTCCATTAAACTGAGTTACCAACCAAGCCAACGCCATAGCAGTAGTGGGAGAGACTTCTTACCATCTTTTAAATTCGCAATTAAACCGGGAGCCTGAAGACCATGGGAAGAGCGCTGCGGTTTACAAGTCTGAGAGGAGATTGAAGATTGAGCAGGATAGGTTTAGGATCGAGGGAACTCAGTGATCAGTGGAGCGATTTAACTGGAACTCCATGGAACTCCATGAAAGTAGCGTCATTTGCAACCATCTAGACAATCTCCCGAATAATCTCACATAGGTTATTTTACCTATGCAACGCTATTTTTCTACTGCTGGGTACTAATTGAAGATTTAGAGAGAAGCTAAATTGAACGAATTTGTGTGTAAAAAATACCTCAATTATAAACTGCAATTTAATCTACATTTCTGGTTATTCTACCTATTTATTGGCCACATTTTTGAAAAAAAAATTGAACGAATTTGTGAAAAATACCTCAATTATTAACTGCAATTTAATTTACATTTAGGAGGGAATTTTTTTAAAGAAATTAGTAAGTGTAAAACACTTTAACTATAAATTGCAATTTAATCTATACACAGTGTAATTTTAGTTTAAAATGAGATCTTTAAACATACTCAGAGTATGATCCGTAATGGATTTGAAACCAACATGAATAATGTATGACTCATTTTAATCTGTATGATCCGTAATGGATCTGAAACAAACATGAATGATGTATGACTCATTTCAAAGTAAAATGAGATCATTACATAGACTTAGAGTATGATCCAAAATGGATTTGAAACAAATATGAATGATGTATGATTCAAATTGAGCAAAATATTTAGCAAAGAAACTACAAAAGTTGTTGAAGACTTAGAGTATGATCCGAAATGGATTTGAAACAAACATGTATGATTTATGACTCAGGTTGAGTCGTTATCTCCTAAAATAGCATTTTTGTTAATTTTAGGTGATAGGGAGATGTCCAAAAAATTATTTCTAATTTTTTTTTAAGTTTGTTAGAGAGCCTATTGTTTGTAAATAAACTTGAAATAAACATCGGAATTGATTTTCTTAAGCAAAAGAGAGAGTTACAGGTTTCGATGGTTTAGATGGATGACAATGATGTGTTGACAAAGATTATTTTCCTTGTTTAGTGCATTCATTGGCCACTTTTACATCTTTGTCTTTTACAGAGTATACATATATTCTACAAATAACTTCTTTTAATGTTTGATCCATTTTAATATACTCATTTCCACAGCATAAACAAGGAGTATATATTGACTGTTAGTGTTTGCATATCATAATATGTTTTTTAAAAAATAAAAATTTAGTGTTTGATACATTTTAGTATACCCATTTCTGAACAAGGAGTATATATTGACTGATAGTGTTTACATATCATAATCTGTTTTTAACAACAACAAAAAAACATTTTTTGAACTTTCAATATATCAGGGTGGCTTTAATATTTCAATACTTAAATTATAATTATATAATAAACAATAATAATTAAGTTTTAGTTTTGAAATTAAATCCAGTTTGGAGAGATAGTATTAACAAACTTAATGCTATTTATTATTTATAATCATATAATAAACAATAATAATTAAATTAAATCTTAGTTTTGAAATTAAATCTATTTTGGAAAGATAGTGTTAACAAACCTAATGCTTTGTTTGAGTGGTTCTTGTCTTAACAAAGTAAAGTTGTTTTGTAAACCTTTTATAATTAACTACAACTTAAAATAATATACAACATACATTAAAAAAAAAAAAAAACTTAAAAATGAAATAAATTATGATGTATTTTATGTGAATTCAAATTTGACAAAATACTTTAGTTTTAAATAATGTTTTTTCTTATATTATCCCAAACCCCTAACATAGAACTCCAAAGTATTATTTATACAAATATACATAGATATAAAATATAAATGCTTTTTACTATTTTAAACAATTTTTAAAAATAATTATAAGTTAAACTAATTCATAAATTATTTAACTATGCAACTTTATTCAAATTCTTATCTCTTTTATGATCCAAAAAACTTAATATTGAGAATTCATCAATCAATTATAAAACCTAAAATTCATGTATATGCTCCATGTCTTGATACTTGTTAGTATCTATCTCATGATCAAAGTAGTGGACAAACATTTTGTAGCAATTTTGTTTTGTTTGTTTATGTAGCATTGTACAAGGATCCATAATGCCTTTGCATGGTTTCTTAAGCAAACGGGAGAGTTACATCCATCTGTTGTCTAATCTTGTCCAAGCATGATGTTGTTCTGTGTGCATAAGTCCATCAAGGCTAGAGTCTGTAACATGAATGTGCAAACAGTAAGTTCAACAATACTTTTTTTCCTCATTTCCTTCAAGTTCCATTATACAATGGTGATTTTTTTTTTTGAGGTTCATTTTCAATGATTCAAGCAACTTGAATTTGTTTTAATAATTAAGATATTGTTAAATTTATTCATCCAATAAATTGAATCCTCCTAAATGTTTTAAGTTTTTTTATTTATTTTTTCAATAAGTTTTGTTGTTTTGTTTAAAATTGAATAAGAAATTCAGAAAAATGGATAGAAGAGAAGATTTCAATGATTTAGATTATGTAATTGGATGTCTTCTTTCTAAGAATAGTTTACTTGTATGTGTTTTTGTGTAAGTTAATCATTATATTTTGTTCTCAATAAGTTTGTGATGAAAWTTTTGGAAATATAGGTAATATTATCGGGAGCCTGCACTTTTATATTTTTTWAAATATTTTATTCACAAAATTCTTTTCCATATCTATTCATTGTTTTTAGGATTTGAAACCCCCCATCCATGGGTAAAACAAAGACTAAAGCAGTTCCCAATAAAATGCTCTTCTTTTCATTTTTAATTACTCATTTTATTTCTAGTTATTTACAATCAAATTTGTCCAAGCTTGTATTTATTTAACAACTGCAGCTCTGTCCCTAAATTTCTACAGTCATTATCAGCCAAATCAACTGACTCCGCTTTCGAGTTTTTTGAGTTGGGGGAGATTAAATTTTGAGTTTTCCTACGGTGTGCAATGCGGTATGTGGCTATTTAATATTTTTTGTTTAGAAATATGGGGAATTTACCATTACATTTAGTATTTGATCTATTTTTTTTATTTAAACTAGATATGTTTTCAATTAACTTTGTTTGATTTACATTTACCATTTGCTACAGGGGCATATTGCAATAATTGGCATAATGGTGCGGAAGACAAAACATTCACATATCAAGAAGTTCCCTATTCAAAGTTTATCAAACAAAAATATATTTTCAAGCCAAGACCTTGTTTGGAGTGATATACAACGTGAAAATGACACTATTGATCGCACTGCTCTGATACCATACAATAGGTTGGAAGACTTCATTATGGGAGAGCAAAACAACCCGGATGCACCATGTACATTTGTACAAAGATCGCATAGGAAACGCTCTATTGATGGTGAATCGTCTGTGATGGGTCCAACATCCTTGAACTATGCATTGTCAGTATTTATCATGACCTCTTAATCCAATTTATATGTTTTTTCAATATGTATTGCTAAGTTCCAAACAATATTGTTGGTATTACTATTACATGTAATGATCTTTCTTTGAATGTTGGCTATTTTTTAAGTTCCAATGTTGTTATGGCTCAAATGATCTTAGAGGACATCCACAACCATCCTTAAGAAAGCGAAATTTTGTCCAAAAAAAAGGATGTCAATGCAAATTTATAGCGAAGGAAGTGAATGATATGTTAGGGGTTGCAATTATCATCTATAATGAGTACCTACATGAGGATTTCAATGGCTGGCCATGCCATGGAAAATATGATAAATCCGGTGATCCAAAGTCCTTGAGCACCCCTGTCTTTCAAAGGAGATCCAATCAATGATAAAGACACTATGTGGACTTGGTGTTCAAGTTGATACAATATTTGAACGACATATGCTTGATGGGCTCTTTGGTTCTGTGATGGGTGCTAGAGACCTTAATTTATGTAGAAAAGATGTCTCCAATATATTCAACCGCTATTTGAAAGATAAGTATCAATTAGATCCGAAGGATTCTTTGAGTGTTAACAAGTGGTATCAACAAGAGAGAAAATCATTTTTTTCTACCAGCGACGAGAAGGGGAGGATGTACCATTTATAATTGGCATCCAAACAGAATGGATGCTTGATATGATGGTCAAGTGTTCTCACAACAACATGTTGTCTTTGGATTCTATGTTTAGTACAAACAAATATGGGGCGAGTTTCATTAGTTTTTTTAATGTTTCTATTGAGTTCAATGTTTCATTCAATATAATTAGTACTCTAAAATTGAGAAGTTGATTATTGTATTGGTTTGTGTAGTACCAATTATACACAGTTCTCCCCTTCGATTCTCAATATAGTGGTGTTCCTGTTGCATGGGCAGTGTGTTCACCCAATAGAACATCAGATATAGCACAGTGGCTTAGACCACTCCTAGATGGATGTGGGACAATATGCCCAAATTGGAAACTGAACGTTGTCATGACAGATGATGCATTAACAAAAATTAAAACATTGAGGTGAGACAAATATTCTGCACGTTATGAATGTATGAATTACCATTAGCACCTGTACACCTAGATTTTTGTTGTTATTACATTTAATGATGAATATAGTTGGTTGCTAAATGTTAATCATGTTCAATTAACACAAGAACGATATTATTTTTCTTGTAGGCAAATTTTGGGTTGTCGCATCCTCCTTTGTTGTTGGCATGTTCGTCGTGCTTGGTCAAAAAATGCATTTCAATTGGCATCGTCCCCTGAAAGAGCCAAGGAATTATGTCATAGTCTAGGTGAGATAATGCACCGTTGTCATGATCATGATGCCGTTAGTAAGGCAATGCGAACATTCTTTGAAAAATTTGCTCGTGAAGTTAAGTTTTTGGACTACTTCAGAAAACATTGGTTGGAAGGGGATAAGATATGTAAGTTACTTATTATGTTGTCCTAGATTACTTTCCCCAACATATATAGATCATTTTAATTTAGTTATAATTGCATGTCATATTGACTTAACATATTAATGATTGGTTATCTTTTTCTTATTAGATATGTGGGAAAAATGTTATCGGGACTTTCCTCATGCTAATCAAGAGTCTAATAGTTCAATTGAATCATACCATTGCTTCTTGAAGACCAAGTTCTTATGTGACCGAAGGCGTAAATGTTCTAGGAGAATGGATTGGTTGATTTTCTCCCTATTGAAGAGGGTGGAACCTTTTTTTGTGCATCAAAACTATTTGAAGGATTCTGGATTTCTGACAAACTGGAAGAAGGAGAGGTACCTTGAGTCTTCATTAGAGAAATCTAGGAGAATTTATGACAATGATGTTAGCCCTCATGACATTGTTGAAGGTGCATACATGGTTATTAGCCAGACAGATCGTGCAAAATATTACATTGTATCAACATCTACTACAAATGGTCTAGTATGTGATTGCCCATGGGCATTGAGAGGCAACACATGCAAACATGTTTTGAAAGTTAGTGCTCTATATGGAATTTGTAATGAGGTAGCCCAAGAAGATGCTATAGAGGAATTAACAATGGATGAGATTCTAGAAGAACAAGCCACTTATATGTCTCATACAAATGATGCCAATGGGGACAATGAGAATTCTCATGAAAATATGAATGGGAACAATGTTGGAGGAGATGATGGCAATGCCCTTCATCAAGGAAACGATGATTGTGATTTGATTATACAAGGGATGGTAGAGAAACTACAAGTATTTTAGGTGATCCTTGTTTATTGTATGAAATTCATCCATTAAAGTTTACTTTATTCTAATATGCTATGGTATTTACATATCAATTTGAATGTTTTATATGATTCATCTGTTTTAAAATTTCATACATTTAAATTTGCAGGATGCAATTCATAATGCACCACGAGAACAATATAAATGTTTGGAAATGAAGGAGGATTTGGAAAGATTTCTTATTGGTTTTAATGATAAATTTATAATGGACTTTGAATTCACCAATGACCCACAAGCATTGGATGGATCTCTAAGAAGAAAGAAAAGTTGGATTAGCCCTAGATTTAAGCGTCGACGGAGGACTCAATGAGCTCTAACAAAGGACTTGAATGTGAATGCCAAAGAATATATGTCATATGAATTCACCGAGTCTAGCCAACGTGGGAGGAGAAAAGTTTCATCCATGCCAAATCCACAACGCGGAACAATAGTTGCATCCTTGCCAAATCGAGGCAATCAAACACATTTGCCTTTTATCTTGGTATGTAGCATATTAGAATTGTTTTTACAACTATAACATCTCTTCTATAATAAAATCTCTTCTCTTCTATAGTAAAATCAACTTCAATGTCAAAATAGCATAGAGATCAAAACCATTAATACTTCATTATTGTATACCAAATTAATGGTTTTGTCTTTTAAATTGCTTATTGTATGTGCAAGACGGGCCCTCATCCTCACTTATTATTGTGACTGTATTCTTATTATTGTATATATTATATACTCATTTGTTTTGTTATAATAATAGAAAGCAGTGATTGAATCATATATCATGTTTGGTTGTTAATTATGTACCATTCTGATTAACAATACTGTACATAGTAGCTGGTAGTAGTTGGGAAGTAGGCTGTAACGAACTGCGTCGTTACGACAACCACTCTAGTAACAGGTGCAATTTTTTTTTTTTAAAGGTGTGTGTGCGCGTGTAGAAGTAGCAACATACTGAACTGTACGACGCCACTCAAAAAACAACAAGACTCAACCACGAAGTTCAGCACAAGAAGACCGAAGGCCTCAACGAGAAACTACAACAAATAAAACCATAGGAAGAGGTGCACAACGCAGACATTTAGCGACAAAAGTAAACTGACCACCCGCCTGTCCTACCCTACAAGGTTAGGACCTCCAAGACAGATAATCAATGCTCAAGCCCAGGTTCCCATCGATTTTAACCATTTAAGGTCTCAGGGTTGGCGACTGTTCTGAGGAACATGGAGGTGTCTACATCCCACCCGACACAATAGACCAAGCAACCAACTGACCACAATCAAGTACAACATAAATAAGAAGAACAATTGCGCCCCCTTATGGAAGGCGCGTGACAAGGACTCTGACATCAACCCAACCCTCAATAGGACGAGACATTGTCCATCACTCGAATAACATTAACATTCTGATGGCGGGCCATAAATCATTTGCCAAATACAACCTAATGTTAGTATGGTAATCATTTAAAAAGTCAATAAGTCAACATGTACACTAAATTTAGCATTTCGAATTGATCTACATTAAGGGTTTAACCATTTAAAAGCCAGATTCCACGTCATAATGATTTAAACAACCCATCTTTGATAATTGCATAAATAGAATAAATCCTTTGTTTAAACAAACAACTTAAAGGTATAACCTTTTTCCTTAACGATCAAATAGAAGAATAACAACCCGTATTAATGATTAAATGGAAGAATAATATTGCTTTACATGAACTAACAAAATGCAGGACAATTTCTTCCATTAAATTTCATTATATTCCATAGTAAGATGATTCATACAACCACGTTACCTTTCATTCATTATGATACAAGGAATGACCTTACAATGACATACTATGCTAATATTTACAATAACATTCCTTGCGTTAGATTACAATGATATGATAAAATGACATTATAATAACCTTACTTTACATTTATTCAATTACCTTACTAATCTACCTCTACTATCCAATCATAACCATCTCCCTTCCTAAATGAAACTTCAACGAATTCCATCTTTGATAATAAAAATAATAAAGAAAAGAATAAAATAAAATAATTACATTCCATTCTTCCTTACTTCTTTTCTTAATTTAATTAAAAGAAATAAAAGAAATAATAGAAGGAATAAAAATAATAAACGAATGAATTCCTTCCTTAATTTTTCTTAGTTTAAATATAGAAATAACAGAAAAAAAAAGGGGATACTATAATAATTAAAGGAAATAAAAATCTTCCTTAATTTAAAAGGTAGGCCTTTTGGGCTCACGGGTAGGTCATTAATACTCAGCTGCACATGTGTCGAACGAATAGTAAAATAAATTCTGGCTAGAAGACAAGGGGCATGATTACCCTAAAAATACGCTGACAAGAGTATAACACTGTCACTGTGGACCTCTCAATAATAAACTATTATTTCTTTGTCAACAAAACGCAGTGATTAACGCAACCCAACACGCAGCCAATCGCAATGACAGTTAGAAACGCGCAGACCAAAACGCAGCAAGTCCAGAATTATTAACGCAGCTGCTACAACATTTCAGTTATCACAACGATAAATATCATTTAATCCATAATTAATTTAACAACATGAGTCCATTAAATATATGGCAAATAAAAGATAAGTTGGTGACTGAGGATCATGAAGGTTCTCGCCATGTGTGAGGTGCTCAGAACAGTCAATAAATAGTAAAACGTAGACCCAATGGTAAAACACATCAACAGGCATCAAGGATAGTAAAACGCAATAGTGAACTGCATCAAGAATAGTAAACACGCAAACCCCCCCCCCCCCAATCAATAAAAATGGAAAGTAATGAGAATTGCAACACATTCGAGCCAAATGCGTTCGGCATGTAAATGCAGGTCAACGCCCACAGTCACAGAATGAAGGCAGCCATTAACCACGAATTTTGCAGTCATTAACCCAGCCATATACCCACGAGTTTTCGGCATCATCTCATCGACATACGTACGATTTGGCAGTAGTCCAGGAAACGAAAGTCATTAATAAGAAAAATGCATTAACATTAATCTATTTCAGTTATCATTTTAAAACTGAAAGCAAAACATGCGAGGGATTGGGAATTTGGCGGTGGATTACAACCGGAACTGAACTGAATAGACGACAATTTCTTTTGTGTGACGCAGGACTCCTTCGTTTATAAAACTGTGGTATTATATCCTTGTTCTAAAATTTAAACCTACACAAAAGATTCATGTTGAATATTTGAATAATTAAAAACAAATGCATCAGCATTAATCTAATTCACTTGTTATTTTAAAACTAAAAGGAAAACGTGTGAAGGCTTTAAATTAGCGCAAAAAGGAGTCCAGATAAAAGGGATTGGGAATTTGGCGGCTGATTACAATCGGAACTGAACTAAATAGACTGCATTTTCTGTTGTGTGACGCAGGACGGCTCCATTTATAAAACCGTGATATTATATCCTCGCTCCCAAATTTAAACCTACGCCCAAGATTCAAGTTGAAATCTTTGAATAATAAATAATAAATTTAAACGTCGACTACATTGATGACGATTTCGGTCCATTCCCATAATACAAACAGTGTCCATCTCAGCTAAATTCCAGTATGCAAGGATAACTAATAAAGACCCATTTTTCGGAATACAGTGGTAGCACACACAGACCATTTCTAGAATACCAAACGATTTCCATTTCAGATAATTGTTAGGATGCAAGGATAAATAATGTAGACAAAATTCAGCATGCAAATGGCAACAATTTCAGATCATTCCCCAAATACAACGATGGCAGATTCGGATAAATTCCAGAGTACAATGGTAGCTAATACAGACAATTTTCGGCATACAATAACAGCAAATTCAAAACATTTCTCCCAATAAAAGGTTTCCCTACACTATCGCTGGAGCATACAAGACGAACCACACCAGCTGAAACAACATCTTACAACAATATAGCATATCGCCTAAGAGAATAGCTAGGCAGTCTACTCTACCAGAATAAAATTTCATACC
>ML785555.1:121545-132908 GCA_009831015.1 Picea engelmannii
CATCATTTGTGTGCAAAGGGGATTTTGGAGATGTATATGTTTTATTCTAAACATAAAATTAAAAGAAGATATAAGTATGCAACTCAAACATAATTAAATGTAAAATTTTGTTAATGATTATATAAAAGTATAAATACATGAAATCTTACTTTGCATTGTCACATTGAATGTAAAGATGGTTGTAGCATTTGGTTTGTTTCGTTTACATTCTTTTCAATATTTTGACCATCTTGTGGGGTTTGTAATGATTGTAATGGTTCCGAAAAAAACACCTACACCATAAATGCACATTAATGTATAGATTAAAAAAAAAATCTATATAATCAATCACAAATCACAAAAGAAAAAAAAGAAAAAATAGAATATTGATTTTAGTGTTTTTATGAAATAGGTTGTATTGAAGCAAAACTTACTTTCCTGAAAATCCCTTGAAATCTAGGTGAGCGTCGTAATGGTTGACAACTCGATGCTCGTTGGATATCCAAGTTAGTTGAACTATATTCAGCAACAAAACTATGCAGTGATCTCTCCGGGGATTTTTGTTGATCAAGCTAGGCATATCAATAACAATGGAGAATCAATATACAATTGATAATAAAAATAAATACCATCTAAAGTTCAAATGTCTTAAAAACAATGCATGCAAAAAAATTGACTCAACTATGTACTCATTGTTATTACTAGTTACCCCAGAGTTTAATATATGGGTATGCTCATCCAACTCTTCTTCCCTTACAAGGCCCCATTCTTTCTTTTTGTTGTAAAGCAATATCTATGCATTTAGCTGTGTCCATACGTCTACGAGGTAAACTTTGATCCCAACAATTCATTTTTTCATGATTTTTTTTCTTTGAATCATCATTGAGCTGATCAAATGTAGCAACTGACTGCGAAAATGAGTTTCAATGAATTTAGTCAATAATAATTAATTTATATTATTAAAAAAACACACAATTACAAATGTCAATAAATACTTACAACGGAAATAATTTCTTCATTGACAATTCTTTTATATGCATGCTTTCGTGCACGACACAACCTTGCATCAACATCATATTGAATTTTTTCATTCTGTCTTTTAACCTTGGTGATTTTGTTGCACGTTTAACATTTTCATGTCTTACTCGACCTCTTGGCATGGGGGAATTGGAGAGAGATTGTGTTTGATTGCACGATGGTGATTAAGGCCAGATAGTTTTAAACTGGTCATATTAACACAATCACCAACCAAACAATAAAATACTTGTTTCATGCCTTTGATAACTACATCCCATTCATGTCTATTTTCCGCCATTTTCTCAATTCCCTATAAATGAATATGTAAACAACAACGATGTTAAAATGACTATAAGAACACTTTTAAATAAGCAACTATTCCATATGCTTATCTATTCTATAAATTAGATCTTAGCTTATGTGTGCTAATAAAGACATTCATACATGCAACATAGTTTGTGATGTCTCCTATATACCTTATAATGATTTCCATTTTAATACTAAGATTTAGAGTTAAAAACAATCACCACATCATCTCATAAATTAGTCAATCCAGCCTTATCATTGTTTTTTAATGTTATTCTTGATTTTTTTTCCAGCCTAAATAAAATACAATGGTTATGTCAAGAGTGATGAATGCTTGCTTTCGAACTTACAGTGTGAATTAGTGACAAAAAACTTGAAATCTTAAAGATTTCAAGATTAAGAGTCGATAAATGATGTTGAAGGTTTTCTAGCGGGTGTTAAGATTTGGCCAAACTCTTGAGAGATTCGTTATTTCTTTCCGTAGAGAGAATGCATTTGAATATACTTATGTCTAATCTGACAATTTGATTGAAAAAGGGCTCAGATTAATTCGAAACTGTTCTCAATTTGTATACTTTGTGAATACTGAAAATGATGAAGAAGAATGAACCGTTAATGGATTCTAATGGGCATCGTCACTACAGGTAAACGTTCCATGCAACAACTTATACAGGATCTTTACAGTGCCAAACGACATTCAGACAAGCAAATCGGACGCCTGGGAAGCGCAGATTCATCAGACGAGAGAATCTCACAAGTCTGGCGACATCATGATCGACTTAGAGTGTGGAGTAAAGCCATAGAAATGTCCTTCGTCGGATAATGTATATAGAGGGAAAGGGGGCATTAATGAAATTCTTTGAAGATGACATTACATCCGCAACAAAGCTGTGATCAGTTTTTAATGTGAATTGGAAAATGAAACTCGAAGCGCACCTGACAGATTGTATTAGAGTATACCATGAATACAAAGGACAACTTTATTCTATACAGTTTGAAAGCATATTGGCCTGTGGGAACCAAAATTACATCGGGTTCGTCAAATATCTTTGAGAATAATTTAACTAAGATATCCGACTACTGTAAATTAAGATGAAATATTTATGGATACAAGAACGAAGATAGTTAACTTCGTTTAAAAGTAATGAATTTGTTAGTTTACGCAGGCGAGAGCACGCACTCTACCACATCCCCGTCGTGCTCACCTGCTCACAGGATCGATCTCATTCACTCATTCATGAGCCAAATTAGCTCTTTAGATCCCCTACTCGAATCCTCTTCTAAAACACGATCCACAGGTCCTTAACTCCCTTCACGGCCTTCTACACTTTACCGTGACTTTTCCCCGACTCAATATCGAGGTTCGGGGTTTCGTGCTTCTTGATGTCGAGAGTCACTATCCTCTCGATTCCCCGATCGTCGATGAGCTCTCTGCCCAGCCTTAGCCCCTCTAGCTAGGCTCTCTAGTCCATGTGACTAGTCCTTATAAGACCGCAGCCTTATCCTCTCCTGTCGGGGTTTCGGGGTTTTCGATGTCAAAATGCAATCATCCCCTGGATCCGCAATCCTCTGATTCCTAACGCGCTTTAACTTCAGCTAGCCCTTCTAGCTCAACCCCAGGTCCTCGTGACCATTACTCCATGACCACAACCTTATCGCCATCGGGGTTATGGGGTTTCAAATGCCTAAATGCATATGTCTACGGGATTCCCGACCATCCAAATCCTGACTCTCCGTAGCATTGACAGCTGGCCCCTCACGACGGCACTGTATTCCTTCTCCGGTTTGCTGACAGTTGGCTCCCGCTCAACGGAGCTTTCCCCCTTTCTAAGGTGTCGACAGCTGGCCTCCACTCATCGGGGTATCGCATTTCACGATTCCCAAGTGCACAAACACTTTGTCTACGGGATCCTCGATATCCCGATGACTCAAATCTCGATCAACACTTCCTGTCGGGAATCTTCTCGATGACGTTGATTGCTGCCACGCGTCCTCTCTGATGGATGGTCCCGATCTCTCCGGGATTTTGAGACTTGTGATGCCCCGGTTCTTTTGACCTCAGGAACTTCGATTTCCCGACGGCCAATATCCCGACTCTCTGCGGATCTCCATCACGTGTCTCCGCTAACGGATGACACTGATTACTCCTGGTAATTCCCCATGGAAATCCCCGATCTTATGTTCACGGGAATGTCGATATCCCGATGCGCCAAAGTTTCGACGGGTGCTCGATCTCCGCCACATGTCTCCACCAACGAATAGTCCAGATCGCTCTGGTGTTTCGAGACTTGTGATGTCTCAATTCTCACGACCTCGAGAATCCTGAATTCCTTAGTGCCGATATCCCGACTGCTAAGCCTCATGCAGCTCCTGCTCGATCCGACGACTGACGGGTAACTTGCTCAAGATCTAACGGCCCAGATCCGTTCTCTTGCGCACTTGCTCCAGAGGCTAATCTCTGAGCATCTTCTCCCGATCCAACGGCTTACGGGATTCCTGGTTGAGATCCAATGGCTGTCGGTCTCCTCCTTCTGTAGGCTCCTCCTGAGCTCCTCCTGTATGTGGAAATCAACGATCCAGATTTCTTTACCCACCGATCTGACGGTTGTTGCTGCTCCTCCTAGGCTTGCGCACTTCCTTCCCAACCTTGGGACAAATTCACATTCTCAAAGGCTTCGACCTTTGCTTCGTCTCCGCGAACTCCACGACTGTGAGTCCCGCTGTGCGTATGAGAACGCTGGCCCTCCTGAGCTTCTGTCTTTGAATCCTCAAAGGATTCTCCCAACTCCTGCACTCGTTGCAGAGTCTTCAGATGAACTCGCTGGTGCTATCCATCCTGAGTTTTTGCAAACACTCAGACCCCTAAGGGATTTTGTCCTTCCTCTCCCTCAGATGGAGAAATTGACGCCTTCCTGGCTGTCCTGCTGCTCAAGCAACTAAATTGCTGAGTTCTTCTGGGTGTTCAGCAACCCAGTGAAGATCCTTCAGTGGATTCTTCCTTCTAGTAGCAGAACTCAAAGAGTTCTCTCCTCTCTGTGCCTGCCTGCACCCTGACTCGATGCCCTCCTGGCAGAGTTCCTCTTTCACAGAACGTTCAAGTTCCTCTTTCACAGAACGTTCAACAGTTCTGTCTTCTTCCCCTGTGCACCTATGCACCTACTCTATGCCCTCCTGGCAGAGCTTCACAGAATCCTCAGTGATTCTGTTTCCTTTGAACTCCCAACAGAGTTCCTTCTTCAAATGCACCGCAGTGCATACGCTCAGAATGCCCACCTGTTCACAACAGAATTATGTCTGCAACTGTGTGTCTCATACACAGCCTTGCCTCCAAGGTATTCAGCAACCTTGAGGTCTTCCTCCTGAGTTGTTGACTCCAGTTCCTGTGTCGCAGCACGTCTTTGTCTGACTCTGCAGAGTTCAGAAGTGCATCCTCTGTGCACCGGTATTTAGAGACCGCAGTACTATGTCACACCCTCCTAGCATGAAACCTCAAAGACCTTCACCCTGAAATCAAACAAAACTCCCTGCAAATGCACTAACACACACACATTCACAGCATATGAAAGAACACACACAGACATCCATATAACATAGAATGACATGCAGGAAAAATTGCTTCTATATATATTAAAAATTGCAAATGCCTATTTTTACAAGGGTGTTCTCGAGCTCTCTCTGGCTCTCCTCAACTCTCTTCTAACTAACTACCACAATGAGATCTAAAAATCTCTTTTACCTGAGGGGGGTCTTAGAGCGCTTCCCTCCAGATCTACCTACCCTATTCAATCGCATTGAATGGGTTGTCTAGTCCACTATCAGATCTAGATCTTAGCCATTACACACATTAAAGGCCGATCTACCTAACGCCTGCACAAAGGCACGACTTCTATGGCTCACCAGCCTAAGCATTAATTACATTCAATCTCAAATTCAAATGAGGTTGCGCCTCTCTCTTCAGCTTTGAATGCACGCTCTCGACGTGGCTGGCTGGCTGGCTGACGTGGAGAGATGCTCCTGCATCATTAGTGCATGGATCTATTTTTCTATATCTGTTATATGATTAGGTTTCTCAATTCCATGACAAGATAAACTTATGAGGTTACACACATCTTAAGTGGCATTACACACATCAATACTTATGTGATTATACTTTTACATGCATGGTTTAATCTTTGATACTAAAAGCATATGTCAAGTTTAATCTTTAATACTACAAGCATATGACTATTGGCAGGATCAACCAGGTAACCATTAAAGAAATAATCATTGATTTAATCGGCCATTCACATTTACCCTAAATTCACATTTATCCTAAACTGATTTAATGGGCCATTCACATTTACCCTAAAATAAGTAACACAGAAAATCTTTGTTTAAATCTCATCTATAGTGTTGTGTTTAAATCTCATCTATAGTGTTGTGAAGGAAATTGGTATTAAGTTATTAATTGAATCTAGCTCGTGTAAATTTGAGAGTACCCAACTTTTATTCTCTGAACATTGTAATTCTATTTTGAATTGTTATTATTAATTTTTTCAAACACATAATCTCAATGATACATATTAATCTCAACCTCCGAAAAAAATTATAATGATTTAATGATACATATTAATCTCAACCTCCAAAAAAAATAAAATGATTTATTGTCGGGACACTCTCAAACATCTGGAAACTATACCAAAAACACTAATTCAAAGCTAATTGGACAACAAAATAGTTTCCTTTCAATTGGAACGAGACACTAACCCTTCTTGAGTGTTCTACGGACTGCTGTATATGCCAAATAAATCTATAAAGCTCCACGTAGAGAGATGGAGGTTTCATAATGTTACTTGGTGCAGTCTCATGAATTTTCTTAATGATGAAGGTTGCTTGCTATAAATGAATTTACAATTCCTATCCATTATAAATGAATTTACAATTATTATTCATTATGGGAATTCCTATGTGGATGCCACCCCTTAGCTGGGTTATAATGCAGTCTCATGAATTTTCCAATTTGTTTAATGATGAAGTTTGCTTGCTATAAATGAGTTTACAATTCCTATCATAATTATGGGATATGGGAATTCTTATGTGGATGCCACCTCTTAGTTGGGTTATGGGATCACTAGCTATAGAACAATATGTTATAGAACAATATAAAAAGACTTGAAGCCACTTCAATCCAAAATGAATCCTAGAAATTTTCTATGGAATTCTATTTTTAATCTTTCTAAGCAACCTAATCATGGTACACATTTTGCTACTACATAAAACACAATAAACTACTCCCTTGTTATTCAACTCCTTGGTAGTCCTCTTCCTCTTAATTCTAGTCCAATCTATTGTCTACTTTAAAATTAGAATCCAACAGATTTATGTCTCTTTGAATACTTGACGTACAACAAGGTTCTACACGACATGATTTTTCTCTATTCATCTTGATCTTTATTACTATGCTACAATATCTTCTTTATCTCTATGATTTCCTTGCCATTGTCCTATCATCTCAAGGTTTTACTAGTCTCTTTCATGGAGAATAGTCTCTCCTCAAGATTTTACACATCCCCTTTCATGAAGAGTAATATGTTCCCTTAAAGACAATGCATCCCTACAAAAGTCCCAATTTAATTCATTCAAAGAGCTTCCTCTTCTACCCTTTCATGAAGAGTAATTTGTTCTTTTAAAAACAATGCATTCCTACAAAAGTCCCAATTTAATTCATTCAAAGAGCTTCCTCTTCTACCCTTTCATGAAGAGTAATCTCTTCCCTTAAAGACAATGCATCCTTACAAAAGTCCCTTTTTAATTCATTCAAAGAGTTTCCTCTTCTACATAGTTGATGAGAGTTAACAAGGGTCCCATTTGAATTATTCTTGGGTGCATAAAAATAATGATATAGTTAGAATTCCTAATGTAATAGCGTCTTTCTTCTCCATTTTAGTCTTTTGTTTTCTTTTAAATCAAACTATCGTTCTAATAAATCATTATTAGCATTAAAAGAGTGATGAGGGGTTAAGATAAGTACAAAACCTAACCATACCATGGTAACACCACCACATGGTCCTTATAAATACATTTACATGTATTCCTAGACATTAGTGATTCCTTGAATTTGACCTTTGCATACTTACACTTTTGACATATGGGTTCATCTACATAACTTTATTCTCATTACAACACTTATCTACAACTAGCACATAACTGGGTCCAATATAATCTAGGCATTGAAATTGGGGATATTACATTCCCCTTAAAATAACAATGTCATTAATGTTCTCTTTTTTTCAATAATAATCTATGTCTTTTTTCTTGAGTGACACTTGCACTACCATCCTCTTCATTGCAACCCTGTATAGTAGTTGGCTATATCAGACAACAATGTTCAATCATTCCTTTCAATAACTTGGAATACCTTCAAGATATTTAGCATTCCATTCATCAAATTAAACCTATATATCATAGCCAATTATATAAATAATTATTCCATCCTTATGACTTTATTTTTTTTTAATTTCAATTTCATCACTTGAGGATATATATTCATAAAAAATATAAAGTATGCAAGTTAGGCCAATACTTATCTATATGAATATGTATTCATATGGATACCATGGGAAATACTCGACTCATGGTTTTCTCTTAAACACCCAAACACATATTTCCTTTTTAATCTGAGCTAGCACTTAACATGCATCTGCCACTAAGCCATTCCACTTTCCCCTTCCTTGCTACACTAACCTTTCTAGGCTCAACCATATCCCCTCAAGTGATAGATATTGCCAAGGATTTCACATGCAACAACAACATGAACTTAAGGAGTCATATTGTGAGGGTGTCTTGATGGAAACCTCTAATATAACATAGATTTAGGTGATCAAGGCCTATCACAAGGTTCTAAGGTCATCACAATAGAATACTTTCCATCCTTTCAAACTTACAACAACCATCATCCGTCCTGCCTAGACATATCCCTCATATCACATGTATCATACACATACAGTTATCATGATATTTTATTATCAAAATGTCAATTAGAAATTAAATATGCTTCTTATGGAAATACTATTTCACAATTATGAAACTTTTCTCATAATGTTTATTGCAATATCCCTTGAAATAGTAGTCACCAATCTTCATTATGGGATTATACTCGTTGCAATATCTAGTTGAGAAATTTCTACCTGTAATTTATCTTACTTATCAGTTGCCACTAGCTCAATGGGTTAAGGTGTGGGTTTTGTTTGCTAGGCAACTTGATTTCAATACCCTTACCATGTCTTTATTCGGGAGGAGACACCCAAAAATCCAGCCACGTTAATGGTTGGTGCGGTCCAGTCCAGATGCGATCCTCAACGGATTACATCCCCTAGGTTGTGGTTTCTTATCCAATGGTTGAAATAATAGCCCCAGATGTGAAGAGCTTGACACCTTGTTTGTTTATCCCAGAGAAGAGCCACATAGAGAAGAGCCTGATAACAAGGTATCCCAGAGAAGTGTTGAGGTTGTTCTATGTATTCTTAAGTTTTGTTTCTGATCGGTCATTCATAATGTCAATCAATTAAATTGACGATATATAGATTACATCAATCAGTATATCTCAGAGAAACAAGAGAATCTATGACCTGTTTCAAGTAACTTCTGGACTTCACATGTGGATGTTATCGAGCACCAACAACATATCTGGCACAAAATTGTCATAGATCCAAAAATAAAAGTGAAAAATATCAACAAAAAATGTGCATACGATTAAAAAATTTGATGATTCCACTGATTAAATTATTCAGAACATGGAAAACAAAATTATCAGAGATTAATTTTTTTGTAAGTAAAAGTAAGACATTATCCAAAGAAAATGTGCACACGATTATAAAATTGGTGATTCCAATTGGTTTGTCCGCTGATTCAGGCATTCAGAACATGGCTACTAGATGATTGATTACATATAAAAAAAAATGGTGATAAAATACAATGGTTATGTCAAGAGTGATGAATGCTTTCTTTCGAACTTACAGTGTGAATTAGTGACAAAAATCTTGAAATCTTAAAGATTTCAAGATTAAGAGTCGATAAATGATGTTGAAGGTTTTCTAGCGGGTGTTAAGATTTGGCCAGACTCTTAAGAGATTCGTTGTTTCTTTCCGTAGAGAGAATGCATTTGAATATACTTATGTTTAATCTGACAATTTGATTGAAAAAGGGCTTAAATTAAGTCGAAACTGTTCTCAATTTGTATACTTTGTGAATACTGAAAATGATGAAGAAGAATAACGGGCGTCGTCACTACAGGTAAACGTTCCATGCAACAACTTATACAGGATCGTTACAGTCCGATGTTGTTGCAGTCGCTGCCACAACAGGGGCAGCAGGTATGGCATGCATTCCTGAAGTTATATTACACTAGTATAATTACTTACTAACTGTTGTGAGCAGTGTTGTACAGATGGTAAAGCTTGCAAAATTTTTGCATAATGTTGTAGCAGATCCTTCACCTAAAAGTTTTGGAATATATTTACTTGAGAATTTCTACGGTTTGAATACTTGTAGATGATTATGATTTCCTAGGATTAGGAATTTAATTTAAGGGTTGTAAAACTTTATCGGATTGAAGATATGAAACAAAACAAGCGAGCATTGTTGAAAGATTTAGATGCCACCAGGAATAGCATTTTCTAGGTGACAATCAACATTACTGCAAAACTAAAGAGAAAAATAAAGGTTACTGCAAAAATTTTCACATTTCTTAGCTCTGTACAGTGTTGAACAGTCAAATTTTCAAGAAGAGGGCATTTTGATACGAAACGGTCAAGTATATCATCATTTGTATAGATGAATGATAAGGAACAGGTCACAAGGTGTCTGAAACCGCTGAAGTAAGGGGGTAGTCGTATAAAGAAAAACCACTCGAGCTTCAATAATGTTAGGCATTCGTAAGAAAATAAAGAAGATGGAAGATCCAAGAAACTGTTAGTCAAAATATTGCTGAGAGCAATTTGTTTCACTCTTTTCGAAGATGCGCATTGAACCTATTTCTGAAAACATTTACCAATGTTTTCTCTGTCAATATCACCCATGGAAACTGAAATTTCAAAACTTTCAAGCTGAGCAGAATGAAAGAACATGACACTATTAATTGCTAATTTTGTTGTTTCTCCTTCAACGAAACATTCGCTGGTAAATTTGAGATGGGTTAATAAAGTGCAGAGGTATCGCCATCTACTAGATAACACAGAACAATGTGTTGCATCTGTTAAAGAGAGTTTTGAAAGAATGTTAGAGGAGAGTAAGTTGTCTCGCAAAGCACTCAGTATGTCACTTGCCATTGATGCAGTTTTCAGAGGTGAAGCAGGATGAAAATGTAAAGGAGGATATAACACCTAATGCAGAGGAGCATGAGCATGTGTTGTCATTCCCAGAAGCAATATTTACTGGGGAGTAGGCTAACTCGGGAGCAATCTTCCTTCCCGAGTAGCAATCTTCCCCAAATCTGAGCATTATGCTTGAATTCAAATGTCCCACTAAGAAATTATCAAGCATAGATGGCTTACCGTGAAGCTCGCTCCACGCTCTGGTCGAATGAAGGGTGAACGAAGCACTAGTGTGGCTTATCGTGTGCTAGCTCCAAGCTCTGGTCAAATGAAGGGTATGCGTTGGTCTGTATGCTACATTGGAGGATGCAAGGGTCGAAGGTGTGAATGTTTGGTGGTGAATTAATGCAGGGAGTTAATAATTCATAATGGACAGAGATTTAATCGACAGGTGCAAGATATGACGGTAAACTCAGCAGGTGCAAGATACGACAGTGTTGGCAGTGTACTCTACGGGGTAGAGGATATGGGGGATAGTGCACATGCCGGGGTTGCCAGAAAGGGACTGCCATAAAGCTACTCGAGAGAAGATTGCTCCCGAGTTAGCCTACTCCGATAATGCTTGCCCTAACATTTTTTTTACAACTCGCACAGTTAAATCCTTTCTCTATTGTTAGTCCCTTTTTTTTTTCATTCAACATTTTCAGATTGGAAACCTGAACGTCAGTATGCCCATTTGACTTCCTGAATTTTAAAGAATATTCAGGAATT
>ML785555.1:134288-147293 GCA_009831015.1 Picea engelmannii
ACCGGCGATGTGATGTATATCGCTGCAGGCGTGCCTTGCCTTTCACGCCATTGCTGTATCGTCCTTCAAACGGGCGATGTGATGTATATGGCTCGGGCTCGTGACCTTCTACGATTATTGTGCCTCACAGTGTTTTTAATAGTATAACATACAAAACACCAGAATATAAAGCCTTGTCACTTATTTGAAACTCAAGAAAGCAAACCTTCGCTTAGAAACATGAAAAATCAAGTTTTTGAAATTTTATGAATTTTCGAAGTTTAAGTCAGTTACCTTCAACTTCCAAGTCTTATGGATCATTTCAAGAAGTGAGAATAAAATTTGTTTAATCTTTTATAAGTTTTTTTTTTCCACGAGAAAAAAGTGCTCTTTATATTCAAAAGGATATAAATATTTACAAGACGACTTCACTTACAGCATCGAAATGAAATACAAGGAGAAATCCGCTATATACTTGTTCATAAGCAACAGTGGCCTAACTTTCAAGACTATATCCATCAAGGCACCAAATCTGCTAAGGAGAAATCAAATCATAGGTTGATCTTGTAGATAGGTCCTTCATTGCCATCCTCCCAATAAGAAAAACTAATTTGGCTCGGAGGGAGGAGCAATGCCTTTTTAGAGAGGAAGTCTGCCTCGGAGTTTTCCTCTCGGAAAATATGCTGGAAGGTGAGCTTGCTAAAGAGTAAAGTAGCATCCTTGGTCCTATCTTTCCAGCAATTGAGAGCTGCCACATGGAAGTCTGCTAGTCCATTCAGCCAATCGATTGTGAGCTTGGAGTCACCAAGGAGTAACAAGGTATCGGTATGGCAACTAGCCAGCACTAGCGAAGTCCAAGCAGCTATTAGTTCTGCCTTTGTGTTAGTACCCTGACCACCGTTCAACGTCCAGCGAATACTGGTGTGTGGGCTTAATGCTATTTTTCCCTCGGCTCCACAATACGCACCTCCTTGTTGTGAGGCCCCATCGAACCAGGCCACCACCCTATCAACTGGAATTTGAAATGGTTGTCGATCCAGAGGCTTTGGCTGTATTGTCTTGCCAAGATTGGTTGCCTCTGTCAGAATGTAAGATGTGATAAAGTGGAAGGACGACTTCTTGTCATTGAAAATAGCCGCATTTCTGGACAGCCAAATGAGCCAGCACAGGTGTGACGGAAGCAAAGCAAGAGATCTGTTATTCTGGATCCAGTTTTGAAAGCATGCTTTGACATCATTACTGCCCCAAAATGTGGAAATATTTAGAGCAGATGTGATATAGGTCCAAATCGAACAGGTGAATGAGCACTGTACAAAAACATGCAGCGTTGATTCCATATCCCTGGCACAAAGAGCACAACGATTCGGGCCCTCCCATCCGCGCTTTTGCAAATTGTCCCATAGCAGAAGTTTATTTTCGAGAAGGAGCCAAGTAAATAATTTGTGTTTTAGAGGGCCGTGTTCTCTCCATATCCTCTGTCTCCAATTTGGAATTACTGTCCTCCAGTTTTGTGCTGCCAGAGCAAGATAAACATTCTTTGCCGATAGCAATCTCGACCGGTCTCCCCCGATCCAGATTAGGGAGTCTTCCTGAGGATGCAGTCGCACGCCGGAAACTTTGAGTTGATGTGTGAACTCGTCCCATTCTGTCCTGTGTATCGGATCGAGCTGCAGTTCAAGTCCGCTCAGCCAAGAGTCACTCAGTGGGCCGGTTAAAGTCGGGCGGTGGAATTGTTGAAGGAAATGGAGGATTTTTTCATGTAGAAGGGCGCGCAGCGATGAAGAGAGGCTCGCTTTTCTGCCCAGACCCAAAATACAGTCATTACCAACTTCAATCAGGTGCTCGTCTCCTGGATACCATGAAAGCCCCTTTAATATAATTGGGAGGGTAGAAGAAAAAAATTTCCAGATCGGCGAACCTGTAGCTAGATGTATCTCAGCGTGTCTGATCCATATATGAACTGGGAGATGATGTAGATACTTTGTTGTGATGACTGTATTCCAGAGTCTTGGACTAGTTAAAATTTGCCAAAAGGTATTGGTCGAAAGAGCTTTGTGGAAGAGGGGCAGGTTTTTGAGGCCCCAACCCCCCATCGAGTTCGGTTTAGAAAGCTCCTCCCATTTGCTGAGATGAAAGCATCTAGTCTTGTTGCAGCCAGCCCAAAGAAAAGAAAATGAGAGTTGACGGAGCGACTTCAATACGGTGGCTCGAATGTGTGCTAAAGCCATCCAAAAGACCGGAAGGCTTTCTAGCACCGCTTTAATCAGAATAAATCTTCCTCCTATCGAGAGAAACCTGTGTTTCCAGTTGAGAATTTTTCCTTCGAATCTGTCTAAAAGCCAAGCCCAATCTTTTATGGTGTATCTGGAGGATTTTAAGTGAAAGCCTAAGTAGGTAAAGCCCTCCTCAAGCTCAAGGAAATCAATTCCAAAGAGTGCTCTTAAGTCGCGTTTTAAGGGCTCCTGCGCGAATGAAAACAAGAAGGAGGATTTAGAGGCATTGATTTCTAAACCAGAGACTTCACAAAAAGTTGTTAGGATCGAATGTATGATGGACCACTCAGCAAAATTTGCAGTTGTCAAGATCAAAATGTCATCAACAAAAAGGATATGAAGAATATGAGTCAGCCCTGCCACTTTGACTCCTTTCAGGAGACCCTCCGCTTGTTTGTTCTTTAATAAGATGTTGAGACCTTCCAGGATTAGAATGAAAAGAAGGGGGGAGAGTGAGCAGCCCTGTCGGAGGCCTCTCTCGCAATGAAATGCCTTTGTAGCTTCACCATTGATTAAAATAGCCAGGGTTGCCGAGGAGATACAACCCATTATCCAATTTGATGTAATAGTGCCGAAACCGCTCTGGATTAGAATGAGGTCCAGAAAATTCCAATTTATGCAATCGAATGCCTTTTTAAGATCCAGTTTTAGGAGAATGGCTTGTAACTTTTTTGTTTTAATACTGTGGATGCATTCTTGAGCTACTCCAACAGCATCAAGAATCTGTCTTCCTTTGAGGAAGCCGAGCTGTTCTTCGAAAAGTGCCCGAGAGAGAAATGGTCGGATTCTAACAGCAATGAGTTTTGAGATTATTTTGTAACATAAATTGCAGAGCGAAATGGGGCGGAAGTCATTAAAATGCTTGGGGAAATTTGACTTAGGTATCAAGACAACAAAGGTTTTGTTTAAATAGGAGCTAACAGTCCCTCTTATTCTCGAGTCTTCTATGACATCCAGAATGTCCTGATTCATTAGGTCGAAGAAATGAAGGAAGAGCTCAACCGACCAGCCGTCGGGACCTGGGCTTTTCTCTCTTTTAAAACTTTTGATAACCGCGAGAAGTTCCTCCTTAGAACATTGTGCATGTATTAGATTTTCCTCCTCGGGAGAGATCATTCTTGGGAATAATCTGGCTGTTGTAGTCTGCGCAACAAGTGTAGGAGTTGGAGAAGCTTTGTAGAAGGTTTTAAAACGAGTGTATGTCGTCGGCTTGATCTCAGACTGTGACTGGTATATGGTTCCAGTTGTATCTTTGATCTCCCAAATTTGTTTTTTTGCTCTGCGGGAGCAGGCCACTCTGTGAAAGTAGCTGGTATTCTTGTCACCCCTAGCCAACCAGAGAATCCTGCTCTTTATACGCCATCTCTCCTCCTCATCCCGTAGCAGATTGTTTCTTGCGTTCTCTAGGCATCGGATCCTGTGTGTTGTCTCCACGCTGCTAGGGAGTTGAATCTGTTGTAATAGTAGATACTCCAGCTCTCATTCTATGCTGTTGAGTTCGGCATGTTCCCTGTCCTTTTTCTCTTTGAGCCAATGTATCGAGAGAGATTTTAAGGAGTTGAGCTTACGGAATAAATTCCCTTGTGCGTCTCCTGGAATGACAAGAGTGCCATCCGTCCAAACATAGTTAACTAGAGTGGTGTAGCTCGGATCCTTCAACCACTGCGCATTAAATTTGAAGGGTAGACCCTTATTGTTGCGTCCTTCTCCTATCTGGAGACATATCGGTGTGTGATCGGACAAGAAGGGCATTTTAACCCAAGCCCGACTATTGTAAGAAGGCAGGAGTAAGCTCTCGGCTACCGAGCCTTTTAGATATTTTTGCAGCTCCTTGTCTACCGTTCCTCCAGGTCGGTAGTAGCTCCGGCGGTTTAATGTCAATCAGAGCATTTTTGAAAAAAATCTGCTGGAAGAAACTTGAAAGTGGGTCAGTCATTGCCAAGTCTCCCAAGTTTCGAGAGGGCTCGTAGTTAAATTCAGGTCCCCGACGAGAATGAGATTCTCTGCCGCCAGAAGTCCCAGGTTGTCTAGCCACTGCCAGAAGTCTTTGCGTCCAGTACAGGGACCATAAACGTTGCAAGTTGATATGTCGATTAAGTTCAAGACTAGTCCCAGATAGCAAAATTCCCCCAGGACTGAGCATCGGAGAGAGTTTAAAAAAGGCTGGGTCCCAAGTAACCAATAGGCCTCCCAAAGTTCCCACAGAGCTTGCCGCACATGACAGCTAGCTCGGTCGAAGGAGGTGCATGAAGTCTCTAGCCACAGATGCAGCGACCAGGGTTTCTTGAAGGAAGATGATGGAAGGCTGAGTCTGATCAATGATTCTTCTCATGGAGGCTTGTTTCAGAGGTCCTCCGACCCCTTTGATATTGAGGGATAACAAGATCATGATTTTCCTCTAGCAAGGGCTTTGATGCCTCTAAGTGCCCCTTGTGATTGAATAGGAATGTTAACTACCACTGATGTCGAGCCCGTCAATGTCTTTTTCCTTGCACTGCGAGTTTTTAGAGGAGAGAGCTCCAAGCCAACTCCTCTTGACCAGGTAGGGTCCAGCTCTGTTGAAGGTTTCGGTCCTGATGAAGAAGGTTGGTCAGGTAGGTTCTCGGAGCCAAGAATTTTATGTTTTCCATGATAGGTGTGGAGGGGGAGCGATTCAAAAGGAAGATGAGTTTCAGGGGTAGCATCCCGAAGCATATTATCCAGTTGTGAAGCCGAGTGGGAGGGTTCAGTGTAACCTGCTAGGACAATAGGTTCTTGGGAGACTTCAGCTGTGGTGTATGGGTCAGTCTCCAAATGTAGAAGCGTAGTTGAAATGTGATGTGCAGTATGAGGGTCGGGGGATGATGAAGGAACAACAACAGTTGGGAGAGTTGTGTTTGATAAGGGGGGTTCAATGGAAGTGTTTGGTAAGGTGGTCGAGAGATTAGGAGACAAACAGGAATTAGTATGCTCAGAAATGAAATGCTTATCCGAGGCCGTGAAAGTACTGTATAGTGAAGGGCATAGTTCTTGAATCTTACTCACCAGTGAGTCTTCTGGAATAGAGTCTTCACTTTGATAGTACTGTGAGTCAGTTGGTAAATTTGGAGACGAGATATATCCATTGAAGTTTGCCTCTTCTGTTGGGTCCATGATTTCCTCTGGTGGGGGATACTTGTAACAATCTCTTCTCAAGTGACCAGTTCTTCGGAAGTAGGAGCAGCGGAACGGAATGTCCAGATAGTCTAGCCTCTGTGAGTGGATTTGTCCTCGCCAGTCTATCTCCAAGACCTCAGCTAAACCAGCCTGAATATCTAATTCCACATATATCCGAGAAATTCTTCTGTCTGCTGCCTCTAACATGTTGGAGTCTAGTTTGAGAAAACGTCCTAAAGTGGTTGCAATCATTTCAAGTGCTTTCAGGTTCCAAAGCTGGAGAGGGAATCCTGGGAGGAGTACCCAAGTATGTCGGAAACTAAAGAATCCTGTAGCCGGGTTAAAACCTAGTCTCCAACGCTTTAGCATGAGACTTCCCCCGTCAATGGGCCAAAAGCCTCTCAGGATTATAGCAGAGTCTTCCATGGTCTTAAAAATGAATCCTATCCATCCATGTTGTAGCAGGTGATACTTAGGAAGGTATCCAAGAATAGGTCTCCAAGTTGAGTCCATCCAATCTTTGAGCTTTTGCTTGCAGTTCTGTTTGTAGGCTATGCGACCAACTAATGCACACAGTGCTAAGTTGCAGGCTTCGGTAAGCCCAATATCCATACCAAGCACAAGTTTGGGGTGCCTACGTTTGGGCTTCCAAACCTTTTGAGGGCGCTTCTGTGATCCAGGTTTATGGTGTGTGGACGAATGCTCCAAAGTCTTGTAGTGTGTTTGTGAAAGGGTTTTGTGGGGACCTGAGGAGTGCTGTGAAATAAATGGTTGAGGCGAGACAGGACGTGGCTCATCCAAATGGGGTAGGGTCGGGTCATCTGTTAATGCAACAGATATATGATGAGTCCTTGCAGATGAGTAAGGAGGAAAGGGACTAGAAGCTAAGTGCAATGGTGCGTCGAGAGTCTTGTTTGACTGATAATATTTTGCACAGAGTTCATCTATCGAGGCCAGTGTTTATGGGTGGTCCCAAGGGTCCCCTAGGCTCTCGACAGATCTAAACGCTTCTTTTGTCCCCATGTGCAGCTTTAAGAGTAAATAAAACTGAAGGGCGCAAGTCAAGGACGGATAGCACAGGCAGGTAGGGAGATCCGACTGATATAATGGTTTTATAAAAATAATGTAGTCAGGGAAAGGAGAGTTGTGTCAGGATACACTCAGAGCAGTTCAGGGAATCCAATGCTAATATTGGAAAGTGTGGGTAGAGTTCAGGTAAGGCTTGAAAGCTTGGAAAATTGCCTGTCCAAGTATAAAGACAAACTGTGTGCAAAAAAAGGAAAAAAGCAGCTGGATGAGTAGGAAGATACCGCCCAGTGGTAGTTGTTACCAGCCGGGAGATAGGAGGTAAGGCGAAAATAGTTAAAAGAGAAAGTGAAGCCAACCACAAGGAGATTACCGCAGTTTGTAAGTGCC
Organism: Picea engelmannii; assembly: GCA_009831015.1. Classification (NCBI taxonomy): domain Eukaryota; kingdom Viridiplantae; phylum Streptophyta; class Pinopsida; order Pinales; family Pinaceae; genus Picea; species Picea engelmannii. The sequence continues at coordinate 141,092 of ML785555.1, forward strand.
TGGAGACCGTCTGTACATGGACATCCGATCATGGATCCGCCAGTTGTGTGTGCTGGAACCAGTGTCTGGTTCAAATTTCGCCATGGGCGCCAAAATTGCCAGAGCTCTTCCTTAACTTATAAGTTGAGAAGTGAGAATAAAAATTGTATGATTTTTTTAAAGTTTAAGTTTTCTGGGAGTTATAAGAACCGTGGATCATTTAAAAAGTAAGAATAAAGCATCATAAATATTAATAATTTTAAAAGTGCTAAATAAAAAGATTAATAATTTAAAAAAGTGATGATTAAATATTTTAAAGATTAATAATTTTTTTTAAAGTGATGAATAAGTCATCTTAAATATTAATATTAATTGAGTATTTATGTTTTTGTGAGTAATTATAAAATATTTTGTTGTAAAACAATGTAGATAACAAAAATTAAAAAAATTATTTGAACATAGTTGAGTTATGGTAAAAATAAAAATATAGAATACATACACGGACATGGCTATAGAGATATATAAAGATATATTAATGGCCATTAATTGTGTATTCAAGTCAAGCTTCAACATGCTCTTTTCGTCAACTGGTACAGTGGCCAGTAAGACGACGACGAGCAATATCCAGCCTGCTGCAGAGTCTTTAAGACTCTGCAGAGACTGGATGACCGTGCACACGTTTGTGCGCTTCATACCTCCATCCATCGGCATACATGCTCGGCATACCATCGGCATACACGCTCGCTCATCAACTTCGTGGCTGCCATGGCTACACATCAACGATCAACTCCACGTCAGCAATCGATCCAGCCTGCCCTTTCCCGGAGCGTCGTTTCCGTTTTCCGTTTGCGAGCAACGTTTTCGATGTGCTCCGCATTCCGCGTCTGAATGTACTCTGAGATTTCATATGCGATCGAGGCGCGGCTCGCCATATCCAGCTTTTATAACCGGTTTTAATTATCCAACTACCCATCAGATTGCCTTCTACTTGTAGCTTTGTGTATTGCCACGTTTTTATCCTTTTATCTTTGATTTTTTGGGAGAATGTTTTATTTTCGAAAAAACTCGTGGTGGAGTGACTCAACCACTCTTTGGTGAATGATTTTTCTTTTCAAAGATTTTATAGATGAATTCATTTTGATCAATTCTGTTGTATACCATCTCTAAATTCAAAATAATTATATAGAGTTGATGTGTATGAATATTTTATATTGTAATATTTCTTTTATTTACTATTTGTATTTAACTTTGCATTTATATCGATTTCATATAAAATAAAATATTATAAAAAAGTTAAAAAATAGAGAATAAAAAATATTTTTTCTTAAAATAACATCCTTATATCAACATTAAATTTAAAATAGCATCAAGTATATGGACATTAAATTTTAATGTTGAGTTCAAAATATTTGTAATATTTTTTATACAAAAACATTAAATTTTAATGTTGAGTTCAAAATATTTGTAATATTTATGATACATAAAATAAACTTTTCTTTAATATATTTTATTATAAGAACATTAAATTTTAATGTTGAGTTCAAAATATTTGTAATATTTATGATACATAAAATAAAGTTTTCTTTAATATATTTTATTATAAAAACAAAATGTTAAAATAAATTAATTATTTTTTTATCAATTTAATAAATTATAATTTGTTTCATGATTTATAATCACTATTCTCATTATTAATAATAAATTTAATATGAATTAAATAATACACATTCATATCTATTTATATATAATATTTAAAACTAAATTATATTAATTATTAAAAATATATAAATTTAAAATTGGTTTCATGGTTTATAACTACTATTATCATCATTAATAATAAATTTAATATAAATTAAATAATACACGTTCATATTTATTTATATATATAATACCATAAAACTAAATTATAGGTTTTTATCAATCCACACTATTAAAAATGTGTTGTATGATACCAACCATATATAGATATCCATTTTAGTGGAAAACGGAAAGTGATTTCATTATTTACATTATTCTTATTGTAACGATGGAAAAAGTTTATATAATTTTTTTCATTTTAAATTTTAGATAATTATTCATTTCACTCATCGCAAGCACAATAAAAGAAAAAGAAAAAGCATACTCTTCACATTTTTAATAGTGTTATACTAAAAGAAACATATATTAATTAAGAAAAATCTATATATGTGGTTATTAAAACTTTTCTATTTTATTTTGCACGTAAAATGAGTGTGTGGATGTCTAGTTTCTTTTTTTCTTTTTTTTCGAAAGTGGAAAAATCTATCTTAATTTACTTGTTAATTGACATTGAAGACAATAATTATTAGCTACTATATGTGAATGTTGATTGACTCATCATTGTTATTTAAGGAAAAATACACGATACTAATTGGTTGGTGGTCCATAAGGGGGTAGACTTTCACTCCTACCAGATGCCTCATGTGCCTTTAGATCTTTGTTCTTGGGTGTTACTCTTATTCCAATGATCGAAAAAGTTCATATAACTTTTCTCATTTTAAATTTTAGATAATCATTCACTTTACTCATCACAAGCACAATAAAAGAAAAAGAAAAAGCATACTCTTCACATCTTTAAAGAGTGTTTTACATAGTGTTATCTTCACATCTTTAAAGAGTGTTTTACATAGTGTTATCCTAAAAGAAACATATATTAGATAAGAAAAATCCATATATGTTGTTATTAAAACCTCTCTATTTATTATGATTAATCATTCTATTTTGCATGTAAAATGAGTGTGTGAATGTCTAGTTTTTTTTTTGAAAGTGGAAAAATCTATCTTGATTTACTTGTCAATGGACATTGAGGACACTCATCATTAGCTACTATATGTGAATGTTGATTAACTCATCATTGTTATTTAAGGAAAAATACACGACACTAAATGGTTGGTGGTCCATAAGGGGGCAAACTTTCACTCCTACGAGATGCCTCATGTGCCTCTGGATCTTTGTTCTTGGGTCGTTACTCTTATTGCGATGTTCGAAAAAGTTCATATAACTTTTCTCATTTTAAATTTTAGATCATCATTCACTTCACTCATCGCAAGCACAATAAAAGAAAAAGAAAAAACATACTCTTCACATCTTTAAATAGTGTTTTACATAGTGTTATACTAAAAGAAATATATATTAAATAAGAAAAATCCATATATGTGGTTATTAAAACCTCTATATTTATTATGATCAATCATTCTATTTTGCATGTAAAATGAGTGTGTGAATGTCTAGTTTTTTTTTCTTTTTTTTCTTTTTTTTGAAAGTGGAAAAATCTATCCTAATTTACTTGTCAATTGACATTGAGGACAATCATCATTAGCTACTATATGTGAATGTCGATTAACTCATCATTGTTATTTAAGGAAAAATACACGACACTAATTGGTTGGTGGTCCATAAGAGGGAAGACAATCACTCCTACTAGATGCCTCATGTGTCTCTGGATCTTTGTTCTTGGGTCGTTAACTTGTTTTCTAATGTCTGAGGAAGATGAGCTCATGGCTAATCAGAGGTAGTTATAGCTCTTACTCCAAGATCAAAAGATAGTTTAAGCCTATATAGTATCAACAAGAAATCCAATATCTTATCTAAAAGCCATCACTAAAGCTATAGCAACTAGATCATGTGCTTTCAAATAGTACATAGCCTTAGTCTTATACATGAGATGAGATACTACCCCAATTGCAATTTAACCTCTCACTCTGGAGAGTGTGAATGTCTATCTATATTTTTAAAGTTCATATTTAAATATTGAATATTTTAATTAAAAAATATATTTAATATAATATTAATATTGGTTAATTCAATTAATTATAATTATTATTAATAAATATTTTACCAATTTAATTATTTTTGACCATTTTTATGTTACTATAAATAATTATTAAAGATAGTTTTATATTATTATAAATAATTATTAAAGATGTCATTCACAATGTGGAAAAGCATCTTTATATTTTTTAATACATCCCAATTTGATTAAAAAAATAAAAAAAAATAAAAATATATATATATAATTTAATTAAAAATACAAAATAAAAAAATCAATGAGAATCAAACTAAAAACAAAATTGACCTTTAAATGTCACGAGATTTATGTATAACATATGTTAAAAAATTAAATAAAAAAATTAAATTAAACATATAATCTTTTTAACTAAATAAATATTTTAATAAAAAATATAACATATTTTTCATTTTCATAATAAATTAAAAATAGAATATTTCTTTTTAAATTAATAATTCTTTCCCTTGCATGGGGTGTCCTCTTGCCAGCCATAACAGAATGCAAGCATGTGTCAGCCTACACCCACCTCAAGACATTGGGTGGACGTTGTACAACACACCTCTCACGTCCCCTCAGAAACTTCCAGACATTGCAAGTGGGTGTATGCCCAGAGTTAGTGTGAGAGGTTGAGTTAGATCCTGATGATCTGAGTTATGTCGATGTCATCACTCCCCTTAATGTCTTATGAACAAATGAAGAGTGTCTCTAACATGACACTGTCATTTCACAACGAGCTGTCGTTGATTTTGGGTCACTCTGATTCGAAAGGGGTGATCATTTCATCAATTGGAATGAGGATTGCAAATCTTGCTCCTCCCTCTCTGATAATGAATCCGATGAAAGCTCGGTATCAGCTCCTTCATTCAACACATGGGATCAATATTTGGAAGGATGCTCGCCTTCATATTATGATTTTTTTTCTGGTAATGGCATAGTCAGCTAGGTCTTTTCTTTATATATTTCATTTGCAAGGTTCAAAGGGTTTTTGGATGAAGGGTTGAGAGCTCCTCGCTCACTAGTTATGGACTTTACGTTCCATCTCCTTGCATACGATGTCTCATCTCTTCCCTTTGCACACTATGTTTTGCATTCTCCCTGTGCTTGCACTCATATTCATGACCCCCCCGCCCCCGAGGAAGACGACCAAGTCCCCCTACTACTACCCATTCTCGTGTTGTCACAGCTGTGAAAGTGGCCACTGATTTCTACATTGCCTTCGTCCCTGTTGACGCCCAGATAACCATGGATGCCCTGGAAAGGGAAACTCGTATCGTCCGAGACTTTAAATATGATGATGAGGTTGAGGCCGAAGTAGGTGGTATTGTTCTTAATGTGGGATGCACTCGCTCTAGAAATTTCATTTTCTTTCGAACTGTGGAACTCTACTCGCACACTAAAACTCTGGTTGCTTTGGGGTTGCTCCCTAAAGATGAGGACTTCAGGCAGCTTAAGAGCATAATGGAATCCTTTGAGATCCAGAGTGCTTACACCTCACAAATACTCACATGGTTGGCAACTCAGTTGGGTGGGACTTTCTCTCCCCCGAACATGCATTATTCAAGCTCGGAATCCTCTCATGTTGTTGCTGAAAGAACCACATATGATGCTACCCAAAGGACCACCATTGTTGTTGCTCAGCCACAGGCTTCTCAGGATTACTAATGGAAAATGTTTCAGTTTTACACAATTATTTTCCTAGCTTTAAGGCATCTAAACAACTTATTAGCCCGGTTTCCCCATTGGAACGGATTCTTTTTTATACCCAAAAGCAATTATAATCTCCTAAAGCTAAACTTAATATGCTCTCTTTATATATTTTATCAATAATTAATACAATATTACTTTAAAATAATAACAATAATAATTCTTTAATTAAAAATACAACATATTTTTATTTTCATAATAATTAAAAATAAATTAAAATTTTATTAATGTGAACTATAAATCGTGTAATAAATATCATAATAAATTAAATAAAAATTTATAGATAAAATTATATATCTTGATATCATAATAAAATAAATAAAAAATGTATAAATGGAAGAGGAGAAAATGAATTTTGTAATAGATATCATAATAAATTATAGATGAAAGAGGAGAAAATGAAAAAAAAAATTACGACTACATTAGTGTTCACAATAGATCCGAGAGAAGAAAATGAAGTATGATTTGATTGAAGTTTATTGGCATCTTTCGTAATAGTTTTATAAATATCTATACTAAATAATCTACAATTGGATGGCAAAAATGTTATCTAGGCCAATGGGAAAGGTTATCCATATCTAAGCCAATTGGATATTTTTAAAAATATATAAAAAATCCAAATCATAAGCAACACCACAAATGCAAGGAGAAAGGAAGATGATGACCTAGTTATTTGGTGAAGGTGAATAGTGATAAGAGCCATCTTGATATCAA
>ML785555.1:157805-185319 GCA_009831015.1 Picea engelmannii
AATTATCAAACTTAATCAAATTGCACATACTAAAGACACCTTAAGAGAGATTATAACAATGTTACATTAATCTTATTAAACTTAATAACATGTATTATATTATATAGGAAATAAAAGTTTGTGCATAATTTCAAAAATAAGTGGACTGCACAATGGTAATCGCATGCAGAAAAGACATTTTGAAAGCAACAACATACATATTCAATCCGCCATCCTGAGATTTGAAGCGAAGAGCTAAAGCTAAGTCTAGTGCTCCATAAATACTAGTCGAACCAGTTGGTTGAAAAACCTGAGATAGAATAAAATGCTTTCAAAGTATTTCAATCCTAAGTTCACTAATTCAAAGGATCATACATTATTTCATCGTCCGAACATTGCGTTTCTTCTGTTCCCAACAATTGTTCGCATGGATACCACAAGTCTCTTGTAATGATTATATATATAGACACACAAAACAAACTTGGCATTGAAAATCTAATTAACACAGAAAAGAAAAGCAAGAATACATAGAGGACATACTATCAAAGGAATTCTAATCTTTGAAAACCCTAATAAATTCACAAAGCATAACAACTTTAACTCATGCAATAGAGATGGAGAGGAGTCATAAGATTTTACCTTCTTGCGGTCGATACAATGAGATGATGGCAGAGCCTTAGCCTGGCTAATTTAATTGGATTCACCCATTGTAAGCCCCTGCATCGTTGTACATGACCGGTTTGTATTACAGTGCATGTAGTTTTGATATGTTGCACTGCTCAACAACATGAGTCGATCAATATAAAGACCCAACATCCATTAAAATTTCGATTCAATAGTGCATCTGCCATGGCTCTGATGGGTAGCTGGATAATTAAAACCGGTTATAAAAGCTGGATATGGCGAGCCGCGCCTCGATCGCATACGAAATCTCAGAGTACATTCAGACGCGGAATGCAGATCACATCGAAAACGCTGCTCGCAAACGGAAAACGGAAACGGTGCTCCAGGAAAGGGCAGGCTGGATCGACTACTGACGTGGAGTTGATCGTTGATGTGTAGCCATGGCAGCCACGGCGTTGATGGGCGAGCATGTATGCCGATGGTATGTCGATGGATGGAGGTATGAAACGCATGAACGTGTGCACGGTCATCCGGTCTCTGCAGAGTCTTAAAGACTCTGCAACAGGCTGGATATTGCTCGTCGTAGTCTCACTGGCCACTGTACCAGTTGACGAAAAGAGCATGTATACCAGTTGACGAAAAGAGTCTTACTGGCCACTGGATATTTAGCATTCCATTCATCAAATTAAACATGTATATCATAGCCAATTATATAAATAATTATTCCATCCTTATGATTTTATTTTTTTTTAATTTCAATTTCATCACTTGAGGATATATATTCATAAAAAAATATAAAGTATGCAAGTTAAGCCAATACTTATCTATATGAATATGTATTCATATGGATACCATGGGAAATACTCGACTCATGGTTTTCTCTGAAACACCCAAACACATATTTCCTTTTTAATCTGAGCTAGCACTTAACATGCATCTGCCACAACGCCATTCCACTTTCCCCTTCCTTACTACACTAACCTTTCTAGGCCCAACCATATCCCCTCAAGTGATAGATATTGCCAAGGATTTCACATGCAACAACAACATGGACTTAAGGAGTCATATTGTGAGGGTGTCTTGATGGAAACCTCTAATATAACATAATAGATTTAGGTGATCAATGCCTATCACAAAGTTCTAAGGTCATCACAATAGAATACTTTCCATCCTTTCATACTTACAACAACCATCATCTATCCTGCCTAGACATATCCCTCATATCACATGTATTATACACATACAATTATCGTGATATCTTACTATCAAAATGTCAATTAGAAATTAAATATGCTTCTTATGGAAATACTATTTCACAATTATGAAACTCCTCTCATAATGTTTATTGCAATATCCCTTGCAATAGTCGTCACCAATCTTCATTATGGGATTACACTCATTGCAATATCTAGTTGAGAAATTTTTACCTATAATTTATCCTACTTGTCCGTTGTCACTAGCTCAATGGGTTAAGGTGTGGGTTTTGTTTGCTAGGCAACCTGATTTCAATACCCTTAGTGTGTCTTTATTTGGGAGGAGACACCCAAAAATCCAGCCACATTAACGGTTGGTGCGGTCCAATCCAGGTGCGATCCTCAACGGATTACATCCCCTAGGTTGTGGTTTCTTATCCAATGGTTGAAATGATAGCCCCAGATGTAAAGAGCCTGACACCTTGTTTGTTTATCCCAGAGAAGAGCCACATAGAGAAGATCCTGACAACAAGGTATCCAGAGAAGTGTTGAGGTTGTTCTATGTATACTTAAGTTTTGTTTCTGATCGGTCATTCATAATGTCAATCAATTAAATTGACGGTATATAGATTACATCAATTAGTATATCTCAGAGCAGCAAGAGAATCTACGACCTGTTTCAAGTAACTTCGAGACTTCACATGTGGATGTTATCGAGCACCAACAACATATCTGGCACAAAATTGTCATAGATCCAAAAATAAAAGTGAAAAATATCAATAGAAAATGTGCATACGATTATAAAATTTGATGATTCCACTGATTAAATTATCCAGAACATGGAAAACAAAATTATCAGAGATTAATTTTTTTGTAAGTAAAAGTAAGATATTATCCAAAGAAAATGTGCACACGATTATAAAATTGGTGATTCCAATTGGTTTGTCCCCTCATTCAGGCATTCAAAACATGGCTACTAGATGATTGATTACATATAAAAAAAATGGTGATAAAATACAATGGTTATGTCAAGAGTGACGAATGCTTGCTTTCGAACTTACAGTGTGAATTAGTGACAAAAATCTTGAAATCTTAAAGATTTCAAGATTAAGAGTCGATCAATGATGTTGAAGGTTTTCTAGCGGGTGTTAAGATTTAAGAGATTCGTTATTTCTTTCCGTAGAGAGAATGCATTTGAATGTACTTATGTCTAATCTGACAATTTGATTGAAAAAGGGCTTAAATTAAGTCGAAACTGTTCTCAATTTGTATACTTTCTGAATACTGAAAATGATGAAGAAGAATGAACCGTTAATGGAGTATAACGGGCGTCGTCACTACAGGTAAACGTTCCATGCAACAGCTTATACAGGATCGTTACAGTCCGATGTTGTTGCAGTCGCTGCCACAACAGGCGCAGCAGGTATGGCATGCATTCCTGAAGTTATATTACACTAGTATAATTACTTACTGACTGCTGTGAGTAGTGTTGTACAGACGGTAAAGCTTGCAAAATTTTCGCATAATATTGCAGCAGATCCTTCACTAAAAAGTTTTGGAATATCTTTACTTGAGAATTTCTACTGTTTGAATACTTGTAGATGATTATGATTTCCTAGGATTAGGAATTTAATTTAAGGGCTGTAAAACTTTATCGGATTGAAGATATGAAACAAAACAAGCGAGCATTGTTGAAAGATTTAGATGCCACCAGGAATAGCATTTTCTAGGCGACAATCAACATTACTGCAAAACTACCGAGAGGAAAATAAAGGTTACTGCAAAAAATTTCACATTTCTTAGCCCTGTACAGTGTTGAACAGTCAAATTTTCAAGAAGAGGGCATTTTGATACGAAACGGTCAAGTATATCTTCATTTGTATAGATGAATGATAAGGAACAGGTCACAAGGTGTCTGAAACCGCTGAAGTAAGGGGGTAGTCGTATAAAGAAAAACCACTCGAGCTTCAATAATGTTAGGCATTCGTAAGAAAATAAAGAAGATGGAACATCCAAGAAACTGCTAGTCAAAATATTGCTGAGAGCAATTTGTTTCACTCTTTTCGAAGATGCGCATTGAACCCATTTATGAAAACATTTACCAATGTTCTCTCTGTCAATATCACCCATGGAAACTGAAAGTTCAAAACTTTCAAGCTGAGCAGAATGAAAGAACAGGACACTATTAATTGCTCGTTTTGTTGTTTCTCCTTCAACGAAACATTTGCTGGTAAATTTGAGATGGGTTAATAAAGTGCAGAGGTATCACCATCTACTAGATAACACAGAACAATGCGTTGCATCTGTTAAAGAGAGTTTTGAAAGAACGCTAGAGGAGAGTAAGTTGTCTGGCAAAGCACTCAGTCTGTCACTTGCCATTGATGCAGTTTTCAAAGGTGAAGCAGGATGAAAATGTAAAAGAGGATATAACACCTAATGCAGAGGAGCATGAGCATGTGTTGTCATTCCCGGAAGCAATATTTACTGGGGAGTAGGCTAACTCGGGAGCAATCTTCCCTCCCGAGTAGCAATCTTCCCCAAATCTCAACAGTATGCTTGAATTCAAATGTCCCACTAAGAAATTATCAAGCATAGATGGTTTACCGGGAAGCTCGCTCCACGCTCTGGTCGAATGAAGGGTGAACGAAGCACTAGTGTGGCTTACCGTGTGCTAGCTCCAAGCTCTGGTTGAATGAAGGGTATGCGCTGGTGTGTATGCTACGTTGGAGGACGCAGGGTTGGTGAATTAACGCAGGTAGTTAATAATTCATAATGGACAGGTGCAAGATATGACGATAAACTCGACAGGTGCAAGATGCGACGGTGCTGGCAGTGTACTCTACGAGGTAGAGGATCTGGGGGATAGTGCACACGTCGGGGTTGCCAGAAAGGGACTGCCACACTTAAATCCTTTCTCTATTGTTTGTCCTTTTTTTTTCATTCAACATTTTCAGATTGGAAACCTGAACGTCAGTATGCTCATTTGACTTCCTGAATTTTAAAGAATATTCAGGAATTCTGATAAGTTTCCCCACCTGATACAAGTACTACAATAATGCCTACTATGCCAAAGTGGGTGGTATCATGCCTCTTGAAATGAACAAGATAGAACTGGAGTTTTTGTTTGCATTGCAGTTTCGCCCACACATCACATTAAGCACATCTGAGAACCACTGCTCTCCCCTTCAAAGGGAGATGATGCTATGTGGTGGGTTCCAGATAGAGAAGCCAATATTGAAGTATTGATGTGGTCTGAGGGAGAATTTTGTGCAGGATAACACTCAAAAAACACAACAACAGATGACACTTTGGTGTAGTTATGTACGGGTATGAATTCAAGTATCAAGAAATGCGTTCAAGGTGAACTCTTCGTAAAAGATGGGACATCCAATTGTTGTGACTGGAAATGGGACGATGGGAACGGGGCATCGACGTCTACGGAACGATGACGGGCGAACAACAACGCAAGAACAAGGATGGGTGAACGACGACGGGGAGGGGGCCAGCGACGAGTTCTACAGGTTGGCCTCCAGGCGCGCCATCCCGGTCCCTGAAACGTCCCATCTCCCGGCACCGGGCTCCATCCCGTCAAACGAATAGCCTACGCCATTAATTTCGGGCATGCTAATCCCTAAAGATGGTAACAAGCGCTGAAGAGAATATAATACTCTAAAAGCCCAGGTTCTGGCAGCAGTCAATGGGGCAGTTCCAAACACAGCAATTTTATTTCAAACTCTGCAAAAATTAAAATTATGACTACCATTCATTTGCTTTTCTCGAAGTATCAACACGAAAATGTAAAAAACAGGCAGACACACATACACCAGGTTAAAAATGTGTGTAAAAATAATACTCATGGGCTTCTCTCTTACTATCTTGGTAAAAATGGGCTTCTGTCTTACTCTAACTATCTTACTCTAATATAATACTCATGGGCTTCTCTCTTACTATCTTGGTAAAAATGTAAACATGAGCAGATAAACATACACACCATTTTTTTCTTTCCAATTCTACCCATTCCATAAGTAGCTCTGTCCTGCACCATTTCCAATATATTTTCCTCCACCAACTGTGTAGAGATAATAAATCTTTATTAGAGAAAAGGCCAAGAAAAAGCATGTTTATTCTACAAGAAAACATTCCAAGTATCTTACCTGGATCCCAGCAGTCCCTGGTACGAACAACCACGGGGCCATGGATTCCAGAAATGGAACGGTGAAAGGTTTTAAACATGCGAAACGCTGCTGATTCATATGATAAAAAAAAATGAGAGAAATGAAGAGGGTAGAGAGAAAACGCTTTCAGGTGCCATGGGTTTTAGAAATGGGAACGGTGAAAGGTTTTAAATATGCGAAACGCTGCTGATTCATATGATAAAATAGGAGAGAAATGAAGAGGCAGTGGTAGAGAGAAAACGCTATCAGCGTAGGGTTTTATCGGTCTTATCAGTCACACCAAACACCGTGAAACTTTGTTTTTCTTGCAGCCTGCAGGCGTGCCTCTCACGCCATTGCCGTATCGCACTGTTGAGGTCCTTCCAACCGGCGATGTGATGTATATCGCTGCAGGCGTGCCTTGCCTTTCACGCCATTGCTGTATCGTCCTTCAAACGGGCGATGTGATGTATATGGCTCGGGCTCGTGACCTTCTACGATTATTGTGCCTCACAGTGTTTTTAATAGTCTAACATACAAAACACCAGAATATAAGGCCTTGTCACTTATTTGAAACTCAAGAAAGCAAACCTTCGCTTAGAAACATGAAAAATCAAGTTTTTTAAATTTTATGAATTTTCGAAGTTTAAGTTAGTTACCTTCAACTTCCAAGTCTTATGGATCATTTGAAAAGTGAGAATAGAATTTGTTTGATCTTATAAGTTGAGAAGTGAGAATAAAAATTGTATGATTTTCTTAAAGTTTAAGTTTTCTGGGAGTTATAAGAACCGTGGATCGTTTAAAAAGTAAGAATAAAGCATCATAAATATTAATAATTTTAAAGGTGATGAATAAAAAGATTAATAATTTTAAAAAGGGATGATTAAATATTTTAAAGATTAATATTTTTTTTTATGTGATGAATAAATCATCTTAAATATTAATATTAATTGAGTATTTATGTTTTTTGAGTAATTATAAAATATTTTGTTGTAAAACAATGTAGATAACAAAAATTAAAAAATTATTTGAACATAGTTGAGTTATGGTAAACTTCCAAGTCTTATGGATAATTTGAAGAAGTGAGAATAAAATTTGTGGATCATTTAAAAAGTAAGAATAAAGCATCATACATATTAATAATTTTAAAAGTTATGAATAAAAAGATTAATAATTTTAAAAAGTGATGATTAAATATTTTAAAGATTAATAAAAAAAAATTTAAGTGATGAATAAATCATCTTAAATATTAATATTAATTGAGTATTTGTGTTTTTGTGAGTAATTATAAAATATTTTGATGTAAAACAATGTAGATAACAAAAATTAAAAAATTATTTGAACATAGTTAAGTTATTGTAAAAAAAAATTTATAGAATACATACACGGACATGGCTGTAAAGATATATAAAGATATATTAATGGCCATTAATTGTGTATTCAAGTCAAGCTTCAACATGCTCTTTTCGTCAACTGGTACAGTGACCAGTAAGACGACCGAGGAGTGCACTAGAGCTATGACTATAAAACCTTTCTAGAGTAGGAGACTCTGCTATTTATTTCTAGTTTTGAGGTCCAAGTGGTTACCTACTATTGAACTTTGCTATCTATTTCTAGTTTTGAGGTCCAAGTGGTTACTTCTTGTTTATTTAGACTCTTTAATCTTTTTCCTTTAGGATTTTTTTTTGGCTTATGGCTATTCTCATGTCTTCTCACTTTTGTTTAGAATAGTTAGTGATGGTTTTTGTCCTTTTTAGAAACTGGTAGTTATTTCCCTTGGGGGTTGAGTCTCTGTACTCTGGAGCTATTATTGTTGTCATTAATTTTTTAATTTCTCCAACTAACATTTATGGTTTTATCAATCTTCTCCTATTCGTATGGGGATACGGGTTTAGTGGAGATACAGGTGGATCTTATGGCCACTTGGATAACGCCAGTAGTGGAAGCTCACGTCAGCACATTGATGAATCTGGGTGATGAGGAGCTATGGAGGGAAGTGGGTCTATTTGACAAGCTTGATACAGTGTGCAGAGCTTCTGACCCTTTTATTCTATCCTTTACTCATCCTTTACTCACTTCACCTTCGAGCTCCAGTCTTAATCCTAATACTTCACATCTTTCAAAGGAGAACCCTGCACATTTATCGGGTTTTGCATTGACGGTTGGTAAAACACCAGAGGCACTGTGGAGGGAAGAACGCTGTAAGGGGAAGAACCTTCTTTTGCACTCAAAGGAAGGTAGAAGAGTAGTTTTTTCTACCCAGGTTGGCAAAAGACAGTGGAAGGCTAAGAAAACCATTCACAAAATGGTCCTAGGATCTGATGTAGGCTTAACTGAAACTTGTACTCTGTCTATGTGCGAGCTTGTTGGTAAAATTTCTTACAGTTATCTCTGCAAGGTTTCATTGTTGGATTGGGTTGAAAACACCTGGAAGCCGTTATTAGGATATAAGCCAGAATTTGTCAGACTCACCAAAGGTTGGGTAGGCATTATTTGCAACAAGCCCGAAGATACGACATTACTTCTGTCTCAGAAGTGGGATCTTGGGGGCTATAGCCTTATGTTAAAGCGATGGTGCTTAGCTTTCAATCCAGACACTGAATATTTCCAGTACCGACACTTGTGGGTATTGCTTCCTGGTCTACCCCTCCAGTTTTGGAATGAAGTTGCTTTGGTCGCTATTGGTAATTCTTTAGGCACTTTTATTTCATTGGAGGAAAATTTACTCATGGCTTCCAGTAGAAAGATTGCAAAGATATTGGTGGAGATGGATGTCCACAAGGGACTCCCAAAACTCATTGAGATTGATTGGAGAGGCAGAAGGATCATCCAAAGATTAGATTACCTTGGACTATATATGTGGGCTATGAAATATACCTATGGAAACTATGTAATGATTCCAAGCCAAATTCTTTCTTGGGATCACTAACTACTACTGATCTATTGATGTGCAGGTATTTATTGAGTTATTAAGTGCATACAAGATTCATCAACACATGAAGATCACAATATATTCAAGATGTAGAAGCACAAGCAAATATCTGACCTTTTTATTATGAGCAATGTAAGATCAATACAATAGATGGTCGATCTGGCATAAACCTCATATGGTCGTACAAGCAATAGATATGAGCTGCTACAAAATGCTCCCGATAATACAAAATAAGCCTCCAAAAGTTAGATATACAATGGAGACTGAATCAAGTAGATCTGAGTCGTATTAATGCTCCACCTCCAAGCTGGAAAGTGCCACGCCCTGCTAGAATGTTAAAACCCTCAATAATTCGGCCTTGCTGCCAAAAGTGTCTAATCATCCCGAGAAATATGCCAAATGATAGATCGGGCAACTGTAAGGACAACCCAGATGTCCAAATTCCCAAATCCACTCTCAAATCCTGTAGATCTGAATTCCTCCACTGAATGGTGTGCCCCACTCGATGATTGAAACCCTAGCTGGTTCGGCCCTGATGAAGGAGGCCTCCAAATGCTTTGAAACTCTCCAAGAATATAGATCGAGCTATGAGAATCCTGTGGGAGAAGTTTCGAACTCAGATCTCAAGCAGATCTCCCTAGATCTGAGTTTTACTGAATCACAAGACGTCCCCTATGGCTCCAAGACATCCCAATTTGCAGACACATGTAGAATGATGATAACCCTCTATAAAAGACCTCAAACTGATGGTCCTGCCCCTGCAAACAAAACCCAACTGTCAGAATGGCCCCAGGCCCTCATGATAAGTTGGATCGAACCTCCCTCTAGATGATGGTGCGCCCTTGCTGGAAACACAAGAACAGTACGACCTGCTACCTTCTAAAGCGCTAGATGGAGATGGGCTAAGACTAGAATGATGTGGAGGAGTCTTTCATTCCCGAGACCAAGCTGCGGAACAAGGTGAGTGGATATTTCACCACTGAGTTGCTCACAAGGGTTGGTACAACAAAACCCCTAAACTGAATGCTCAAGAGCAATAGAAAATGCTAATCCAAAACCAGAATGCCTAATAGGTGCGCCCCAACCTCTTACTTATACTTTTTCCTTTTAATTCTCTGTTGAGTTAGGTTAACTCCCAGGGTTAATCTTCTATTCTTCTGTTGAGTTATCTTTTACCCTTAATCCCTTTTCCTTTCTTAAGTCAAC
The DNA here is from genome assembly GCA_009831015.1 of Picea engelmannii. Taxonomy (NCBI): domain Eukaryota; kingdom Viridiplantae; phylum Streptophyta; class Pinopsida; order Pinales; family Pinaceae; genus Picea; species Picea engelmannii. The sequence continues at coordinate 167,894 of ML785555.1, forward strand.
TTAAAAATATAACTTTAGCCTCCTTGACTTCCCCCTTCAGTGTAAGACTATGACCTAGTGGGGGTGCCCAGGCCACTGAGTCTCCACATCACCTCTCTAAGAGGTGGGGGACATTACAGTCTCCCCTACTTGAAATTGCTTGTCCTCAAGCAATTCCAAAACTGCTTCTCTTACCACATGTTCCTGATCCCAAGTGGCATCCTCAATGGATAAATCCTTCCATCTGATCAGGTACTCCTTGATGCTTTGGTTTCTGAGCTCTTCTCTCAGACTTCTAGTACCTCCTTCGGAATCAAAACCAGTTGTCCCTCCTCATCCATGGGGGGTAATACCTCAATAGGCCTGATGTGTTGACCGAGGGCTTTCTGAAGGCACGAGACATGAAAAATGTTATGAATTCTGCTATCTTGTGGAATCTCCAACTCGTAAGCTACGGCCCCTGTCTTCCTGCTGACCTTGTAGGGTCCAAAGAAACGTGGTTGTAGTTTCTCCGCTTCACTTCTTTTAATGGAAGCCTGCCTGTATGGTTGTAGCCTCAAGTAGACTAAATCACCAACCTCAAAAGTCCGATCAACTATGTGCTTGTTTGCTTGGACCTCTGGTTTTGTGCCCTTTGTAGATGATCCTTCAATTCCCTGAGAATGTCTTGGCTCTGTTGTACCCAATCTTGCACCATGGGTGCCCTGCTGTCCCCAAAGGCAATCTCCACAAAGGAAAGGGGATCATAGCTATATAAAGCCCTGAAGGGTGTCATGCCTATGGATACATGATGGGTGGTGTTGTAGCAATATTCTCCCAAGTGCAACCATCTGACCCATGCTTTTTGTTGTCCTGCTACGTAATTTCTGAGGTAGCCTTCCACCCATTTGTTGACTATTTCAGTCTGACCGTCCGTCTGAGGATGATAACTGGTACTAGGAGTCAATGTCGTACCTACTAATCTGAACAACTCTTTCCAAAACGTACTCATGAATATGCTGTCCCTGTCATTGATAATGGTCTTGGGTAGGCCGTGTAGTCTGAACACCTCTCTGAAAAATAATCCGGCCACCTGTGTTGTGCTGAAGTCTGTGGCTATGGAAAAGAAGTGTGCAAACTTCGTCAACCTGTCTACCACCATGAAAATGCAATCCTTCCCCTGTGCTCGAGGAAAACCGGTGATGAAATCCATGGATATACTTTCTCACTTGTGTTCTAGAATGGGTAGGGGTTGCAACAGTCATGTAGGGTGCGTGTGCTCATCCTTGTTTTCTTAGCATGTGGTGCACTCTTTGACATGCTTAATCACATCCTCCTTGAGGCATTTCCATGCAAACCTCTCTCTCACCTGCCTGTACGTCTTACTGATGCCCTGATGTCCTGCTACTGGTGAGTTATGACATGCATGGAGGATCTTAGCTTTGAGAGCTGATCCAGGAACTAAGAAGATTTGGCCTTTGTGATAAATGAAGTCCTTTATGACCCTAAAGTTGTCGTCCTGTATTTGTCCATCCAATTGTTGACAAGCGAACTGATCCTTTGCATATTCCACTATCAAGTGATCCTTCCAGTCAACTGACATACCGAACATGGAAAAAATGGATGGCCTCCTGGATAATGCTTCGGCTACTGCGTTGTTCTTCCCCTTGACAAATTCAATGTCGAAGTCATAGGCCTGTATTTTGCTTACCCATTTCTGTTGTCTTTCATTCAAATCCTTCTGCTCCAGTAGATATTTAAGACTGTTGTGATCTGATTTGACCACAAACCTTGCACCTACCAAATATTGCCTGAACTTGGCTAGTGCATGCATGATAGAAAACATTTCTTTGTCGTAAATGTTGTAAAGTAGTTCAGGACCCTTGAGTTTCCGACTTTCATAGGCAATGGGGTGCCTATTCTTCATCAACACTGCCCCTATACCTTCCCCTGATGCATCACACTCGAAGGTGAAGGGTATGCCGAAATCTGGGAGAGCTAGAACTGGACAGGTACTCATGACTTCTTTCATTTTCTCCATTGTGGCTTGGGCCTTGTCACTCCATTTGAAGGACTCCTTTTTGGTCAGGTTAGTCAAGGGTGCACATAGTTGAGAGAACCCTTTAACAAATTTCTTGTAGTATGTGCATAGGCCCAAGAATCCCCTCAGTTCCGTGAGTGTCTTCGGAGTAGGACATTCCCTAATGGCTGTTATTTTCTCCTGGTGTACCTGTACTCCTTTTGCCCCTATGATGTGTCCCAAGTAGAGTACCTATGTCATCCCAAACTCACACTTAGATTCCTTGGCGTATAGTGATTGTTCTTCCATGATTGATAGGATTTGGTCCACATGTTAAAGGTGTTCCTCCCAGGTTTTGCTGTAAATGAGGAAGTCATCAAAGAATACCGACAAATGTTTCCTCAGCTATTTGTTGAACACATGGTTCATGCAGGACTAGAATGTGGCTGGGGCATTGGTTAACCCAAAGGGCATTAACAAAAACTCATAATGGCCGTAGTGACACCTAAAGGTTGTTTTTGAGATGTCCTCCTTCCTCATCTTGATTTGATGGTAGCATGAACAGAGATCAATTTTTGTGAAATGGATAGTTCCATGTAGCTCATCCAGCGACTCATCAATCCTGGGTATGGGGTTACTATTTTTGATCGTCTTTTTATTCAAAGCCCATAAGTCAATGCACATTCTCATCGTTTCACCCTTTTTCTTAACCAAGACTACTGAAGAAGCGAATGGGCTTGAACTCGGCCTGATGTGTCCCATGTCTAGAAGCTCTTTGATGGCCTTCTCTATCTCGTCTTTATACTTCTTGGGATGCCTATAGGGTGTGGTGATAACTGGTTTAGCCCCTGCTTCTAGCTCAATGATGTGCTCGAACCCCCTGTCTGGGGGCACACCCGGAGGAATCGGCCCAAACACCTTGTGGTGCCTGTCAAGGATCTTTTTAATCTCCGGAGCATAATGCACCTTTCCCTTCTCGTCCACCTGTGTTGAGACTTTACATTCTGCTACGTATACAATTTCTTCCCTTCTAAAGATGGCTTCCATCCTCTTGCCCGTGACCACTCTGGCGGAGTTACCTGTCATGCCTCAGAGCACAACCTTTCGTCCTCCTTCCTCTACAAAGGACATTTCCATGGTCTTGTAATTGGTGGTGATGGGACCTAAAGTACTGAGCCACTACACCCCTAGGATGATGTTGGTATCGGAAAGATCCATCAAATACACATCCTGAACTAACTCATGCCTTCCTAAGGTGAGTTTCATATCTGGTATGTATCTGTCACAGGGCATAGTACTCCCACCTGCTACCTCTACTTTGAACCCTTCAAACTCTACTGTAGGTATGTGCCTCCTCTTTAGTAATGCCGCATCAATGAAATTGTGGGAATCTCCTCCATCAATCATAACCGAGACTCTCTGTCCCTGCAAGACCCCTCTCATCCTAAAGGTGTTGAACTTGGGTACCCAGCTGATAGATGCCAAGGTAGCCTTCTCTCCAGCCACACAGTCAAGTTCTGGAACCTCCTCTTCTCCTATCTCTGCAGTTTCGGCCTCAATGTTTTGTATCTGACCATACTCTTCCTCCTCTTCATTGTTCGAGGTAACTTCTATATAGTGAACTTGGCCACGTCCCATGCACTTATGTGACAGATTCCAAGGTTCTTTGCAAGTGAAGCAGAGTTGCTTTCTCCTTAGTTACCTTCTGGCGTTGTCATCTATCCTACCACGGCCCCTATCAAATCCCTTTGGGTCACGTCCCCCTTGATTCATTGGAGGTCTTTGATCCCTTCCTCCATTGTTAAGAGGTGGTCTGGGTATGAATCTAGGCTTCGCAGCTGGCCCCAAATCCCTTGCCTTCCAAATGGCCTCCTGTAGGTTGTAGGGTTTAAAGGCCTTTACCCAACCCTTCAAGGGTTCCATCAACCCTTCTGTGAAAAGCATCATGAGCCTTGTTGGGGACATATCCTGTACCATAACTGCCAATCTCTGAAATTAATCAATATACACTTCAACTGTACATGTTTGCTTGAGTTGGGTAAGCTCCCAGAAATGTAGCTTAGGATCTCCTTGGTCAAATCTATCAATGAGCCTCTGAGTGAACTCTATATCGAATACAATATGATTGTGGCCGAGTGTGGTGAGTCCATGATACCACCAATCATGAGCCTTGCCATCCAAGTACATAGTGGTGAATTTGATGGCTTCCATCTCCCTCATGGGGTTGAGTTGCAGGTAAGTATCCAACTTTTGTACCAAAGATTGAGCTGTCATCTTTGCTGTACCATCAAAGTATGGAATTTCTATTTTTCCCACTCTTCGTTCAAACTCAAAGCTGCCCCTGTTGTTCGTCCTGGGTTGATTTCTAAACTTGAGTTGACAATACTGGTCTAGGGACATCTGTTTTTGGATCTTCATATCCAAATTGTAGTATTCATTGGTACTCCTCGCCAATTGTCCCACAAAATATTCAACCAATTCCTGTTGCCCTAGCTCATCTATGAATGTGGGCATATACGGTCTCGGGTTGGCTCTGCCACTCATATGTCACCCAGGCTGTTCATTTATGAATGTGGGTATATATCTCCTCGAATTGATCCTGCTACCCATTTGACCCTGGAGCGTTTCTCCTTCCAAACTCCCCTCGGATATGGAAGCTTTCTTCAGATTATGTCTGATCTCCTCATGGATCCCACCGGATCTACCGGCCTCCTTATGCCCATAAGTATGAGGGTCTTTCCCCTTATGTGCCATTTCCATTAGAAATGCAGTTAGCTTGGATTGGTTCATGTTCATTATCTGCAGGTTCTCGTCAACTTTCTTCAATGTTTCAGAAATCTCAACCTGTCCCTTCCTGTTGGTTTCATGGTATTCGTCCAAATATCAGACCAAGGTGCTTTCCGTGTAATTGACGGATTGTTGGAACTTGTTAAATTCCGCTGCTACGAGAGTCAATTCTACAACTTCATGGTCATCTCCGGATCCCTCCATCTCGGCCTCTGTTTCACTGCTGGGTTTCTTCCTCCGACCCATAAAGTTACCGCTGTACCTTTGCATGCGCCGATCCTTCCACAGGTTTGGAGGATCGAAGCTCTGATACCACTATAATGATCCCAAGCCAAATTCTTTCTTGGAATCACTAAATACTACTGATCTATTGATGTCCAGGTATTTATTGAGTTATTAAGTGCATACAAGATTCATCAACACATGAAGATCACAATATATTCAAGATGTAGAAGCATAAGCAAAGATCTGACCTTTTTATTATGAGCAATGTAAGATCAATACAATAGATGGTCGATCTGGCATAAACCTAAGATGGTCGTACAAGCAATAGATATGAGCTGCTACAAAATGCTCCCGACAATACAAAATAAGCCTCCAAAGGCTAGATATACAATGGAGACTAAATCATGTAGATCTGAGCCGTACTAATGCTCCACCTCAAAGCTGGAAAGTGCCATGCCCTGCTAGAATGCTGAAACCCTCAATAATTCGGCCCTGCTGCCAAAAGTGTCCAATCATCCTGAGAAATATGCCAAATGATAAATCGGGCAACTGTAAGGACAACCTAGATGTCCAAATTCCCAAATCCACTCTCAAATCCTGTAGATCTGAATTCCTCCACTGAATGGTGCACCCCACTGGATGAATGAAACCCTAGCTGGTTCGGCCTTGATGAAGGAGGCTTCCAAATGCTCTGAAACTCTCCAAGAATATAGATCGGGCTATGAGAATCCCATGGGAGAAGTTTCGGACTCAGATCTCAAGTAGATCTCCCTAGATCTGAGTTTTACTGAATCACAGGACGTCCCCTATGGCTCCAAGACGTCCCAATTTGCAGACACATGTAGAATGATGATAACCCTCTAGAAAATCCCTCAAACTGATGGTCCTGCCCCTGTAAACAAAACCCAACTATCAGAATGGCCCCAGGCCCTCAGGATAAGCTGGATTGAACCTCCCTCTAGATGATGGTGCGCCCTTGCTGGAAACACAAGAACAACACGACTTGCTACGTTTTGAAGCGCTAGATGGAGATGGGCAGAGACTAGAATGGTGTGGAGGAGTCTTTCATCCCCGAGATCAAGCTGCGGAACAAGGTGAGTGGATATTTCACCACTGAGTTTCTCACAAGGGTTTGTACATCAAAACCCCCAAACTGAATGCTCAAGAGCAATAGCAAATGCTAATCCAAAACCAGAATGCCTAATAGGTGTGCCCCAGCCTCTTACTTATACTTTTTCCTTCTAATTCTCTGTTGAGTTAGGTTAACTCCCAGGTTTAATCTTCTATTCTTCTGTTGAGTTATCTTTTACCCTTAATCCCTTTTCCTTTCTTAAGTCAACTTAAAAATATAACTTTAGCTTCCTTGACTTCCCCCTTCAGTGTAAGACTATGACCTAGTGGGGGTGCCTAGGCCACTGAGTCTCCACATCACCTCTCTAAGAGGTTGGGGATATTACAAACTACATATAAGCTTTTGATTATGCATATGGCTAATTACATCATGGATGTAGGCTAACAAAACCAAAATATGTGTGGACACATAATTTGGATGCATGGAAATAATGCATGTTTATATTACTGATGAAATATTTGGTAAATAACTGAAGCTAACTAAAGGTTGACGCCATCACATATAGGGATGGATATGCAATAAAGAAGTTGCATGCGGAGGGAATTCCCTATGAAGGAACTGTGTGAAGACTCTGTCAGGAGGACAGAGTGACAACCTTAATAACCGTTGAGAATTAAGCAGTGAGCTACAAGCTTTATATATATATATATATATATATATATATATATATATATATATATATAAGAATCCAGGATTACATCTTGAGAGCATCATGTGTAATGAATAGAAGATTAATAAATGAATAAATGAGTATGTTTGATTGAATAGGCTTGGTTAAAACCATGTTAATAAAAAGAATTGAGGCCTTAGAGATAACTCAACTAAGCTGAAAATTCCTAAGTGGTGTAGAAAGAATTGGAAGAAGGGGACAACCCTCAATTCCTTTATTGTTAAGTATTGTGTTTTCTCTGGGACGAGAAGGCTGATACGCTGATGAAGGTAAAGGTTTTGACACCATAGTGATGATGGTTGTATTGTTGTAGAAACAATCGAGATTTGTTTGTGTTGCACTCATAAAGACATTAAGGATAATGTGATGAAGTGCATAAAGACATGCCAGGACATGTCTGAAAATGTTTTATTGTATTAATGTTATGCCCATAATTTTTTGAAGGGCGGTTGTATGCCATGAATACCCAAGTAGAGTATGATCCAGGAAGCAAATCCTAATCGAATCTGGTTAATCAAGAACCTGGCAGAGGATATGAATGTGAGTCATTCACAGGTAGACAACTGATCTCAATCATCATATCGACTTCAATATCCATTTGAGTTAACGGATCAAACACCAATCGTTCGATTAGATCGACGGTCGGGGATCATTATAGAACACACAGGAGAAATTAATGGACGTACAATTTCATGGTATGCAATCAACCCGCGTCGTTGATCTTGTCAGGGTGGATGATCAGCGGCCGTGATTAAAAGAGTCAGGCGAGCAATTTTCAGATTGCAAGGGTTGAACTCTTTGATAAAAGAGTGATCATATTGGGGTTCCACAATCAATGTGAACCATAGATATGTGAATGATCGGTGGGTGAACCTGCAAGGAACCCACATGTTAAAACCATGTAAATTCATACTGTGACTGGGTTTTGTGGTTGAATGTAGAAATCAAAGATCTGTTCTCAATCTAAATTTATCTGCCAAACACTTATGTGTTGGAATTGTTATTATATAGAAATTGTGTGGCTTAAAATTGATCGAGGGATAAGATCGACAACCTGTGATCATTGTGGAGATTGAATATGCACATGGGTTAATGTCAATACCTGTACCCATAATTTAAAATCAATATAGTGTTGTTTTGATTTTGGGATCCAATCGTAGATCGAACAACCCGTATTCATTGCAAATATTGGGAGGAGAGTTAAGTTGCGAGCTAGTTGAGGTTCCAGAATCCCTTGCAGTTGTTGGATCTGGGGGAAGAGGGATCTATACCATTGATTAGTAGACATGGGATTAAGCCAAGATCATAGTGCCTGGACATGGGAGCTGAAAGGAAAGTGCCTAAAAAGAATAGAGCCGAGGTCACCGCTCTCGATCGCATGGAGAGAAAATAGAGCTCCTCAGGACTAGTAAAGGAAGATAGATATTAGCATTCTATGTTAGATTTTGGTCATGGGGATTGGTTATATGGGAATAATGGTGCTCATAGTTAGCACGTTGCATGAAATTACTTCGAGGAAATGCATGTACTCATAAAGGGAAGACAATGAATTTCCGATTAAGGAAGGAGGACCTTCCAAAATTTTACTTACATTGTATGGGTGTCAAGAAAAGAAAATTTGGGTGGCCATGAGTGTGGGCACCTTGGTTACTAATGAAGAAGGAATGCTTCGGTGCATTCAATAGAAAATTTTATTTTCATATGTGTTGATCTGGGATCATGATCATCCTGTAGTAGGAAGAATAGTCCTACTGCAATAATGAATGAGAATCAATAAGCCATATGGTGAAGAGATTGGCTAAGATCCAACACAGCATGGAAGAGTGCTTGTCATAAAGTGTGGAAAACTTGAAATCAATGCAAGGATGCATTGGGTATGAATGTGGCCACGAATGTTGGAACATTCATTAAAGTCAATTGATATCTGAATTACATTTTGAAAAGTTTGGTAGGATGAAATTATGCATAAGTAAGGGATGTTGTTTCCTTCCATGCTTATATATATGTGATGCAACTGTTAGAATGCGCAAGTTAATAATGTTTGTAATGACATTTTAAATGTGGTGATAATATATATACATACATGAGAAACTAACAATTTGTTTGGCTGTGTAAAGAATGAATTGCAAGAAGAAAGAGTCTTGGATATGGCAATGTTGTAAGCCCATAAGGAAGACCAAAATTGCTTGTTGAGCCAAACTGCTATGGGAAGGAAAGTCCCATAATTTGTGGACCCGGTTCCATGTAGAACAGATCTGAAAATAAATGAGGAAATTGGAAAATATATGGGTGACAGATTGCAATAAAATTCTGAAATTTAAAATTTATGGTGATGTCTCATGAACTCTTGTATACCTGTGATATAGATGAGAAGAAAAGAACTGTCCAGAAAGAACAAATGAAGGATGTCAAGCTGGAAAGTATGAAAAATGGCTACTGTTGAGCCACGAGAACCCCGTGGTAAGTCATGATCACCTCAAATATGTTGTGTTGTGGTAACACAAGCCAGAGTATACTTTGATAGTTGTTGTAAACTATTGATTGGGATCATGAACACAATGGGTATGTCCAGTAAAAACAATGAGGCTAGATAAAAAGACAACCATGTGGATACGAATCCATAAACTGTGCAAATGAATATTGTGCAATTTGTGAAATGTTTCCAGAATTTTATGCACAACAAAATGTTTTCGCATGAAACTATATTAATGTTCTTGTTGTTTAAGAATTATTGAAGGTAGGTGATGAAGGTTAAGGGTATGGAAAGGACCTGACCAACGAAGAGGATCGGGATTTGCGAAGCAGCTAAAAGAAAAATAACATGACATGTGTTCTTGACAGATAGAGCATCGAGGACGATGTTCCTTTAAGTGGGAGGGGATTTTAACACCCTTGTTTCCCTAGTTTGTAAATATAACTATATTGTTTAAGAGACTATGGAAAACTCAATCTGTGTGAATGTTTGATTGGATTAAACTTTGTATAAAAGGTCAATGAATGTAAATTATGGTATTTACTAGAAAAATGATAAGTGTTGCATGACTGCTAAAAGGGGGGTGTGCTAAGAGAGACCACAAATGTTATGAAAGAGATGGTGAAGGGGACTAGGAATGGTTGCGTTAACCTCCACCAGACCAGTACTTTGTTGGATTTAATTGCTCAGGATCAAAACAACCCTCTGGCCCATGAATGAATTACAGTCAGGTTGGTAGGTGGGAATATCTTCTCAAGAGTTAATGAGGGATGGAGCATAGTTCCCATTTGTAAGGCTTCCAGACCTGACCATGGACTAGGAATTTGAGCTACACGAAATCTTGTTGAGGAAGGTAAGAAAAAAAGGCGTGGTGGACAAAGGAAGGCTTGTGAAGAGTGCAAAGACAAGTGCCTAACCTCTCGGGTTCGAGAAAGAACTAGGAAATAAAGTGAGTTATGATTGCAGGAAATAGAGACTGAGTCAGGAGGAGAGTAACCTTCGTTCCCATCTATGACAGAGTTGGGAAAAGGAGAGTAACCTTCATCCCTATCTATTACTAATTCAAGAGAAGGAGAGTAACCTTCATCCCTAACTTTCATTGAACCAAAAGAAAAGATTTGATCTCAAAGAATCATGGCTTAGCTCGGGGGTGGCCAATGGTCACCCCTTTCAATAGTCGCATCACATCTTCTGGTTCTGATAAGTGTTTTCATGCTTTGTTCTTTGAAATGGAATAACGAATGAATGCATGTATGTATACATTTAAAACTAGCCTCTATATTGACCAATCGAGTGATGTGTATGTATTTATATCCTTGAGGACTTATTCTTCTGCCTAATTTTCCATATGATCTAGTTCCACCCTCAATGGTGTTTTCCCCAGGTAGTTACCTCATAGTTCTAGAGTCAGAGCAAGCCTCTTGGCACTACTATCGTCTCACTAATTCCATGAGATTACCCCGCCCTATTTCAGAACTTAAAGTTCTATGAGCCAGGAAGGCGCTTCCTTCAAACCAGTAGCCTAAGAGACCTTAGGCTCACGCCCATAACCTTAACCAAATCGTAGATAAGAGTAGATATTATAGCGTGAGATCCATCAGAGGGTCCATATGACCATGATCTAGGGACCCTGCGCTAAGTCCAAAAGGATATAACTCTTGAAGACTTCGTAGATTCAGAAGCTCGAAGCCCTGGGATGCCAAACTTCATAACTATCAAAATTACCTGAATGTCGAAGTCGCGAAAGGTTGTGAGTCATTGATCTGGGGAGTCCATTGGGGCCCCTTCTCGACCATTCGACTGTCTAGTGGAAGGTTTCGCGTATGGTACTTCGGTGAAGTTCCACTTCGGGAGAATGGAGATGCTATATCATCAAACTCCCAGAACATCAAAGTTGGGAAATCGACCCTGGTCATTGATCTCCAAGAGGCACGTGGCATTAGATCATGCTATCCGGAAGGTAAGCACTCTGGAAGAAAGAGAGTGCATATGGGTGAGAACTCCCAAAGTCATGGGAGATGGAGCAGATTTGGGTCGTCCATTGGTGACGATAGGTGTCACCAGATCCTGCACTCCGAAGCAAGAGCATTTCAGAGGATTAAAGGTGCGAAAGCAGGAAGAATCTAGAAGTTCAGAGTCGTGAAGTCATCTTAGCCATCCATTTGGAAGGGACGTGTGGTAGGAGATCTTCCAGTTTGGAGGAAAAGGACTTCGAAGAAAATTGAGGGCGAAGTGTGCAAAATTCCCGAAGCCATAATTAGTTTGGAGTTCGGGAGAATTGGCGAGTGGTGACGTGAAAATTCCTGAAGCCCAAAGCTCCAAAGTGCCCTTAGAGTAGGTGTCAGGTCACAACCTGAGGTCATATGAAGGAAGGGGCCTAGCATGGGAATATACCACCTATTCAAATTATTCAAAGGGGATAGGAAATATCCCGCGGGTTTGGAAGAACCTGCACTTTGGAGAAAGGGGGGTATCTTCAATTGGAGAGTTTTGGAAGAGAGGGGCATGATAGAAATACCAGAATTAGGATTTGAGAGAGTTAAGGAAAAATAAATTTTGATGCCCGACCCCTTAAAAGAGCACAAAGGGGTTGGGTGTGTTACAAAAGGGATGATGATAAGGGAGAAAATTGGGGGGAACACTGCCCAATACTAGAGGAATGGAATGATCATGGACACCATGGGAAGGGGGATGTCCACGAGGAGTGTTAAAAACAACTTGGTGTTGCAAGAGTATAGAGTGGAGGTTAGGATGTATAGAGGGTATCTTAATGGCTTGAATTGAATAGAGTTGGGAAATAATTCCATAATGACCTTTTTTAAGTAGCTTTTCAACTAGGTGGGAACTAATGATATTGGGGGATCCTGTTATGATTGCTTGGAACTTACATTGTTGTCCCTCCTATTGAAATTTCATGGTTAATTATTTAAAATCCATGGTGATGGGGTCGAGAGTGTGTAACCATTCAACACCGAGAATAATTTCACAATATCCCATGTCGATAGAAAACATATGATATTTCAGGTGGTACTGACTAAATTGTAGGTGCACATTTTCACAACACCCCCCATATTTCATGGAACCACAATTGGAAATCATGATTTGAAAATTGTTGACTGCACTGATATAACAATTGATTTCTTGGGAAATGCAGTGATGAAAAAAATATGGGTGTTTCCACTATCAACTAGGATGATTACTTTCCTATGCTTAATTTAGTCAATTAACTTGAGGGTTTGGGGAGTAGAGAATCCAGTGAGGGTGTTCAACGAAATCAATGGTTCAACTTCTAGTGGATCATCTACTAGGGGTAGCTCTTCCATAGGGGAAACGTTGGAATCCTTGTGAGAAACATCATTGGAAATAGCCATAAAAATCTTATGTTCCTTATACTTGTTCCCCAAAAAATATGTTTCATCACAATTATAACAAATACCCTTGAGTTGGTGTTCAACCATATGTTCTCCTTATAACAATTACAACAAAGACCCTTGAGTTGGTGTTTAACCATTTGTTTAGAATTATAAAAAACACCCTTGAGTTGGTGTTCCACCCTTTGATAAACCCAGTTTATTTGAGTTGAATAATCTTGGGCATGATTCATTTAACATTGAGCACTAAGGCCTTAGCCAAAATCTTATAAGATGTGTTTATAAGTGTGTTCGGTTTCCAATATATAAGTATCTTAGGGTCAACAACTTTAGGAATGTAGTTAACAATTTCCTTGTTAATGATGTTACCCAATGGTTGTGTCATGGTGGATTCTTTATAAACTTGGAGCAAGTTGAGCCTAAGAAAGTATATCCTTGTAGAAATCAAATGGCAAGCTTGGTATCACATTTGTGGGATTTATCCTTGATCACATCTGAGAGAGTTATGATTAACTCATTCAATGATTGTCATTGATCATAGAGATTTATTTGAATGTCATAAAACCTATGAGGGTCCACATCCACATGATTTTATGCGACCACCATATATTCCTCGTTCAATGCCTAATATTGGAATATGATCTTATAGTGCACCACAAATTATTTCTAAATCATCAGGTAACAAGTCATTCTTCTCTCCATATATTTAAGAAAATAGTTTTGTCCATGGGCTCTTTAGATGCTAAGGCCCTGAAGAAATCTTAATCATTCTTATCTCTAGATTTAATCTAATGAAACTTGGATTCAAGGTGGTATCCCTTGGTACTTAACATCTCAACAATTTTTAGAAGGTGCATGATCTTAGATATATCATCCTATAATCATTGGTTGAAGGGGCTAAATTAGCGCCAAAATATCATATTTTTCACTCCTCGATGAAATTATGATTCTTTTGGAAAAGAGTTACTAATTTCAAAATGCTTTTGAGGATTTGAGCCATGGCTTGAAGGATCATGATCCTAGGGGTTGTTGTTGAGTTATTGTTTCATTATTGTGCCATATTGTTTCATTCATTGCGACTTGATTACCATGTTAGGACACATCCTTTCTATCATAAAAGAGGGATATGGCCTCACCACAAAATCCATTGTCAATTTTCTTTTTGATACTATCCCAAGTAGTGGAGATGGTGTAAAAAGTACCTGGGCAATTTGTCTAGTCTAGGGTGTATTATAAGGTAATGAATTCCCCCTAACAGTTAGTATATTGATTATGAATGTGACACTTTATGTAATTTGTTCAAGTTGGGATCCATCCTATGATACTTTGTAGGAAGGGTTCCCCTTAAGTCAATAATTTAGAACCACATTAGAGAGGTTTGGGAGCCACACAAATGTAATTGTACACATACATGCAACCTAAAAAAAGGATTTTCTTATTTCAATTCAATGACCTAGCTCATGTGAAAAAAATGTTTCTTTAAGTCCCTTCAAATGGTAAAAATACCTTGGTGGAATTTTTCCATTGGACTGGTGATTTCTCAACTAAAAAAATTACCCAACTACCCTACATAGTTTAGGTGCATTTCCTCGGCCTCCCAATTTACTTATGATGAATTTGAAAGTAGATTGAAGCATTGTTAGAGGATTTTCTCTACCATGAACATGAAATATTTTTCCACCCATGAACGCAACCGAGAGTCTACATTAGTGTCAACCTTTCTATGTAGGAATGGCAAGAATATTTCTCAAATTTGTTGCAATCGTAACAAGGCCTTGCTTTATGAATTCAATGTGCTCATGGAAGAGTTGGAATGGTTCCCTTATGATGAGGAAACACCATACTATCCCATGTACATGAATCATATGCTTTGAGTGGATGATTCCTGTCAAGCAAGGAGTTCTCAACTATGCGAAAGTGTTCTTTGGATTAAAATTAGTGACCAACCCAAAAAACGCTTCTTGAAAGATATAGCCTATAAGGAACAGAATGAAAATATCACAGCACTCAAAAAATCCTCAATTCAAACCTATAATAAAGAAATCAATTTATAATATGATCCAAACAAGTAACTGATTTCTTATTTATTTTTATGCAGTTTCAAATTTATATATTGTCGACATTTGATTCCCAACAGAATGGTGTTCCCGTGGCATGGGTTCTCATGTCAAGATATATGACCTCTAATATTGTTAAATGGATGAAAACACTACATATTAAAGTACGCATGGGTAAGTTGGAATGGAAATTGAATCAATTCATGGTAGATGATGCAACAACGAAGATCCGTGCAATCAAGAATAGATACATATGAGGGGGTTTTTTTCTCCATTTCTCGAAATGCAATGTTGCATACATTGTTATAAACACATTATACAAATAGACATATTTTTAACATTGCATAACATCTATGTGAAATAGGACGACATTTCAATGTGAAGTCTACCTATGCAATGCAATTGACATGCCAAAAAGACATGGTTACAAAATTATGTGATGAAAATGAAAGATGATATTACAAGGCATGCGATGATTAAGTTTTTAGATGATATTATGTACACCTAGAAAAATGTAAATTCTACGCTTCCGGAGGCCATAAAATTTTAAATGAATTCCAAGAAGAAATTGGTGTTTTTGAACATAATAGATGGACATAATAGGTTTGGATATTGTGGTTCCAATTTTCACATACTTCCACTCTAGTCGTAGTTTTCATGGTTCAATTTTCAATTACTATGGTACTTTTATATTTCACATACTTCTAAATTTTATAATTCTCATTATAACTTTATATTTCAAATTTCTACTAGAATTTCACTTGGAAATAATGGAGAAAGCACCAGCTGTAAGCACCAGTTATAAGCTTTAGTTGTGAGAGCTTCAGTTGTGAGAGTCAGTTGTAGGCGTGTTAAGAGTCAGTTCTTAGTTAAGAGTCTAGTTGTCTTTGGTTTGCATGTAACCAACTCGGTAGAGTCTTTTCCTATATAAGGATGTAATCCGTCTTCATTTAATAACATAGAAGTGAGCGTAGCCTCACCGTGTGTTTGGTTCGTATATTTTATCTTGGTATCAAAGCCACGGGAAGAAGTGCAAAAATTCTTGAAGTTCGCATGTCCCTCCTCTGGTAGGGTGCAGCGGCATACTACTCGAAGTTTCAATTTTTTTTTTTAATCTCAGATTTCTGCAATCTGTTGTGTATTACAGTGCGGAAAGTTTTGGAGATTTCCGCAGCCTATTGTAGCATGAGGTGTGGACCTCTCGCAGGCTACTAAAGCGTGAGGTGCGGACATCCCGTAGCCGGAATACATGTGAGGTACGAAAACATTTTTTGTCTACGCAGGCGTGGATTCTTGAGTCACGTGGAAATCCGTCTGCTTGCAAATCGTGTGAGCTCATGGAGTGAAGGCAAAGTGTGGAAAATTTGGTGCAAATGCGGATTGAAATGTATGTTGACCTCCATGGAAGGAGTTAGAAGATCTCACTCTATATTTTGATCTCTAGTGGGGCTCTTTTCTGGTGAATTTTACAGTCAGCGGAGCTCAGTGTGGAAGAAGTAATTGCGCAAGCTAAAACGGATCCGACGAGTCTTGATCGTTGAATCTTGTTCTGTAGATCGTGTGAGTTTCTTGGTATTTTGTTTTGAGCATGAGCTTTGAACAACGTCCGATAGATTTGCATACGATTTGCATGCTTATAATTGAAGGATAAGTTTATTAATTCGTTTATTAAAGTGGATAAGTTTTATTAAGTGGATACTTTTTATTAAAGCGTGAAGTGAAGAGGGAGTTATTCACTTCATTGTTAAAGTGGATGTGTATTCAAAGTGGTTTCTTTATTAAAAGTTTTAAGAAATTTATATTATTTTATATATAAAGTGGAGTTATGAAAGGATGAAGTTGCATCATAAATAGTGAGGTGGCTATTTAAAAGTGGATATTTTGGATATTAAGATGCATGCATGATTTAAGTTGAGAACAGAGGTAGATTTGGACTAGTGGATTCGAAGGCAGAGCGACGGACTGCTCAACACAGGAGAAAACTTGACAGAAAGTTGCATATCCTTGGTGATTTACTTGTAGAGACTAAATTGCAGCGATGGTGAATCCGCTGGCAGAGACCTACCTCAATGAAGCCAACAAGTTAGATGGCTCGAACTTCATTAACTGGAAATTCAAGATGCAGACGCTCATGGAGGGCTATGGTGTTTGGAACATTGCGAAGGGAACTGAACTGAAACCTGATGTGGCTGCAGGTGTGACAGCAACACAGATCCAAGACTGAGAGAAGCGCGAAAACAAGGCAAAGGTATTGTTGCGCATGTCTGTTAAAGATAGCATAATTCCACATATTAGAGACGCTACAACTTCTACTGCAACATGGACAACTCTTAAAGCATTGTATGAAACTAGCCACAAAAATCGCATTTTGTTCCTGAAAACTAAATTGGTAGGCATTAAGATGGATGGAAATGAATCTGTTAGCTCATTTTTGGGTCTCATTAAAGAGGTGAAATACAAGCTAGTAAATATAGGGGAAACTATTTCCAACACTGATCTAGTGACTATTACCTTAAATGGTATGCTAGAAGATTATCATATGTTCATAACAGGTCTTGCAGCAAGGGAGAAACCTCCTATGTTTGAAGAACTGACAGGTATTTTGTTGTAAGAGGAAGAGAGGTACAGGAATCTGAAGCCTCCAAGTAAATATTTGGCACTGTGGTCAAATAATAGATCTACGAGAGGGAGATCAAGAGTAAAAGGCAGAGGAGGCAGTTCATGGCAGAGAGG
>ML785555.1:187210-200027 GCA_009831015.1 Picea engelmannii
CAAAGGTATTTGAAATGAAAGATCTTGGTGAGTTACATTACTGCCTAGGTCTTGAAGTTTGGAGAAATGCAGGACAAACTTTTGTTTGTCAGAGTAAGTATATCAGAGAAATACTTAAGAGATTTAAAATGGATCAGTGTAAGCCTTCTATTGTTCCCATGCAATAGAATGTGAAACTGTCTTGTGATGATGGTTCGAAGGAGGTGAATGGCACTGTGTATAGACAGATGGTGGGTAGTCTGAATTATTTCACCACAACTAGACCTGATATTTCATATTCTGTGAGTGTGTTAAGTCATTTCATGGCGAAACCTCATGAAAGCCATTGGAATGCAACAAAGGCAGTACTCAGGTATCTAAAAGGTACACTTGATTATGGTATTAATTATACTGATGCATCTAATGTTGAGTTGACAGGTTATTCAGATTCTGATTGGGCTGGCAATCTGGATGATTGAAGATCAACCATTGGATATGCGTTCAACATTGGATCCAGGGTCGTTTCATGGAGCAATAAAAAGCAGCCTACTGTATCTTTGTCTTCTACTGAAGAAGAATATAAAGCCTTGTGTGCAACAACTTGTGAAGCTGTTTGGTTAAGAAGACTTCTTCAAGATGTTGGAGAAGAACGAAAGGAACCTACGATGATCAGATGTGACAATCAAAGTTCAATCAATATTGTGAAGAATACAATTTTTCATGCAAGGACAAAGCATGTTGAAGCTCAGTATCATTTTGTTCGAGAAAAGTTGCAGTCAAATGAATTAACTCTTGTGTATTGTAATACTAGTGAAAATGCTGCTGATATTTTCACTAAGCCTCTTGGAAAGATTAAGTTTGAACTGTTTAGGGAGATGTTAGGTGTAGAAGTCAATCCATTCTCCATTAAGGGGGAGACTTGGAAATAATGGAGAAAGCACCAACTGTAAGCACCAGTTATAAGCTTCAGTTGTGAGAGTCAGTTGTAGGCGTGTTAAGAGTCAATTCTTAGTTAAGAGTCTAGTTGTCTTTGGTTTGCATGTAACCGACTCGATAGAGTCTTTTCCTATATAAGGATGTAATCCATTTTCATTTAATAACATAGAAGTGAGTGTAGCCTCACCTTGTGTTTGGTTCGTATATTTTATCTATTTCTATGGACCATTAACTTATGTTCTTTGATGTTTATTAGAAATGTGGGGAAAATGCGGTTGTAACTTAAATCACATTGGAAAAGAAGAAAATGGGGTTATCAAGTCATACCATTCACACATGAAACAAGTTTTTTTAAATTCAATACTAGTATCTTGACATCATCAAGTGCACTAATTCATTCATCAATTGTTAATGGTGGTTTACATTTTTTTATTGGTGGCATCAATGCACAAAGGAATTTTTTTTCCATATAAATGATAAATTTTGGAAAATAGAAACTCATTCATCTCTAAGAGTACAATCTAATCCAGATCATAATGTTGTTGGGTATGTGTTATATTCTTTGCATGTGTGTGTGTGGGTGTATCAGATATGACAATTGTGTATGACTATCCCTCGTAGTAGTGCTCTGTTTGTGCCATGTGTGTCGGATGCTTTCCTAGGGGGGTAGGTATGCCCCCCCCTGGTTACGCGCAGCGTTCGGGGCAACGCCCCGAAATTTTTTTTGGGCGTTTTTTTCTATTTTTAGCGGATTTTGCTATTTTTAGCAGTTTACTAAAAATAATCCCAGATTTAGGGATGAGGGTTTTGGTATCTACGGAATATGTAAAAACATTGTATATATTGTATAGTGAATGGTGAAATTTGAGATAATGAATATAAGAAAGGTTTTCCCGATTGAGGGTTTCCGGTATATATCTTTGTGTACTATGTGAATGAGCCATTGATTAAATTTTGTTTTGGTTAAGAATCTATATGCATTGCTTTACTTCATAGGTTTAAGACTTACATGTGGTATCAGAGCTCATTTTTGGCTTCAAAGGGACGCCTTTGTTGTTGAAGGTTTGGCTCGGTCTTGATAGATCAAGTTTATCTTGGGTCTGTGATAAACCTGGGTTTAGTGGGAGCTATTGTAGTGGAGATTCAAGTATATAAAGAGGAATGGTGAGCTCATCTAGAATCGAGATAGAGAAGTTCAATGGTAAAAAATTTGAGCTATGGAAGCTCAAGATGGAGGACCTTCTTGTAGACAAAGAACAATGGATCGCTATGGATCCTCGTACATAGCCTATTGGTACACCGTCTACTAGCACACAGGCTACTGGTACACAACCTACTAGTACATAAACTACTAGTACACCAGCTACTGGTATGTCAAAGGAATATTGGGAGAAGTTGGACATAAGAGAAAGGAGTACTATTCGACTCTGCCTGGCAGATTCAGTTTTGTTGAATGCCTCGGGAGAATCTACAGCCAAGGAACTATGTGATAAGTTGGGGAATTTGTATCAATCAAAGTCCCTGGTAAACAAGTTGTTTCTTCAAAAGAAGTTGTATCATCTGAGGATGGAAGATGGATATTCTGTGAAAGAACATCTAAATGACTTTAATACTTTGGTAAGTCAACTTGTCTCTGTTAATATTAGGATTGTAGAAGAAGATAAGTGTATTACTTTGTTATGTTCTTTGCCAGACTCTTGAGATAATCTGGTTGTAGCAATTGGTAGTACCACTCAATCTACATTGAAGTATGAGGATGTGGTTTCATCCTTGTTATCTGAAGAGATGAGGCGAAAAAGCATGTATGGTCACAACACATATGATTTATTTGTAAGAGGGCATACCCAAGACAAGAACCCTGGTAAGCCTTTGGGGTGGAGATTTAAATCTACAGGTAGATATAAGTCTCCAAGAAAATCTTTGAGGAAATGTTGGAAGTATGGTAAAACAGGGCATTATATGAAATATTGTAAGTCTAAGAAGGTTGAAAAACTAAAGGGATCTTATAGTACCTCTTCCACAGAGCTGAAAACCTCCACTGAGGAAGGAGGTGATGTTTACCTGGCATCTACAAGTACATATGTAGACTGTGATGTATGGTTGATCAACTCAGGTGCATGATACCATATGACTCCTCATAGGGAGTGGTTCTCTGAATATGAAAAATAAGATGGTTGTGATGTATTCCTAGGAGATGATTCGACAGAAAAAATCTTGGGACATGGAAGGGTTAAGTTTCTACTAAAAGATGGAAGGATTAGAACTCTCCCTGGGGTTCTGCACATTCCAAAACTATATAGGAGCCTAATATTTGTAAGCAAGATGGATGATGCAGGAGTGGATACTATATTTGGAAAGAACACTTGCAAGATGGTACGAGGAGAAATGGTGTTGATGAGGGGAGTTCGGTGTGGAAATTTGTACAAGTTTTTGGGAAGCACTTATACTAATGGGTGTAATAGTTCTGTTGTCCTTGAGTAAAAAAATAAAGAAGACAAGACCAATATCATCCCTAAAAAGAAGACTGTGTTGTGGCATCAAAGACTGGGGCATATTGGAGAAAAGGGCCTTCGAGCACTACACGATAAAGGCATGGTTGAAGGCATGTCTAATTGCACTCTAGATTTTGATTTTTGTGAACATTGCATATATGGTAAACAGAATTGATTAAGATTCCCATCTGGTGCTACAAGAGTAAAGGGGATCTTAGAGTTGATACAAAGTGATGTGTTTGGACCTGTTCCTCTTCCATCCCTAGGTAAATTTGTTTATTATGTTTCATTCATAGATGATTTTTCAAGGAACACATGGATTTATTTTCTTAGAAAGAAATTCGAGGTATTTGATAAATTTAAAGAGTTTAAGGCTCTGGTAGAAAATCAGACAGAGAAGAAAATAAAGGTATTGAGAACAGATAATGGTGGAGAATTCTGTGGAAATGAATTCTAAAAATTCGGTAAGAAGTGTGGTATAGCAAGGCAGAAAACTACTCCATACACTCCTCAGCAAAATGGAGTTGCAGAAAGGATGAACAGGACACCTCACTTGAATTCCATCCTTCTTTTCTTCACCTTCCCTCTGAAATTTGGCTTAGACATAATTTGGTTACCTCACTAACCTATATATATTCAATATGCTCAAGTGTGATGTAAAATAAGAGAGCCTTGCCTCTTATTTATACTCTCCAAGTACCTTCCTGAGAAGCATCTTCTAGGTCACTTTGCCCACTTTCCTTATTTTAGGGTTAACCCACTTCTAATTTCTCCATAAAATTTATTATTTAAATAATTTATTTTGTATTCACTTTGAATTATAGAAAAATCATCAGTTCACTTTATTATTTACCTTCTAAAATCTCTTAAAACACTTTGACTACTTTGACCTTTTGGGGCTTCTAGATGACATATGAGGGTCCTCCAACTTTGTAAGGGCATAACTCTCAAACCATGAGGAGTTATGTGATGTTCTAGATACCACTAGAAATGGAATGAAATGTAATATCCATATATAATATTCTTACATATAAATATATCAAAACTCATACCATTATCCATCAAACAAACTTGGGTCCATTGCCCAAACCTGGTTTCTCCAACTTCGTGTGGCCATAACTCTCTAACCGTGAGGAGTTATGTGATGTTCCACATACCACCGGAAATGGAATGGCATGTACTACCCATATAGAATAGTATTACCTTCAAATATATTAAAACTCATACCATTATACATCAAACAAACTTGGGCCCATTACCCAAAACTTTGTGCTGCCAGACTTTCTCCAAGGGTTGACATCAATCACTAAGGATTGACATAAATATACAATAGCACTCTCCAATAGTTGACATATGTTGGCCCTTGGTTATGGAGGGAAGCAAAGAACAAGGAAGAAAATGTGAAAAGCGAACTTCACGGGAGACACAACGTCTGTCATTGGGTCGAAGCAAGAAAAAGAGAAGAAAAGATGGAGAGAAGCAAGGAAATGTAAGCTGTTGGATGAAAAGATCAAGGATGACAGATCAACAAGGAATATGGATCGAGGAGAACTCATCAAGAATAAAAATCCATCGTTGGATGCTTTGGAGCACTGTGCGAGAAGGAAGGAAAGACAGGCTGGCGAAGACCAGAAAAAGAGGGTCAAGTTGACCTAGGGTTTTAGACACGTAGGTTTTTGGTATTTTAGGGTTTTGGCACCTAGGTTTCGGCTTAAGGCTGTCAGTGAGGTATTGTAATGTATAATTAGAGGTCTAAAGGGCCTATTTTTGGTTGGTAATTCTGCAGTACAATATTGTTGTTGATCTAACTATAGTATTGAGTGAGGGATCATTGTATTGAGAGAGAGAAGTGCTGAGAGAGAGGAAGCCTTCTGGTATTGTAAGATCTTCTATTGTGTGTAAAGGTCAAATCCTGCAGCTGGGTGCGCAGGAATAGAAGAGAAAGAGAGAGAAGAAAGAGAATATGCTAACTGAGAGTGCATATAAGAACTGTATGCTCAAGACCTTAATGAATCATAAGCACATTTCTATGGATGTAGCCCTATAGAGAGGGTGAACCACATACATATGTTGTTGTGTGTGTGAGTGATGCTTTGATCTTTGTCACTGTTTCATTGTTACCTACCTTATTGTATTAGATCAAATTAATAGCTGTGAAGGATAGATCTAGCTTGTTGAATGATAGATGCATGATGTATTGTTATTGTAATAGATCCACTTGATATTCCCTTGGTTGTAGACATCTCTGTCCTACAACCCCCTCATAGGTGCTTCGGGTGAGACTACATCTTCTTCGCAGGTGTTGCCGAAAGGGCCAGTAGCTAGGACTTGTTGGTGTGCTCTTGGAGATGAACCCTGGGTCTGCCCCTGTGCCAACAAATGGTTCTGTTGCAAGGATATGAATCTTCATGAGGGAATGTCAAGTTGGTTCCCATCGAAGATAGAGATTCAAAAGTGGGTAGAATATCAAGAAAGGGACTTCGTTGAAGCTGAGAACAAGAACCCTAATCTTAGTTCAGAAGATTGGTTGGAGAAATATATATTTACCGACATTCAAGAGATATTATTTGGAGGGATCTGTCAAGAGCTACATGAGTGGTTAGCTAGGTTAGAAGATACCTAGTTCGAGATAATACCTAGATCTCTTGTAGTTTAGACATCGGTATTGATCCATAAGGTTAAAAGGGTTGATAACGTTGTATCTAGGGAAGTAGATCACTGGTTTGATAGTACCATTGGAGGGTATATCACTGAGTTTTATTTTGACAGAGTACAGTCATATAGCCAAGCTGAAATATATTTCTTTAAAGGAACCAGAGGAAATTTTTTACAAGTCCTGAAGTTGAGACTCAAGATGTTTTTGCATGAGAAGAACATCTTGAAGATACAATAGATCGAGATGATTTGAAAAGGCTAATGTTCAAAAACTCAGACAACAACAATGACATAGAAGCAGTATATATGTGTAGTGGAAGAGTATTTTGAGGGGTTCACCTTGAGAGCCTCTTTAAGAAAAACTACGGGGAAGAGGGTTTCTACAGTGGAGAAGAGGTCGATCTGATGGACGAAGAACATTCATAACCCCTGGGGCCAGAGGGAGAAGCAACTGAAGAACTTTGCTGAAATGAGCCAGAAACCTCAAGAACTACACAGGATATTGAAGTAAGTAATATCAATCCTCCTATTGTTTCAGAAACGTTGAGTAATCAGAACATTCCAAATCACCAGAGTCTGCATAGCCCTATTACTAGCAGCTCAACATCCACTCAGAAAGGAAACCTAGGAAACTCCATGGCAGATGAGATGAGGCTCCCTATCTTTAGAGGAGGTGGATCTGAAGATCCTGATCAACATTTCTTCCTGTGTGAGGCTGTATGGAACATTAAAAATATTACCGATGATGTTGTTAAAAGAAACCTGTTTAGCACTACACTGAGAGACCACACATTGATCTGGTACATGAAGCTTGTCCAAGGAATTGCGCAGCCTAATCCATTGAATGAGATCAAGAACATGCTGATTGCAAAGTTTAAGAAACCTAAGTCAGAGTCCCAATGTATTACAGAGTTGAATGAGATCAAGCAAAAGGTATCCGAACCTATTTGGGAGTTTGATCAGAGATTCAAGACCCTCATAGGAATATTGACCTTTAAGATCCCGGGCGAGAAGAACAAAAAATGGTTCATCGCTACTCTCTTACCACATATCAGAGTCCCCCTAATGCAACAAAAGATTACTCTGCTGGCAGAAGCATTGGAGATCGCCATGAAGTTTGAATCAACCCCTATGGGAGAATCCAGCTAAGGAATGAGTCAGATTTTGAGTCAGCTAACTAGTTTGCCTCTACAGGTCGAAGACATGAAGAAGGACAAGGGGAAGGAAAAAAGAGAAGATATCTAGTGTGTAAGATGAAGATTAGAAGGACATGACAAGGAACACTGCCCTCTATTTAATGAATACTTGGCTTCTGGAGCCCCAAGCCCCCTAAAACAAGTCACCTTACCTTGGTGTGAAGTATGCAGAAATCGACATTGCCTTGGTGAGTGCTATTACATGCTGAAATACGTTCATACACCCACAAACTTGTATTTCACATTCTGTAAATCAGTAGGGCATGACGATAGAGATTGCAGAGCTTATGATCTCATGCATGAAACATCAAGAGACATATACAAGATCCAAGGTGAAGTACATCAAGAAGGAAACAATGGGCAATATAACTCCCCAGGAAGAGGAAACTTCAATCCTCACAGTGGATACAGTGGAAGAGGACAAGGAGGAGGAATGGGCTGAGGTCGAGGAAAAATAATCTGTTATAACTACGTGTAGCTAGGACATATACCAAGGGACTGTCAGAACCCTTGTACCACTTGCAGTTATTGCAACTCCTTCGAGCATGTCATCGAGGATTACCCTGTGTTGCTATCCAAGCTTCAGGAAAGACGAGGACCCCAGAACAACCCACGAGTGCAATTGATCTATGCTGAACCTCGCAGAGCAGACCCTAGAGTCACTGTTATTACTCGAGGAGGCGCTACCATAGGAGCAGATAGAATTACCCAAGGAAATATCAATGAAGACTCAGGCATCAGGAAAGCTGTAGAGAAGTCCCAAATTTTTGATGCGAAGAAATAAAGACAAATCTTTGATGAAGCAAGGAAATAGTTCAAAGAAGATAAAGGTTCTTCCTCCAAAACATGACCAAAAATAAGAGAATATGGGATGCCTCAGAAATTTGATTAGTCAGCTTCTCCAAAAGGAGGAAAAGCGGTTAGTAAGCTCATGGAATTTTTATACACTTGTATTAATTTAATTCAGGATGAGAACGCTATGCAAGAACTACAGAACTTAATCAGTAAGTATGAGCTAGGGAAGATAGACCCCTTACTGAATAGGGCAGTACTCCAAATTGGTAAGAAGAGAAGGACAAATAAAGAATTACATTTGAATTCTCAAATCAGAGAGTATGATATAGACTATGTGGTCCTCGACTTAGGGTCGGAGGTCAATGTCATGACAAAGCAAACTTGGGCACTAATGGGAAAACTGAGGTTGATCTATTCCCGTATCAGACTTAGGATGTCTAATAAGCAAGATGTTATCCCATTCAAAATATTGGAGCATGTCCCTATGGACATCGATGGAGTTAGAACCTTTGCATATTTTGAGGTAATTGAAATTGTTGATGATAGTTGCCCTTACCCTGCATTACTAGGAATTAATTGGGCCTTCAACAATTCCACTGTTGTTGATTTGAAGAAAAGACATATGACATTTGAAAGAGATGGACTTAGGGTCATTGCACCCTTAGATCCAAATGAAAGTCCACGATACACAGAGCCCATCAGAGAAGAAGATCACACATACAAGTTGGAAAACATCTACAAACTAACAACCAGACAACAAGATTACATCAAACCTACAGTCGATGGGAATCTAAGTTGGCAAAGTGACAATGCATTCTCATCATATTTAGAAGAAGCATTGGATAACTAACAGAACTAGATGTATGAATTATCTACCAGAAGATGTGCTAGATTAACTAGAGAAGTTCGATGGATCGACACAACAGTGAGTAACTTGCCCACATTTGATGGTCTAAACCCTTTATAAGCCTTCCTATTAGATTTTGAAACAAGTGTACCAATACAAAAGAGATTCTTGGCAATGGATGTGGCCTTGAAAGCCATGCCAACAAGATGGTGGGGGACACATAAAAGCAATATCACAGACTGGACCCAATGACGAACCTTGATGACAATGCGGTTCTCAGCATAAGCAGTAAGTTGCGAAGTAAGATATACCGATCGAAATTGCCCAAAGGACCACGTGAAAACATTTGAAGAGACCTGGAGAAACATTCCTCGAGAATAATGGGTGCACAGATTCATTAACACACTGGAAACGACCCCTATCAATTGGTACCTTCAAGCGGAGCTACGCCTCGTCACTACAGATTGGGAAGGTATGATTTAGAACTTTGTAACCACCTTTTTATTTGAAAGTGAATATCCTTCAGTAGACCAAGCATTACAGATTTTGAGAAAGAAGGTATTCAAGGAAACATCTATCCTCCCTATGGAACAAGAAGAGGACGAATGGACTGCGCCTTTCCAAAAATTGCAGAGTTGTTACAACATCAATGCCGACGACGATGATGATCCCAGGAAGGTAAACATTACTGAAACAAAAGGCCAAATAAATGTGGAAGGACCAAGAATTGAGCTACCATTTATTGGTGATGCAATCAAGATTAAAAAAGTCAACATTGGGACAGAGGAGACACCAAAGTTTGCCAATGTCAGAGATTATTGGAATGCTTCTACCATTGACAAGATTATAGAGTTACTGCATGAATATCAGGACTTGTTTCCGACCAAGTTCAATAATATGAAGGGTATCAAAGGTCCTGTGGGATAAATGAGGATTCCTTTGAAACCAGGTGTGATTCCAGTCAAGAAAAGACCCTACAGATTGAACCCGAAATATAAGGAAAAAGTGAATATTGAGCTCGACAGAATGATGTAAGTAGGGATTATTGAACTTGTCGAAGAATCAGAGTGGATTAGCCCTATGTTCACGAAAGACAAGAAGACAGGAGAAATAAGGATATGTGTGGACCTCAGAAATTTGAATGATTCCTGTTTGCATGACCCTTTCCCTACACCATTCACTGATGAAGTATTAGACAACGTGCGAGACCAAAAGGTATATTCTTTTATAGATGGATTTTCAGGATACCATGAGATCCGAGTTTCTAAGGAGGATTGCCACAAGACCACGTTTTCCACAGAATGGGGATCCTACCAATATACAGTAATGCCATTTGGACTGAAGAATGCCCCAACCATCTTTTCCAGGGTGGTGGTCGAAGCGTTCAAAGAATTTTTGCATAAATTTTTAAAAGGATATTTTGATGACTGGACTGTGTTTAGTTTGTTGAAAAATCCTATTGAATGTCTAAGGCTAATGTTGGATAAATGTAGGCAGTGTCAAATTGCCTTGAATCTGAAGAAGTGCATCTTCTTCTCACCATTTGGAGTGTTATTAGGCCACATTGTATGCAAGCAGGGATTGTTGGTTGATCCATCTAAAATTGCAATTATAGTTGATTTTCCACCTCCTACTTTAGTCAAACAACTGCGCACTGCGCTAGGACATACTGGCTATTACAGGAAATTCATTAAAGGCTATGCCCAAATCACAACACCGATGGAGAAGCTGTTGAAGAAGGATTGTCAGTTTGGCTAGACAAACGAATGCCAACAGAGCTTCAACATGCTGAAACATAAGATGGTCACTGCGCCCATTCTGGTTTTTCCATATTGGAGCAAAGAGTTTCATGTGCATGTCGATGTGTCTTCTATTGCATTGGGAGTCATACTGGCACAACCGGGAGAAGGGGAGATCGACCATCTGTTAGATTTTGCTAGCAGGAAGCTATCTATAGCATATATCAACTACACCACTACTGAGAGAGAAGGATTAGCCATGGTGTATGCATTGCAAAAATTCCACCACTACTTGTTGGGAGGACACTTGAAAATGTTTATAGATCACTCGACGTTGAAATATCTATTCAACAAGCCAGTGTTGGGGGGTGAATATGCCGATGGCTTCTGTTGTTTCAAGAATATGATTTTGAAATCATAGTTAAGCTAGGAAGAATGAACAAGGGTCCTGACCACTTGTCGAGGCTGGAACATGGCGAAGAACCCACCAGTTTGGAGGATACACTGTCGGATGCACAACTGCTCGCCATTAGAAATATTGATGACCACTTCGCAGACATAGTCCAGTTCCTGTCAACAAGAATGGCACCTAGTGAGTATACAATTCCCCAGAAGAAACAACTAGTGGTGTGCGCTGTAGACTTTTCACTTATCGCTGGTCAGCTATACAAACTGGGACCTGATGAGATACTAAGAAGATGTGTTATGGAGACAGAGCGACCATTTATCCTTGAAGAATCTCATGAAGGCATCGCAGGAGGACACTACGCAAGGAGAGAAACTGTGCAGGCGGTCCTGAGAGCTGGCCTTTGGTGGCCCACCTTACATAGAGATGCTAAAGATTATGCCAGAGCCTGCGATGTATGCCAGAGAATTGGGAAACTATCTAGAAGAGATGAAATGATATTAGCACTGCAGATGACCCTACAAACATTTGAAAAGTGGGCCATTGACTTCGTGGGACCTATAAACCCACTAGGAAAGCACACAAGAGAAAGGTATATCATTACTGCGACAGATTACTTAACCAGATGGGCCGAAGCCAGAGCATTTAAAGACTATGGTGCAACTACAACTATGTGTTTTATATTTGATGACATAATAACTAGGTTTGGATGCCCCAAGATCCTTCTGAGTGATCAAGGTACACACTTCATCAATAAGACAATGGAAGCCCTGACTGAAGAATTTGCAGTCCACCATCAGAAGAGTACACCTTACCATCCACAAGAAAATGGAATAGTTGAAGCATTCAATAAGATCTTGGAGACAACATTAACAAAGATTTGCATTGTGAATAGGGATGACTGGGACTTAAGAGTACCTGCAGTACTATGGGCATATTGAACCACTTGCAAGAAATTAACAATGCAGACTCCTTTCAAGTTGGTTTGTGGTCTTGAAGCTATTGTCTTGATGGAATACTTGGTACCAATCTTAAGAATTGTTTCTTTTACATGTATGGATGACACTGGTGTTGTTCAAGAAAGGCTCGCACAATTGGTTGAACTGGAAGAAGATAGATTCATTGCAGGATTCCATCAGTAGGTTGAGAAGGAAGGAGAGAAGGAATATCATGACAACAACATCAAGAAGAAGGAACTCAAGCAAGGTGATTTAGTACTAGTGTATGACAGTAAGTTTATAAGACACCTAGGGAAGTTCAAAATGCATTGGCTTGGACCATATGAGATTGCCTATGTTACAGAAGGAGGAGTTGCACAACTGAAAACATTGAAGGGAGAATGGAAGGAAGGATTGGTGAATTGGAGTCGGTTGAAGTTGTATTATGACAACCAGCTGCCTCGTAGCTCTCAGTAAAAGTATGAAAAAAAGGGTCTAAGTACCAAGTGCAGTTGAAACTGGGTACCAGACATGAAAAATAAATTCTGCATAAGGAGGGAGAGGAGGCATAAAGCAAAAACCAAGGCTGCCCTGCGCAGTCCAAAGTCAAAGAAAAACAGAAGGATCAAATCCAAAGTGCCTCAGGACAAGTCACAAGTGAGTGTTAGGGGCCTCTGTTGGAAATACTAATACAACTGAGAGGGGGGGGTGAATCAGT
Source organism: Picea engelmannii (assembly GCA_009831015.1). NCBI lineage: Eukaryota > Viridiplantae > Streptophyta > Pinopsida > Pinales > Pinaceae > Picea > Picea engelmannii. The sequence continues at coordinate 199,912 of ML785555.1, forward strand.
TGTTTATAAGCTTAAACAATTTTATACCTTCTTAACAATTATTAATATTTCTCCATGTGTCATCAAGCAACATACAACATATGGACAGTAAGAGTAAAGATCATCAGTCACACATA
>ML785555.1:221167-268213 GCA_009831015.1 Picea engelmannii
GGCAAGCTATCGTCAGCCTGCATCATCAACCATCATGTCATATCATGTCAACAACATATCATAAAATCAATAGCATATCATCAAAACATATCAATATCACCGTAAATGAAACAACTCAAATAGCCCACTCCCTGACTCAATCCAGAGTCCAAGGGAGTTCCACCGATGCCTCTGCATCCTCAAGGTCCGAAGCCCTACACACTCAATGAAACTGAGTCAACAACACCTGTCTTCGCCAAAGTAGTAACAACATCCTGTCATATAACTTAACGCATCACAATGAAGGAAAAAGTTTCATCATCATAAAAATCTAGGTCACTTGCGAGCAAGTGTCCTCAAAGAATAAGTTTGGTAAGTGTGCCAGAGCAGGATGTTACAACTACAACGAAATAATAAGCTAATTATTTAGTGGTGTCCATTTTCTTTATGCTGAAGCTGGAACACCTATTCATCCGCCTCAGTCAGGTGCATACATAACCATTACAGGTACAATACAAACAACTATATGAAAAACAACTATATGAACAACTATAGCTTGACTAAACCGATGGATGGCTATAGATTTACCAAATCTTATGACCAAGTCCAAATTGAAAAACTAAACTGAGGCTTGATGAACATGGATTCTTGTTGCTTGTTGGTCGAATCAGCCTGTGTTGGGAGAAGAAACAATGGTTGGTTGAAGAAATGGGCTAGTCAAATGGGTGGGCTAGGAGAATGGGGGGACATTCTTTCCACCATGGGTTGGTCGAATCTAGCTAGACCTCTAATACCATACAATTGTTTGTCTATTGGCATTAGCTTCATTGAATCATTGTGCATATGAAAATCTACCAGTCTTAGATTCAATTAATAAAGACAACAAATAATAAATAAATAAAAAACACAAAACAATAAAGTCATGTTCCTTCACTCATCACAAATGTTAGGGAAGTCATGGTGCATATGTTGTTGAATTTCATCCATGTTTCTTCACTTATCACAAGTGTTAGGGATGTCTTCAAGTGCTGCATATGTAATCTAACATGTAAATATCGTGAACTGGGTAGCCAAGTACTTTACATCCTTTGTAAATGCTACGTGGAATCAATATTAACGCTACGTGTTGTATAAATAATTATGGGTATTGTCAGGTGGTTTTTCTCAACCTGAATGAAGAAACATTTCTTAGTAACACCAACATTCCCACCCACTTAAGTTTAGTGCGGTGGTTTTTCTGATCATGGATAAAGAAAAACTCAATAACACCAACATTCCCACCTATCTTGGTTATAAATGGCCAGGAATATCATTGCACCAATGATGGAGTATGGCTAGGAATATTTCTTCCCTGGTGTTCAGAATAAATATTAGAATCAGTATCATAGGTTAATGGTCTTTTATAGTTTGATATGTGTTTGTCATTAGATTAAGTATATGCAATATCATAGGTATATGATATTTTATAGCATGATATGCACACTAGAATTACATAAGAGGCTTTGTGATGCCACAACTCCAATAGCCTTGAACTCATTGGCTTTTGAGTCAAATGTATTAATTTTTTTTTTTTTTTTTTTTTGAGGAATCAACAACTAGTTGGGCGCGTGCTCGCGTTACACGTGGCCGTGTTATCCAACCGATACCACTATAACCTCCAGGTGTGCCCATGATGCCCCTTACACGGCACACAAGGTAAGTCGGGGGGAATTGAACTCGAAACCTCATGGAACTTCATATTCATGACACTTGCCAATTGAGCTACCCCCCCGGGGGGCTTCAAATGTATTAATTTGATCATAATCTAATGTTTGGAATAATTGTGTGTGAAGTCGAAGATATTAACAAAGTTGTCGAGTTGTTTTTTATCATCACACCCAGGAATAGTTATCAAACTCATAAATCAATTTTCTTAATCATAAATCAATTTGCATTTTTCTATTGGTGTGGTTGATATAATATCTTAAGAAGAGAATTTTGTTGGATCCAACGTGCTTAGTTTTGCATATATCTAGAAATTGTTACACTTAAATGAGCTAAATTGATGCCTTAAATCTCAAAATGTCTCATGATTTTAAGCTCATTTATAACCTCTCTTTTGCTGGTTTTAATTTCTGAGTTATTGTTTAGTATTGTATTTGTCTCGGTAGTCAAGCCCATAAATGACTAGAACTGGTACCATGGCTATTACAACGAGAAATCCCGGGTAAACATTTTCAAAAGGCATGTTTTGAAAATAATAAAATTCATTTCAAGAGATAATAGGCATTTTCAAAGGCTATTGCCACCAAAGGAGGGAGTCCTAGTTTACGAAGGATAGTCAAAAGGAAGTAAGGCTAAGTTTCAGGAAGTCCCAAAGGCTAAATAAGTGAGGCTAAGGATTTGAATATAATCAATACCGTGACAAGGTTGGATCTCTCTAGTTTTTTTCGAACTCCCGTCCTACAATGTTATCTATCTATTTTGAATGCCTGTGCAAAGCTTCCAACTTTAACATTCCTTTTGGAACACTACTAGAAGTAACCTGTCTATTCAAATTCTCCTATAGTTTTGTAGATCAAGTTTCTTCTAATTGCTCCTCCTGACCATGATAAAAATGATTGAAATCTGGCTCAACTATTATATCATTTTTGAAGCTAGAAACATACTTACTTCTAGTGGGGAATAACTTAGTTTGTTGAATTTGAAACTAGAACTTTATCATTTTTTTTGGTTGAGGAATTAGCATATTATTTCCACAAATGTTGAAGTTCAATTTTAGTCTTTAGTTTGTCATATTCATGACCTTGATTCCCTACTATAAAAATTAAACCTCATGCCTTTATCTCCCTTTATGAAATTATCGATCTGAGTTTGCAGTCTCTTATGCTCTTCTCGAGAATCAGAGAATTTCCAGTAGTAATAATAGTCTTGAATTCAGGTACCTTGAGGGTATCAAAACTTTATTGGTGAGTACTTGTAGCTTACCTACTATTGATCCTTTTTTTTGTGTTATCGCAAAGTAGAAGATAAGTCTTTCTGGTTTCCAATTCTAAATTTGTACTTTCAGGGTGTTGTCTATTTTTTACTTATTATTCAGGGTGTTGTTTATTTTTTACTTATTACTACAAGTGTAGATAACAACTCCACATTAATTTAAGTTTACAATGGCTGGAATGTCAATTGCTAATCGTGTTTTACTTCTAGCTTCTGCAGAAACTTCACAATAGGTCATTAAGAAACAGGGGCCCTGAGCTAATTACTAATACGTCTGCCTATGTTACTAGTGGTGTTGGGTCTACTGTTGCTGGAATAGACCTTTTCCCTTTAATTACTCTTTTTATTCATCCTTTACTAATATCACATATGAATTTCTCTTTTTGGTTATTTCAAAACAACTAAGGAACTCAAATAATTCAGCTGCCTCATTCAACCAAGCCAGGAGGTGTCCTACGGAGGTTTGTGGTTTACCATTATTCCCAAACCTACATTGGAAGTTGAAAATATTGGTGACTAATATACTGTTAATGGTGGTCCTCTCGTTCTCTACATTTCATCCTAGTAATTATTTCAAAGAGTGAACTGTTATCCTTGTTAATGCATATTACTTAAGACTAGAAAGATCAATCCAGATGTTGCTTTATGACGACAAACAATTTTGTATTCTCATACTTATCAAAATTAGTATGATGGTCACTTATAAGGTTGGAAAAGAATTGGTTACTGCTCTAAAGAAAGATGCTTCATGGTCTTTAACATTTGTTGTTTCTTCCTTTGGTGTTTTCCGGGGAGAACAAGTATCTATATACTTGCCACTAGGAGAAGGATGTGCTTGCCATGCATACAAAATCATTTTTGTTTGTTTTCATTTAGATTTCATAATTGTTGTATAACAGTGATATTTTATTTTCAGGATGGAGGAGTTGTAACAGATTTTAAAATTATGCTTCAAACATACGAGGCTGTAAAGACTTCTAGTGGAAACATTAACTTTCATGTACATAATAGCCATAGTGCAGTTGTCAGGCCTGGTGGAAGAGTAGATGAAGCATATTTACGTGTTGGGGATAATGGCTATGACCCTTTTTAGACCTACATTTGTAGCATGGATAAGGTCTTGAAATTCATGTAAACAATGTTTGTGAGCAGTCAAATAATAACAGGTTTGTGTTTAGTAATGAATTTGGCTACTGAACCAAATCAATAATTGCACTCCTTCATTCAAGCGACAAAGGAAGCACAGTGAGACCCCCAACGAAATACAGACCGACGCTCTACTTTGTCCATGTGCAGTTGCAAGATGTTCCGAATGTATACTTATTCCACACCAAACAGACTTGTGATTAAATGGATATGATTGGTTCCATTATCATAAAGAGGGGAAGTATTTCCTATATTGTTGTGTAAACTAATGGTTCATTGGCTTCCTTTGTAGTCTAAATTTCTGGTGGTTCAATTCCTCTCTTCAAGAATTCCATTACCCGAATGAAGCCAACCACCCCAATAAACAAGGAAGGGTTTGTTTAGTTCACCACGTTATGGTCGGATCCTTGATCTGGCGGTGCTTGATTCCTTCAGAGAAATTCATATGTGCTATTAGTAAAGGAAGAATAAAAAGAGTAAGTAAGGGAAAAGGTCTATTCCAACAATAGTAGACCCAATATCACTAGTATTTAGGAAAACGTATCAGTAATTAGCTCGTGACTCCTTTTATGATGCTCATAGTGCAAAAAAGAAATCTCATCTTGTTTAAGCCGACTCCCGTCTATTGCCAACTATCTTCCTTCTCAGGCAAGTAGGTTCACTCTTCAAGTTCCACTGTGGGATTAATGTGGCATTGTCTATGTAACAATAGGGAATTGGCTGATTCAATAACTTTGGTGTGTAGGAACTGGGTAGAACATTCTATATTTTGTTCGTTTGATAATTTTAAAATCATAGTAATTATGGTTTATTTTTCACTGTGCAGGCTTCTCTGTATGGGGTTATGTAAGACAAGATAAAATGACATATTGCATATTTCTCTTGATTTATTGATAAATCAATGTAAGTGACAACCTAGGTAAGAGGAGATAAAATGACATATTGCATATTGCTATTGATTTATTGATAAATCAATGTAAGTGATAGACCATACAGTGACAACGATAGACCATAGTTCATATCTTAACTGTAGGTCGAGGATCTTAGCCCACAAGAAACAACTTCAACGTAGGCTATGTTGTTAGTGGTATTTGATAAGTTAGAGGCTATACTGATGGTGTAGATAAGTATAAGTGCGTGCTTCCACTTCGAGAAGCTAGTGCTAGTTCCATCTAGAGATCTTCCTTTGGTCTTGACTCTCAAATCTTTTCTCCTTTTATCTTTCTTCTTTTATCCCTGATAACATGGTTAGATCGGTAGCATATCCATCTACAGGCGGAACATATTTAATACATTATATCATTCCCACCCCGTACTATCACCTATCCTTATAAACAAACATTCTACAGTATTTACATCCATTCTCATGTTCGCCCTCCTCCAAACAAATAGGGTAGAAACTACAATGATTTGAGTTTCAGATTCGGGTTTGAAACAGGAAGGAAAAACATTATGAAATGGATAATAATACACTGTGATCTAAGGCCATGTGTTTTCCTGCATGGAAAATGAAGGAGGAAGAGCAGGGGGTGATGACATTGAAATTTGGGTGAAATCTGGGGGTGTCACGCCTTTTGTTGGAATGGAAAATGAAGGAGGAAGAGCAGGGGGTGATGACATTGAAATTTGGGTGAAATTTGGGGGTGTCACGCCTTTTGTCGGAATGGAAAATGAAGGAGGAAGAGCAGGGGGTGATGACATTGAAGTCATTGTTCTTCAACAACACGATTTGTCCTAATTGACTCCCGAGTATGCAAATTCCTTTCAGAATGTACATAGTGAAAATAGACTACTTGAAGTCTTGAAGGATACTGTCACGGTTAACAACGTCAACCATAGGTGGAATATATTCAGGGAGGATCAACACGATCTTCTTCGCATTAGCTAGATCATCATGATTCTTACTTCGTTGTTCAGTTACGGGGCTGACACGACCATAGCAATGTCTAGTCGAAGGGGAAGCTTGCAGTCCCCTAGTCGACGATGCCTGAATACCATCAAATATAGGTTTGTCGGCCAATAGTTTCTTAAGGACTTCCTCAAAAGACTTATCCAAATCACTAGTCTCGCGACATTCTATATTTTAACAAATAGGTGAGGTAGACAAACAAACAGGTGAAGTAGACAAATGGATAGGCGAGGTCTAGTTCCAAATAGCGACAGGCAATACAACTCGACAATTGGACAATTCTCTTCTTTAGCTCAGTCAATCAGAAGTAGAAAAAAGTGGTCCCAATGCAATGATCAATGAGTTAAATAAATGGGGTTTCGTGATGAATCTTCCAACGACAAGGAAATGCTTCCATCAATGTAAATATATCCATTATGGTGCGGTCTCAACGTCCAAAAGAAGTCCATAAGACCATAAATGTGTTCTCTAATCATTCAGGAGAATCATTCTAACGACTGGGGCACCTCCAACATTAGCAATAATCTTTGGATAATATTCAACCTCATGACCAACAACCTTACAACAAAGACAAATAGCGCCTACCTCAGGACATTCCTTAGCAATATGTCCTGACCTTCTGAAGTTATAACACAATGCCAATCCTCTTTTTATTTTAAATGTTCCCCAACTTTTTTTGTACTGAGCACTTCCCCTAGGATCATAGTGCTAGATCTGCAATTTGCAAAAAATCTTTCTAGGTTCCTGCATCCACTTATTAGTCAAAAAATGTTTTCTATGCATAGGAATAACATAGCTTTCCTCATTTCCATCAACTCTTTCTTTCAACTACGCCCTAGTCTTCAGACTAGGACATAATCTATTAAACATACTTAAGTTCATGCTTTTGAAAAAAAAAATTCACTTATATTTCTCTTGCCAAGGACAAAGTTTGCTTTAGGATCTACCTCTTTTTTTCAGATCAACTTACTTTCTTAGTACAAAGATTCGTAAGTCAAATGGAGTATTGTTCACTCCAGCAGTATATGTACACACAAATATTCTCTTTTTCTTTACTTCAGTTCCCAACAATCATAGTTCCAGGTCCCGAAAACAAAACCATTTGTTGGCACAAGGGAATACCTAGGGTTCAACAATTAACAATGCACCAACAAAACCCCAACTATTGGCCCTTTCAGTAGAACTTGCGAGCAGGAGAAGTATCACCCAAGGTAGAAGCATAGGGGGTTACAGAACACAAGTGTTTGTAACCAAGATGGGACACAAATATGTGATAATAACACTTCACAGAATATCCTGTTAACACTTAGGAAGTTACATGCATTAGTTTATTAACTTTATTAAAATCCCAAAACATAATATAAGATAGATCTAGCGTAGTAACAACAAAAGATTATTCACCTTAAGCACTTATCACTTATCACTGTGAATCAGATCTAGCATTTTAACATAAACAAAGCATTTAAGAAACGCATACATATCCATTACACATTCTAATCTAATAACTAAGCAAACCATAACAGAGATAACATTGCACAGAGAAAACCATGAGACTCCAGATATACGTGGTTCACCCTAGGGTGGGGCTATATCCACAAACCTCTTCACCTCTTTATTATTCTCCAAATATTACATTCATTCACTCCTATGCACTAAGGCATAGAGTCAAGATTCACACCAGACATGAGATCTGCGCACTGAGCATCAGATCCTCCTTCCAAAACTAGGTCAAATGCACATAGTCAAATCACAACATTTGCTCCTTATACAAAATCATAGTCACACACATACATGCCTTTGCACAAAGAAACTATGTTCACATAAAACTACATTCACTTCACTGGCTACTTTTACAATATAGTCTTCTTTATTGATATCTTACAAACCCTTACAATAAGGCCTAAACATGGGAAAACCCCATGGGCTGATATCCCATAAAATCATTATAAAACCCTAGAAAACCCTTTACTCGGTCAACATAACCCTAAAAAATGTTGAGATCCACGATCTCAGCTCTGCCTGAGCGCTCCTTCTTCGACCAATGTGTCGAATTCCAAAACAGGGCCAAAACTGACCAAATTTCCCCCAAAACTTGGTCGAGGGCCAACACATGTGTATGAGGGAGGTTTGTCCTAATTAAATTTAATAAAAAGGGATCTAATGCAGGTTTGAGAAACTAATCACTAAGGAAACTCTACTAAAAATATGGCAAAGGAGTATGGATCACGTCTAGTTTGCGTAAGGTTACGGTGCCAGAATTTCTATCTTGACTGAATTTCTCTTGTGGGGGTTGGGATACCCAGCTTGAATAATGAGTGGTAGCTCAACCTTGCTAGGTGAGCTGGGAGCTATCATTATTTGTTATTGTGTGTGTGGCCCCTTTGCGTCCTGGGGGGCTTAGGGGGAATAAGAGTACCCATAGCATTGGCTGGGAGGTACCAGTGAGGTCTTAGCGGTTGGCAAGCAGGAGATGTACAAAGAACATGTGCGGGACAACGAATTCAAATCATTCGCCTACAACTATGGTACACTTTAATTTTCAGTTGTATATTATTTAGACTTGGCATTAGATCTATGTTGTTGAATTCAATGATTATATGATATGGTGGGAGAGATCTCATGCTGTGGATTACTGGGATATCTTGACTTTGCGCCTTGTATTTGAGTGTTTCACTGCATTTGGGTTTTCTTTCTCGCCATGCCTTCGTGGTGGTCGCGCGTTCTGTTGGGTTATGCCATAATTTGAAGCCCAACATTTTCTTTTATTTTGTTGTCTTGCACTTATACTTTAACATGCCAGAAACCTACACAACCCTCACTTTTACATCAAGCACCTCTCTGCAATTTTTATAATCTTTTTAATGCGATTCAGTTTCAGGACTATGTGTGGTTTTAATTTTGTCGTTGTTTCCTGGATTCGTTCAAGCAAGTGGAGTCATGTTGTTCCTACGCCAACATAAATTTATGATGAACTCTTGTTTATATTTTAAAAAGTTTATATATATAGATTGATTATTATTCAATGGATATAAACATTTATGAATATAATCGAGTGATATTTCAGGTATTCAGTCTATATAAACTTAATATGATCCTTAGTGAAAATAAAATATGCCAATAAAATATTTTATTGATTTATTTAAATTTATATAATTTCCTTGCTATGGATACATGTATAGCTTGAATGCTTTCAAAACCATCAAAAACTGACCGTTGATGGACACTAAACAATGAAAATAGAATAAGGACAAGAGTAAATCCCAATCTGCCCAATGCCAAACCTGGCAGCGATTTCATTCGTCTGTGTATATTTTTCCATACCTTGAAGCGATTCCCTTCATTTGAGTATCATTTCCTTACCTGGGTCTGTGTATTGTTTCTTACCTGGGTCTGTGTATCATTTTCTTAATGTTTTATCCAACCATCTTCGTGCGGATCACTGTTATATCTTTTTCATTCATGTCTTTTGCCAATGCACACAATCCATGAAACAGAGCAATGGTTTTTCCTTCTCTCCATCAAACTTTATGGCAGTAATCATATTAATGGAATTGAGGTTGCGTGTAAACTTTATGTAGTGATATGGTGTATTTTTGTGTGTAAAAATGTTTTTGGCTAGTGGTGAATCCCTTGATATATGTTCCATGATTTCTGAGCATTGTAGTGGCAGTTTTGGGGCAAATTTTAAATTTTGTTTACTGACAGTTGGCCTTCTAACTAATTCTAATCCGCCATTCAAATATTTATTATTCCCTTGTTTGAGAATCACAATTTACTGATAGCTGGTGAGTGTAATTATTTCTAAATCCGAGATCCTTGGGGTCAAGTGTGCCCAACTTTTAATATCTTGTGAAAAAAACACAAGCGATTTAATAAACACGTAGAGATATTATTTAATTATTCTGAGGTTCTGAATATGACAAGGAGATATAATAATTAGGGGTTGGAGATGACAACGATTCAATTGACCGAGGTTGCATTGCAACGGGTTTTTAGCAGCGAATTACACTCAACGATTATACGCCTTTTCCCAGATCCTTGAGGGGGACGCAACCATGTTGTTAAATGCCAGAATTTAAACCTCTGACAATGGTATAATTGTTGTGATTAACGATTGCTATGCATAGTTTTAATTATTTAATTATACTGTTGTGATTTATGTGTCATAATAGTTCCAATTGTATTACAACACTTTAATTGTATATTTGTGATTATTGCGTTAACATTTTTAATAGTTTTAATTATTTTAATGATGTTGTTTTGATTTACGTCTCATAATAGTTTCAGTTTTATAGCATCAATTTTAATTGTGTAATTGTGATTATTGCGTTAACATTTTAATAGTTTTAATTATTTAATTATGTTGTTGTGATTTAAGTCTCATAATAGTTCCAATTGTATTGCAACAATTTAATTGTATATTTGTAATTATTGCGTTAACATTTTTAATAGTTTTAATTATTTTAATGATGTTGTGATTTACGTTTCATAATAGTTTCACTTGTATAGCAACAGTTTTAATTGTATATTTGTGATTATTGCGTTAATTCTCTTAATAGTTTTTATTTTTTTTTATTTTTTATGAGGCGGATCTAATTAAGGAACCTTTGAACTCATTGATGTTATTATTAAATTCCACGTATGAAAATTTGTAACCTGCCATTATTAATTATAAGTTGCTTTATTCTTTAGAATGATGTAAAGGGGTTGTATATGAATGGAAAGTATAATGTTGGTTGATGATGGTTAGGTGCCATTACTTTTAGATGGTGATTGGTTACTTATGATGTGATTTAGTCCTTACTACAATAAATTACTAATGAATTACATCTAGTCGTTGTGTCCATTTAAATGTGTCACATATAATCACTCTACATCCATTTTTTCTTTATTGATTAGAGAGCCTTCATATATCAGCGTCGTAAAATGTATATCAGTGCCAGTTGGATTTCAGGCACGTGGATTTTATGTTTGGTTCAAGTTTTAGAATTATTTTGTTTGCACATGGGTCCCTAGGTCCTTGTCGCAATGTGGGGACGTGATACCTTATGGTTGGGTCATTGCGCATGTTGATCGATAAGCGCATATGAACCCTGGATTAGGATCAAGCACCTCTCGATGTGGATGATGTTGTTTTTGTAAGAAAGGTTGTACTTGTTTTGTAACGTTAATGTAATTGTCTCCTGCTCGCCAGGAGGGTTCTATCTAGAGTTTCCTTAAAGATGTTACGTTTGGATTGATTGATGTTGCCTTAGATTAGTAGGCGTGGTCTTTCTTGTTGGGCGGTATGTAGACACCTCCTTGTTCCTCCGAACATTCGCCAACATTGATACCTTAAATTGTCAAAATCGATGGGAACCTGGGCTTGAATGTTGCTTATGTTTCCTAGAGGTTCTAACCTTGTAGGGTAGGACATGTGGGTAATCATTTTTATTCTACATCTGATTGAATGTCGTATATTTATTCCCACTGCATGATGTGCTAGTATGATAGGTCGTTATGTTCTTTGTTGCATGATTTTCATGCGTTTTTTCCGTTGTCATGTTGTGATGTTTGAATGTAGTGTTGTTATTACTTTCCCACACACACACAAAAAATGTACTTTTTATGCAAGGTTTGATGTCGTAATGACGTGGTTCTTTACATATGGTATCAGAGCCGGTTCGACCCACGACTTGGGATCACTATGGCTTCCATTGATTAGATATTTTTTTATAAATGTTGCTAATTAAATTGATTTGTATTCATGCAGGTAATCATGGTTAGAGGACATCATGAAGTCAGAAAATGTGGTGCTAGGGGAGGAGGTATGATTCCCCCAGTAGCATCCACCTCTAAGGGGTCTAGCCCCTAGGGAGATGAATAGGTTTTCGGGCACGAACATATAGCTTTGAGTGATGTGGTTGGGTTGATGAGGTCCTTTAAGAGGATGTCTGAGGCACTAATCAACCATTTGGATAAATATGAGGCCAGAATGTCGACACCTCCAGAGGGTCCACCACGCGCCTAGGTTGGTACTAGTAACATTCATCGTGAACTCGAGAAGTTGAAGTTTCTGGAGTTCTTTGGTGCCCCGGATGGTGAAACCACCGAGGCATGGTTGGAGAATATGGAAATGTGATTTTCTCTTCACGACTATACCTCCAACATGAAGGTTTGCATTACGGTCTTTCATCTGAAAGGGAGCGGTCTTCTATGGTGGAAGATGCTCGTGCTGCAATTGAACATGGCAATTGAAGACGTGTCATGGGAACTATTCGATGAATGGTTCTGAGAGAGGTGTCTACCAAAGGAATTCATTGAGCTTCAGATCAACAAGTTCAATGCCTTGCGACATGGAAGCCATGCAGTTCCCGAGTACGCGACCCATTTGATGGAGATTCTTCAGTATGCTCCTCACCTGAATACCGAGAAAATTAAGGTCAACAAGTTTGTTTTCGACCTTAATGTCAGCATTCATGAAAAGGTGAGGATTATGATGCCTCTAACCTTGCATGATGTTGTACATAAGGCCCTCATAATGGAGGAGGAGCTTATTAGCAGGGGTCAGAGCAGGACTCTATCAAGACCAGTGGGGAAGGTGTCATTTGGTGTGTTGCAGCATCAGACACCAGCTAGACATTCACTAGGATATCGAGGCACTCAGAGAGGATCCACATACACTACACCATGGTGACTGATGCCTCAACAGTGGAATCCTTACAGAGGGCCCCAACAACAACATCAACATTGACCGCAACAACAACAATTTAGGTTGGTTGAGTAGAACAAACCACAGTTCCAGGCCAATGGGCCCTCAACTTATACTTTGGGTACCATGAGTACTAGACCGAAGAAAGGGTGTTGGACATGTGGAGATCCACATTACTAGCATTACTTCCTAGTTGAGAGGGCCAGAGCATCTGGATTATCCGGACCCACTACTGTGGGAGATTTGAGCAAGGCCCATTGGATTCATGCAATAGTGAATAACCACTAGGAAGAGCACCAGTCGACTATGCTTGAGACGTCAGGTACCATCGCTGACCAAACCCTTAGTATTTTGATAGATCCAGGTGCTACAATTTTTTTTATATTTGGTGCAACACTAAAAAGAATTAAGTTAAAGGCATCTGAAGACGATGAGTTTATCTTTGTAGAAATGGATTCGAGATCCAAACAAAAGGTTGGAGGGAAGGTTATAGGCTGTAGCCTTAACCTGGGAGAGTTTGTTACAAGGGCCAACCTGTACATCATGTTCTTAGGGTCTTATGACATTGTGATCAGTATGTATTGGTTCGAATCGGATGAGGTGATACTCAAATGTAATACAAAATGGTTGAGATTGGTCGATGATGAGGGACAAAGATGCGTGATTGTAGGTTGGAACCAAGGCATCTCCCTAAGGTTCGTCCCTTCCCTACAACTATAGAAGAGCATGCGCAAGGGATGCAATATATATGTGATCCTTGCGTTAAATGAAAAGGGTGTGGAAAAAGGCCTATAAAGCCTTTTGGTAGTGCGAGAGTTTGCGGATATCTTCCCAGAGGAGTTTCCAGGATTTCCTCTTGAGAGGGAATTGGAATTTACCATTGACCTAAAACCAGGGACTGAACCGATAGAAAGAATGCCTTATCGGATGTCGACCCTAGAGCTACAGAAGTTGAAAATGCAACTGAAGGAGTTGTTGGACCTAGGACTTATATGTCCAAGTGTGTCACCGTGGGGTGTGCCAGTTATTTTCATACGGAAGAAGGATGGGTCGTGGAGACTCTTCATTGACTACCATCAATTGAACAAGGCAACGATCAAGAATCAATATTTGTTTCCAAGGATTGATGATTTGTTTGATCAGATGAAAGGAGGGACGGTGTTTTCAAAGTTCGACTCGAGATCAGGGTACCACCAGTTATGAATCAAAGAGGACAAAATCCCTAAGATCCCCTTTAAGATGGGGTTTGTACATTACGAGTTTATTGTTTTACCATTTGGACTGAAAAATGCCCCTGGGGTATTTATGAGCTTGATGAACAAGGTGTTCCATGAATACTTAGACAAGTTCATCAAAGTATTCATTGACGATATTTTGATTTACTCTCAGACAATGGAGGAGCATGACGAGCAGTTGCACATGGTACTATAGTGTCTACAAGAGAACAAACTGTTTGGGAAACTGTCAAAATGCTCATTTTATTAATCGAAGATTCACTACTTAGGGAATGCCATCTCCGAGGAAGGTATTGTTGTGCATCCAACAAAGTTAGAGGATATTATGGAATGTCTTGCCATGATGAATGTCCCAGAAGTGCGTAGCTTCATGGGTTTAGTGGGATACTATTGACGGTTCGTAGAGGGTGTTTGGAAGATAGCAAATCTAATTACGGAATTGCAGAAGAAGAATAAGAAGTTTGTTTGGACTGAGAAATGAGTGGTAGCATTTCAGAGGTTCAAGGAGCTATTGACGTCAGGACCGATACTAAAGGTCCCTGACATGGATGAGGATTTCTTGGTATGCATTGACGCATCCAAGGAAGTCTTAGATGGAGTCTTCATGCAATACGGTCGAGTGATCGCTTACATCTCGAGAAATTTGAGAAGGCATGAGGAGAACTATGCGACGCATGATTTGGAGCTGTCAGCCATATTTTATTCCTTGAGAGTTTCGAGAAACTACCTTATTTGATGAAAATTCGAACTAAAAATGGATCACTGTGGTTTACAACACATATTTACACAAAGTGACTTGAACGCATGACAACGGCGTTGGTTGGAATTGCTTAGTGAGTACGATTTCGAGATAACTTACATAACATGAATAGTGAACATAGTGGTTGATGCATTGAGTCAGATACCATGCATATTTTCTGTGATGCCTCTTCATACGAATCTATGTGAAAAGATTCTAACTTTGTAGTGCGATGATGAATGGTACAAAGAGGTCTAGGATTTTATCGGACAAAACACAATGATGGTACCAAAGTTTGAGGGATTTACATTTGACAATGATGGATTATTCAGATTTGAAAATAGAATTTACGTACCGCCCAACGACGAGTTGAGGAGTTTGATCCTAAACGAGGATTATAGAGCAGTGTACATGGCTCACCCAAGAGTCACAAAGATGAGGGCAGACCTTAAACCCTTATTCTTCTGGAAAGGAATGAAGGCAGACATAGTCAACTACATGGCAAGATGTCTACAACATCAAGAGCTGAAGGTTGAATATAACCATCCAGCAGGATTACTACATCCACACGTTATTCTGGAAACAAAATGGGAGGTCATTTCGATGGATTTCATTGTTGGATTTCCACTGACGGCAAGGAGACACCACTCAATTTTTGTGGTAGTCCACACTTTGACGAAGAGTGCTCATTTTATTCCTATGCATACGACGTATCAGGCACCTAACATAGCTAGAGTTTTCATCAGTGAGATAGTGAGTTTTCATGGTGTGCCTAAGAGGATTATATCCGATAGAGGATCGATGTTTACAGGATGATTTTGGACTAGTTTCCAAGAGGCCTTCGGAACCCAGCTTAACTTTAGTACCACATATTACCTGGAGACAAACGACATATCGAAAGAACAAACCAAATATTGGAGCATATCTTGCGTATGTATGTGATGGACCAATAGAAGAATTGGGAAGAGTTTTTTCCACTGGTAGAGTTTGCAAACAACAACATTTATCAAAGCACCAATAAGATGGTGCCTTTCAAGTTTCTTTATGGGAGACTGTGTCGGGCGCCTTTGAGATGGGATCAGCTTGAGGATAGGGTCCTGTTGGGGCCAAAAGTGATCCAAGAGATGGAATATCAAATGAAACCAATAATACAAAGGATCAAGGATGCACAGGATCAACAAAAGAGTTATTCCAATGCGCATTGTATTGACCGTAGTTATGAAGTTTTCGATTGAGTCTTCTTGTGGGTGAAACTGCATAAGAGTTCGATCAAGTTTGGAAAGGGTGATAAAATATCTCCTAGGTTCATGGGACCCTTCAATATTGTGGAAAAGAAGCGGCCCGTGGCCTATCGACTAGCCTTGCCTGATTCTTTGAGGCGTACGCACAATGTTGTTCACGTATCTATTTTGAGACATTGTGTTAGTGATCCTACACATGTTATTGACATGAGTTCCTTGTAGGTATCATATGAGGGTGTAGTCATGGTGGAGCCAATACACATCCTGGATCATCACATTTGACAACTACGACGTCGAACAATAAATCATGTCAAGGTCCAGTGGCACAAATATAGTCTGCACTCGGCGACCTGGGAGGACGCATATGATATGCGCAGTTTCCATTTTTGTTTAAATAGATAGACATATGATTATTGTGATACACTTTATTTTGACACTTACATACTATGAAATTTCAGGACGAAGTTCAAAACAAGAGGGGGTGTTTGTAAATCCTGATCTTGCGCGCACTGAGCGGACTTATTCTTTGAGGACAGTTCCGTGCAAGTGATTTGGCTCATTATACGATTGGTTGTTTTGATTATGATTATGATATTTTGTGGATCTGATGATGTGTTATTTTTTCTATATTTACATTGCAGGTGTTATTGACTGGGTTCTACTGAGTGTGCAAGACTCTGGACGTTAGAGGATGCCGATAGCATTGATGGATCTCCTTGGACTCCAGAATGAGTCAGGGAGTGGAATATTATGATTTGAATGTTTTTGATATGACATATGTGACATATGATTAGATATTATGATGTTGATTTTTATCGCTGACATGTTTCCTTGATGGATGTAGGTTGACGATATATTGTCGACCAGAATCACATTTGGAGTAAAGGGGTCATGCACGACAACTAGATATATTGAGGGAGAGGTGTGGCAGAAGCCCTGCCACATCCTACTGGCACTCCCATCATGGCTCGAACTATAGGTTAACGATTACTTAGTTCGAGAATACCCATGATGTCATGAGGGAAGACTTTGAGAATCGCTCACGATGATTCTAAAGGGCACACAATAAGGTAGGGTCCTTATTTCTTAGAGGCCCTTAGTCTCCCACAAGATCACTTGACGGAGTATTGACTCCAGGGGTTTGACATCTACCAAATTCATTTAAGAGGCGAGTGGTACCCTTGGAGCACGTAGTGCGTCATGAAGGGCATGTCGTGCAAATAAACATGAATGCAAGAGAGTGGCACCCTTGGATCACATAGTGTGTCTTGAAGGGAATATTGTGGTTTTAACTCGGGTAAGTTAATAAACCTAGTACCTAGAAAACTATGCCTCCTTAGGACCTAGCCGGCCTTAAAATAGATGATCATATGCATAAAGATTATTAACTAATTTTGCCCTTAAAAACTGTCACTAAACCTAGTGAATTTAAAACCTAGGTCTAAGTAGAACCTTTGGACAAAAAAAACTAATTACACATGTAACAAGAAGGGGGTAAATAAAATTCAAACATTATTTATTAAAGGAAAAATTGTAATGGAGGATTAAATTATTAAAAGGGTAATGGTTGTTTTTGTATAAACTTGCTAATTCTAAACTTAGTTAAAAAGAAAAAGGCGAAACTTAAAGAAAAAGGGAAACTTAAAGAAAAGGGGAAACTTAAAGAAAAAGGGGAATGTCTAACTTAGTAGGGAATAAAGGGACACCGAGGAGCATTTTTAGGAATTATTTTAGGTGGGTGAGTGAAATAGGAAAATTTAATTAATTAATAAATTGATTTTTTGGTGCAACTAGGGGATCGAGTGACATGTGTATGGGGGAGGATTGTCCTAATTAAATTTAATAAAAAGGAATATAATGAGAGTTTGGGAAAATAACCACTAAGGAAACTCTATAAAAATGATGGAAGAGGAGTATGGATCATGTCTGGTTTGCGTAAGGTTACACTGCCGAAATTTTTATCTTGACTGGATTTCTCTTTGGGGGTTGGGATACCCAGCTCAAATAACGAGTGGTAGCTCTACCTTGCGAGGCAATATGGGAGCCAACATTATCTGGTATTTTGTGCGTGGCCCCTTTGCAGCTCGGGGGGCTCAAGGGCAAGAAGAGTACCCCTAACATTGGCTGGGAGGTACTGGTGAGCTCTCAGCGGTTGGCAAGAGGGAGATGTATGGATCACATGTGCGGGACAAGGAATTCAGATCATCTTCCTACGGCTACGATATGCTTTAATTTTCAATTATATATTAGTTAGACTTGGCATTAGATCTATGTTGTTGAATTCGATGATTATATGATATGCTGGGCGAGATCGCATGTTGTGGATTACTAGGATATATTGACTTTGCGCCTTGTATTTGAGTGTTTCACTGCATCTGGGTTTTCTTGCTCACCATGCCTAAGTGGTGGTCGAGCGTTCTTTTGGGTTACCCCATAATTTGAAGCCCAATGTTTTCCTTTATTTTGTTGTCTTACACTTAGACTTTAATGTGCTGGAAACCTACATAACCCTCCCTTTTACCTCAAGCACCTCTATGAAATTTTTATAATATTTTTAATGCGATTCAGTTTCGGGACTGTTTGTGGTTTTAATTCTATTGTTGTTGCTTGGATTCGTTCAAGCAAGTGGAGTCATACTGTTCCTACACCAACATAAATTTATGATGAACTCTTGTTTATATTTTAAAACGTTTATATATATAGATTGATTATTATTCAATGGATATAAAAATTTATGAAATTAATCGAGTGATATTTCAGGTATTCGGTTTATATAAACTTAATACAATCCTTAGTGAAAAGAAAAGACTCCAATAAAATATTTTATTGATTTTTTTTAATTTATATTACTTTCTTGCTATGGATACATGTATAGCTTGAATGCTTCCAAAACCATCAACAACTGACAGTGGATGGATGCTAAACAATGAAAATAGAATAAGGACAAGAGTAAATCCCAATATTCCCAATCCCAAACTTGGTAGTGTTTTCCTTCGTCTGTGTATAGTTTTCCATACCTGACAGTGATTCCTTTCGTCTGAGTATCATTTCCTTACCCGGGTTTGTGTATCGTTTCTTAGCTAGGTCTCTGTATCATTTTCTTAACGTTTTACCCAACCATCTTCGTGCAGATCACTACTATGTCTTGTCCGTTCGTGTCTTTTTCCAATGCACACAATCCACAAAACGTAGCAGTGGTTTTTCCTTCTCTCTCCGTCAAACTTTCTGGCAGTAATAATATTAATGGCATTGAGGTTGTGTGTAAACTTTATGCATTGATAAGGTGCATTTTTGCATGTAAAACTTTATTGGGCCAGTGGTGAATTCCTTGATTTATGTTGTGCGATTTTTGAGAATGACAGTGGTGGTTTTGGGGCAAATTTTGTTTACTGACAAATGGCCTTATAACTAATTCTAATCCACCATTCAGATATTTATTATTCCCTTGTTTGAGAATCACAACTTAGTGACATATGGTGATTGTAATCATTTCTAAATTCGAGATCCCTGGGTTCAAGTGCGCTCAAATTTTAATATCCCATGAATATATACAAGCGATTTAATAAAAACAAATAGATATTATTTAATAATTCCAAGGTTTTGAATATCAAAAGGAGATATAATAATTAGGGGTTGGAGGTGACAACGATTCAATTGATTAAGGCTGCGTTGCAGTGGTTTTTTTGCAGCGATTTACACTCAACGATTATACGCATTTTTCCATATCCTTGAAGGGGATGTACCTATGTTGTTAAATGCCAGAATTTAAACCTCTGACAACGGTATAATTGTTATGATTAATGATTTCTATGCATAGTTTTAATTATTTAATTATGATGTTGTGATTTATGTTTCATAATAGTTCCAATTGTATCGCAACAATTTAATTGTATATTTGTGATTATTGCGGTAACGTTTTTAATAGTTTTAATTATTTTAATGATGTTGTTGTGATTGACATCTCATAATAGTTTCATTTGTATAGCAACATTTTTAATTGTATAATTGTGATGATTGCGTTAACGTTTTTTATAGTTTTAATTATTTAATTATGCTTTTGTGATTTAAGTCTCATAAGAGTTCCAATTGTATTGCAACAATTTAATTGTATATTTGTGATTATTGTGTTAACGTTTTTAATTGTTTTAATTATTTTAATGATGATGTTGTGATTTTCGTCTCATAATAACAATTTTAATTGTATATTTGTGATTATTGTGTTAATGCTCTTAATAGTTTTAATTTATTTTTTTTATTTTTTATGACAGGGATCTAATTAAGGAACCTTTGAACTCATTGATGTTGTTATTAAATTCCGCGTATCAAAAATTATAACCTGCCATTATTAATTATAAGTTGCTCTATTAGTTAGAATGATGTAAAGGGGTTGTATATGAATGCAAAGTACAATGTTTCCTCATGATGGTTAGGTGCCTTTACTTTTAGATGGTGATTGGTTACTTATGTTGTCATTTATTCCTTACTACCATAAATTACTAATGAATTAGATCTAGTCATTGCGTCAATTTAAATGTGTCGTATATAATCTCTCTTCATCCATTTTTGCTTTATTGATTAGAGAGCCTTCATCTATTGACATCG
Organism: Picea engelmannii; assembly: GCA_009831015.1. Lineage (NCBI taxonomy): Eukaryota > Viridiplantae > Streptophyta > Pinopsida > Pinales > Pinaceae > Picea > Picea engelmannii. Next base: position 241,686 of record ML785555.1, read on the forward strand.
TATAATGTATATTAGTTCCATTTGGATTTCAGGCACATGGATTTTATGTTTGGTTGAAGGTTTAGAATAATTTTGTTTGCACATGGGTCCCTAGCTCCTTATCGCAATGTGGCAACATGATACCTTATGATTGGGTCATTGCATGTGTTGATCTATAAGCGCATATTAAACCTAGATTAGGATCAAGTGCCTCCCAATGTGGATGATGTTGTTTTTGTAAGAAAGGTTTTACTTGTTTTGTAACGTTAATGTGATTGTCTCCCGCTCGCCAGGAGGGTTCTAGCTAGTGTGTCATTAAGGTTGTTACGTTTGGATTGATTCATGTTTCATTATATTAGTAGGCATGGTCTTGCTTGTTGGATGGGATGTATACACCTCCTTGTTCCTCAAAACAATCACCAACATTGATAAATTAAATGGTCAAAATCGATGGGAACCTGGGCTAGAGTGTTTCTTATGTGTCCTGGAGGTCCTAACCTTGCAACGTAGGACAAGTGGGCATTCGTTTTTATTCTTTGTCTGATTTAATGTCGTATATTGCTTCTTGTTGCATGATGTGTTAGTATGCTATGTCGTTATGTTCTTTGATGTGTGATTTGCATGCATTGTTTTCTTCGTCGTGTTGTGATGTTTGAATGTATTGTCGTTATTACTTTCCCACACAAAGAAAAATGTACTTGTTATGCGAGGCTTGATGTCGTAACAATGGGGTTTGTTACAGTGTCTTAGGGTCCATTTCCTTCTAATTGCCGATGTGATGTACATGGCTTCGGTTAGTGATGTGACTTTTTGTGTGTCTAATTTTAGTTTTTGGTGAACATTATTTCAATGTATTTATGTAGTTGTTGATGAAATTAGAATTTTCCATTTTTAAATTGTATTTTTTAAGGTATAAAATAGATTTACTGTTCTAAAAAATATCTATTACATCCAAATTATGTAATTTCAATCATTAATATATGTAATTTCTGTAATTGTTTTTTTTTTTTAAATCAATTTTTAATATATATCTTTTTGGGACTCCCTTAAAATATTTTGTTGTAAGCCCCCGGGGGGGGGGCAGCTCAATTGGCAAGTGTCGTGAAAATGAAGTTCCATGAGGTTTCTAGTTCAATTCCCCCCAACTTACCTTGTGTGCCACGTAAGGGGCATCGTGGGCACACCTGGAGGTTATAGTGGTAGCGGTTGGATAACACGACCACATGTAATGCGAGCACGTGCCCAACTAGTTGCTGATTCCTTCAGACACAAAAAAAAATAAAAAAATAAAAAAAAATATTTTGTTGTAAGATAATGTAAAACTATTTTGTTAATTTTTTTTTTATCAATTTTTAATATATATCTTTTTGTGAATACCTTAAAATATTTTGTTGTTAGACAATGTACAAATATTTTTTTGTAAGACAATGTAAAAGTAACTTAACAAAAAAAAACAAAAAACATAGACATAAATTTATAATGTGAGAGTCAGTTTCCTACATCTTCCAAAGATTTGAATTATGGTAAAAAATGTCATAAAATGCATATGTGGATATAGTCATATATTAATCCATGTGATAGTGCCCTACCTACACTTTCTCTAAAAGAGTCGAGTTATTGGTTAAAAAAGTCATAGAATGTGTACATATTCATAGCCATAGACATATATTCATGTATGTAATAGTCATTCAAATGTTTTAATATCAAACATGTCATTCAAGATAGTCTAGTGAACATTGCTTTTAGATAATTTAGTTAACATTTCTTGCATGGACTCACTGACTCATGGAGTAGTTTGTAGTTGAGTGACTTTCTTTTAAATTATAAATCTCTAAAGATTTGATAATAATCATGATCAATTCTTGAATTCATTGAGGAGCTTATCGATATTAATCTATACTTGATATCTATATTGTATGCCTATAAATGAGTCTCCACTAAGATGCAATGCTATAGAATTTTATTTAAGTAACTCAAATAATTTAGTTAACATTGCTTGCACGGACTCATGGAATCGTGGAGTATTTTGTAGTTGAGTGACTTTATTTTAAATTATAAATATCTAAAGAGTTGACAATAATCATGATCAATTCTTGAATTCATTGAGGAGCTTATTGATATTTTTTTTGTAAATAAAGAAAGTAATTCCTTATTAATACGCTGTCACTATACAAAACTGATAAGTGTCACTGGCCCGCCACTTGTTCCACCAAACTAGTGGAAACCGAAATAGGTGGTCGCCTATTATGCTTTTTGCCAAAAAGGGAAACCGCCACTTGCCCTACCAATTTGTTGGAAATTAGAGCAGGTGGAGACTGATAGTGCTGACAAAATTGTCTGTGTAAACTAGACATGCTAAGAAACTTTGAAAATTAAAAGTAGGCAAAAAATGAACAAAGTACTAGACCAGGATGACAAGAAAACAAGCTCCATCATTGTACCAGTCATGCTCAGAGAACTAGGCAGAATTAAGCATTAGAGGGGTTGTGAGAACCATGGAACCTACTGGGCTTGAGCACGTAGGGATGTGCACGGGTCGGGCACCTCTTGTTGGATGGAGCATGATGCTTCCGTGACCCTCGCCGTCCAACCGCTTTCACCAGGAACTTCTTCGACTCAGGCCCGAAGAGCTACGATGCCTTCAGATCCCGTGTTGGGACCTTTCGTCACCCACAAGGTACTCTGTTGACCTCCTGGCTGTTTTCTCGGGAAATCGGGTTTCGCGATATTGCGAAACTTGTGGGCACATTCACGTGCTACTCAAAACCCCGAACCCCGATAGGTCAAAGGGTCAACGCCTTCGTTCTTGTCAGGGATTTCCCTATCGGGAAAATCGACACCTGTGATGTCGCAATTCACTCGCCCCACCAATCCACGAAATCTGAACTCCGATGGCACGTGCGCTATCTCTTCGCCACGTCACTTTCTCTCTCTTCCCTTTCGAGAATCGCGGGATCGCGATTTTCACCAGTCGAAATTCCTTTGCACAATAAACCTCCGTACGCCGAATCCCGACTTCTTGGGATCTCATGCCACCTGTCCCCTGACGATCAACGGCTCCGATTATATTGGGAAATCGCCGATCGCGATTTCAACGAATGAAAAACTCTTGCCTCCGGGAAACCCGATATGCCGAACCCCGATGTCTCTTGATTCTCCCTGTGCCTACGGGTTAATTCCCTCACAGCTTCTCCCAGATCTCATGGTCAGCGAGACTTTCGCTAATCTGTTTGACAGATCCTAGTCTTCAACTCCTCCTCTTTGACGTTTTCTTGAAATGACCAAGTGCTCCTGCCGAGACTGGTTCTCTAAAACTGCGTTCGTGGTCCCTACTTGAGACCTTCCTTGGAACAAATCTTCCCCGTTCCCGGATAGTAAGATCACCAAGGTTCTATCTCTCTTGAGCTTGTTCACTCTAACTTCTCCAGAGGAACATATGCACACTCCTTGCGCTCATGCTCAACCGCTTCTCAAATGTGGAATTCTTCAGACTCGGTGCACTTACGGCAACAACAGTCCTGCCTTCCTTTTCTCAGACTAGCTACTGAGACTTCAAGTTCATCTTGTGCTCCTCCTACACAACTCTATCAACCCAATTCAACTTCTAGGCAATCGAGAATAAGAGTTTAACTGTCGAGCCTCATCAACGCACTCTATGCCGATGAATTCAACTGCACTCTATGCAGGAATCCCCTGGCTCAAACAGAGAAACAATTGAAACTTATTCTCTTCTCTATCTCTGAATTCTATGAAAAACCTCAGAGATCACATGCACAACACATTCAAAAGCAGATGCATACAAGGAATACAAACATTCTGAGCATAAATCAACACAGAGAAACAACACAAACCATGAAACTGAATCAAAGACTCTCTTCTATTAATTCAATCTGTACATGGGTGTTCTTCACAAGTTCTCTTCTCTGCTCTTCTTTTCTTTCTTCTGAATGCTTGATAATCTGAATGATGTTACAATATACAAAGGAGGGTGTCTATATCCATTTTCCCTCTCGAAAACTGAACTATCAAATCTACAATTAAAGTTCTATCTAACAGCATTAAAACTATTAAATGCCTCAGCTACCTAAGGACGTGAGCTTATCCGCTCAAGGTCCATTTACAATACAAGGATGCTTCTTTATGAATGCCTTCATTTAAAGGGAAACACACCAACTTTCAAGTATTTCAAAATTTGTAGATGATGTCCAGTTGTCTTTTCTGCTCCACGCGCTGGCTCGCTTGATGAGTGAGCGATTCTCCTGCATCATACTCCTCTGCTTGAAATATTTCATTGGCTCCTGTCCATGAGCTCCTGCACGGTCTACCCATGCTTCTGTATCATTGCTTCTGTTTCCCAGCTGGCATCCTCCACTAGGTGGTTCTTCCATTTCACCAGGTACTCGAAGTACTGCTTCCGCCTGGTCTTCTTTCCTATTCGCTTGTCCAATATGTACTCCATATGTGGATTTTCTGCCATTGGCATCTGCTTTTGCCACTGGACTACTGGTTTCGCAGTTCCAATCTCTGCTTCTTTAGCCCTATATGGGTATAAATATGAAATATTAAAAATCAGAGATATCCCAATGCCATCCGACAGCTCGATTTCATAAGCGTTCTCTCCAAATTTCTTGAGAACTTTGCATGGCCCAATCTTTTTCATCTTGAGTTTATTGTATGTTCCCCTTGGGAACCTTTCCTTCCTCAAGTGCGCTAGAACCAAGTCACCAACTTCAAACTGAATTTGTCTCTTCCGCTGATCGGCCCTGCGCTTATATTCTTGATTTGACTTCTGCAGTCACTGGTTCACCTTCGTGTGAAGTTCCTCCATCACCTCAATGAATTCTTCTGCGCTAGCGCTGCTAGTCGCACCCTGCTCTGACTCCCTGAGTTCAAAAACTCCCCTTGGTTGTGTCCCATACAAAATCTGGAATGGAATTTTTCCTGTACTCCGATTCACCGAATCGTTGTATGCAAACTCTGCCTGTGGTAAGATCTGGTCCCAACTACTATGATTCTCTATCACCAAGCTCCTCAATAGATCCCCCAGACTTCTATTCACCACCTCTGTTTTCCCATCTGTCTGCGGATGGTAGGCTGAACTAAATGCCAAATTAGTCCCTAGCTTCTTCCATAACATCCTCCAAAAATGACCTATGAACTTTGTATCCCTATCCGAGACTATGCTTCTCGGAAATCCATGTAATCTGACGATTTCTTTGAAAAACAAGTTTGCGATGTGCGTCGCATCGCTGGTCTTCTGACACGGAATAAAATGTGCCATTTTCGAAAACCTGTCCACCACCACAAAGATTTAATCAACTCCTCTTTATGTCCTTGGAAAACCCAAAACAAAATCCATACTAATTGCCTCCCATGGCCTCTCAAGTATGGGCAATGGCTGATAAAAACCTGCGTTCTGCTTTCGACCCTTCGCGTGTTGACAAATTCTACATCGGTCAACAAATATTTTGACATCTGTTCACATGCCCGGCCAAAAATACGATTCGCTCAGCTTCGTGAATGTTTTGTCATGTCCAAAATGACTTGCTAATCCTCCACTGTGCTTCTCTTTCAGCAGATTCTCCCTCATGGAGCAATTCAGAATGCACAGTTGATTGCCTCTGAACAAAAATCCATCCTGGATCATGTACTCTATCCATGGGCTCCGATCCCTGAGAACTGGATTCTCGGCTGCCTCGTATGCTTCTCCAAAGTCTACATCTCCAGCATACATGTCTTTCAGATTCTCAAAACCCAACGTCTTGACTCTGAACTCCTGCAACAACAAACATTTCCTGCTCAAAGCATCAGCCACTTTGTTAGCAGTTCTGGAAATGTGTTTAATCACAAATGTGAAATTTTGCATGTACTCTACCCATTTTGCATGTTTCTGGTTCAACTTCTCTTGTTGACTCACAAACTACAATGCATGATTATCGCTGTACAATACAAATTCTTTGGGTATCAAGTAATGCCTCCACTTCTTCAATGCCTGTATGATGGCGTAAAACTCCTTATCATACGTGGAGTATTTCAGCTTTGCTTCATCCAACTTCTCGCTGAAATATGCAACAGGCCTGTCATCCTGACTCAAGACACCTCCAATGGCATACCCACTGGCATCACATTTCACCTGAAATGTCTTATGAAAGTCAGGCAACCCAAGAATTGGTTGCTCTATGATCTTTCGCTTCAACAGATTGAAGCTCCTTTCAGCCTCGACTGTCCAATGAAAAACCTTATGCCGCTTCTTCACCATGTCTATCATTTCCGCGCTAATTCCACTAAAATTCCGAATGAATTTTTGGTAGAAACTAGCCAAACCATGGAAACTCCTTACCTCGAAAACATTTCTCGGTGATGGCCAATTCTTTATCACTTCTACCTTCTCATGATCCATTCTCAACTCATTCGTCGATATAACAAAACCCAAATAAATGAGTTCTGTCTTCATGAAGGAACACTTCTTCATGTTGACCAACAACTTCTCTTGCTGCAGTCTTCTCATCATAATGGCTAAATGCTTCAAGTGCTCAGCCTTCGTCTTACTGAACACCAGTATGTCATCCAAATATACAACTACAAACTTTCCGATGAATTCCCTCAGGACTTCATTCATTAGTCTCATGAATGTGATCGGCGCGTTTGTCAAGCCAAACAACATGACCAACTATTCATACAAACCTTCATTTGTTTTGAATGCTGTCTTCCATTCATCACCCTCTCTCATGTGAATCTGATGATATCCACTTTTCAAATCTATATTTGAAAAATAATTTGCCCCACTCAGGCAATCCACCAGATCATCCATTCTCGGCAGTGGAAATTTGTACCTAATGGTGATTTTATTTATCGCTCTGAAGTCTGTACACATCCTCTAGTCTCCATCCTTCTTTGGACTTAGCACTATCGAAACAACACATGGGCTCAGACTCTCTTTGACCAATCCTTTATCTAGCAGATCCTGTACCTGCCTTTTGACCTCCTCATTCTCCTGAGGCGTCAACCTGTACGTAGCTTTATTCGGTAAACTTGCTCCAGGTATGAGGTCTATGTGATGACTTACGCTTCTCATCGGTGGAAATGAATGAGGTAGTTTGTCCACGATGATATCAGCGAACTCTCCCAGCAGTTCCTGAATCTCATATGGTAGATCATCCACTCTCATGCTTGTCAGGACAATTCTCGGTTTCCTGACCACAAAGAATTGTGGATCTTTCTTTTTTTCCATCTCTGTGAGAAGCTCCTTCCCATTCATGAGAAGTATGGTGCTGCTTAATTCCGGCTTGACTTCTTTATCCTTTATCGGAAGCAACCTGTGTGTCTTCCCATCCTTCTCCAAGGTGTATGTGTTTATCCTTCAATCATGAACAACATTTCTGTGATATTGCCATGGTCTCCCCAATAATACATGATAGACATCCATGGGAATGACATCACACAAAATTTTATCATTATACCCACCTATCTTGAATTCAACCAAGAATTGTTTTGTAACACTTACCTGGTGTCCTTTCTGCAGCCAAGATACTTTATATGGGCTCAGGTGATTGGTTGTCTCCAACTCTAGCTTTTCCACCATCTCGGTTGAAACGAGATTGTCTGTGCTTCCGCTGTCCACAATAACCTTTCACCTTCTATCCTTGGCTGTGCAAGCGGTCTTGAACAGTCGGCTCCTCTGAGCTGTGTCCTCCCTCTCTTTCTCGGGTGTCAAAAGGAATTTATGCATCCCAAGCGATCTTCCGCTGTCTGCATCTTCATTCTCAACATCGTGCCTCTGCGCCTCAGTGATGTGAGCTTCACCTCTGTCCGTTTTCCTGTCTAGACAATCGACAGCTTTATGCCCATCTTTTCCACATGTAAAACATGTGAGGATTCCTCCTCGGCCTCTTCCTCTTCCTCTGGTACTAGGAAAAGTGTTTGCGTCAGCATATCTGCCACCCTGCTCTGTATGCTGTCTCCTCGGCTCAGCATATGGCTGTCTCTACGAGGTTCCACCTCTCTCAATTGTACCCTGAGGTTTCTTCCATTCCTCTTTGGGCTTCTGAGTTCTTTCTTGGGCAACTGCCTTGCCTCTGGGCTGACTCCTACCTTGCCCTCGCTGACCTTGCTTGCGGCTCAGCTTCTCCTCGGCTTTCAGAGCCATCTGGTAATAATCTTCCACCGTCCTGATGGTTAGCATGCTTAACTCATCCTGAATGTCATACCTCATACCATTCAGATATCTTGCCACCTTCTCATCATCGCTCTCCCAATGACCTACTCTGATATTGAGTCTATAAAACTCTTTGGTGTATTCCTTCACCATCATCATCTTCTGTCTCAGGTTCTGCATCCACCTGAACAGAGTGATTTGATAATCTCTCGGGATGAATTTCGCCTTCATCTTCGCGATCATCCTATCCCAACTTTTAATCTTCTGTTTTCCCTTGGAACGTCTATCCGCTTGCAGCTCGTCCCACCATAAGGCTGCATGTCCTTTCAACTTAGTGACAGCATGCCTTACCTTCTTATCCTCTTTGATATCCTCATAGTCGAAGTAGGTGTCAAGAGATCAGATCCAATCCAATAGCTCTTCTACATCCAAGCTTCCTTCGTAAGCTGGAATGTCCATTTCAGTTTTTGAGCTCATTCTGGCGATGGATCTGATCAACCGCTCTATTGATGCGTCCTCTGCTGTGACCTCTTCTTCGTGTCCAACTTCTTCTTCAACCTCAAAATCGCTAAGATCCCCTGCACCAACTCCGTGTCTCTGCGCTGTCTCCATCTCCTCAAGCCTTGCTTGGAGATCTCTCATTTGACACTCTATTTCTGGATTCCTTGCCGACCTTCCTCTTCTTCGAGCATCCCTGTCTTCTCGATCAGGTGATTGGTGAATCTCTGTCTCTGCTACAGAAAGTAAAGATATACCCGCTCTGATACCACTTGATGCTACCGTGACCCTCACAGTCCAACCGCTTTCACTAGGACCTTCTTCGACTCAGGCCTGAAGAGCTACGATGCCTTCAGATCCCGTGTCGGGACCTTTCGTCACCCACAGGGTACTTTGTTGACCTCCTGGTTGTTTTCTCAGGAAATTGGGTTTCGTGATATCGCGAAACTTGTGGGCACATTCACGTGCTACTCAAAACCCCGAACCCCGATAGGTCAAAGGGTCAACGCTTTCATTCTTGTCGGGGATTTCCCTATCGGGAAAATCGGCACCTGTTATGTCGCAATTCACTCTCCCCACCAATCCCCGAACTCCAAACTCCGATGGCACGTGCGTTGTCTCCTCGCCACGTCACCTTCTCTCTCCGCCCTTTCGGGAATCGCGGGATCGCAATTTTCACCAGTTGAAATTCCTTTGCACAATAAACCTCCGAACGCTGAATCCCAACTTCTCGGGATCTCGTGCCACCTGTCCCCTGACGATCAACGGCTCCGATTATATCGGGAAATCGCCGATCGTGATTTCAACGAATGCAAAACTCTTGCCTCCGAAAAACCCGATATGCCGAACCCCGATGTCTCTTGATTCTCCCTGTGCCTACGGGTTAATTCCCTCACAACTTCTCCCAGATCTCATGGTCAGTGAGACTTTCGCTAATCTGTCCTGTAGATCCTAGTCGTCAACTCCTCCTCTTTGACGTTTTCTTGAAATGACCAAGTGCTCCTGCCGAGACTGGTTCTCTAAACTTGCATTCGTGGTCCCTACTTGAGACCTTCCTTGGAACAAATCTTCCCCGTTCCCGGATAGTAAGATCACCAAGGTTCTATCTCTCTTGATCTTGTTCACTCTAACTTCTCCAGAGGAACATATGCACACTCCTTGCGCTCACGCTCAACCGCTTCTCAAATGTGGAATTCTTCAGACTCGGTGCACTTCCGGCAACAACAGTCCTGCCTTCCTTTTCTTAGACTAGCTACGGAGACTTCAAGTTCAGCCTACGCTCCTCCTGCACAACTCTATCAACCCAATTCAACTTCTGGGCAATCGAGAATAAGAGTTTAACTGTCGAGGCTCATCAATGCACTCTATGCAGATGAATTCAACTGCACTCTATACAGGAATCCCCTGGCACAGATAGAGAAACAATTGAAACTTATTCTCTTCTCTATCTATGAATTCTATGAAAAACCTCAGAGATCACATGCAAAACACATTCAAAAGAAGATGCATACAAGGAATACAAACATTCTGAGCATAAATCAACACAGAGAAACAACACAAACCATGAAACTGAATCAAAGACTCTCTTCTATTAATTCAATCTGTACATGGGTGTTCTTCACAAGTTCTTTTCTCTGCTCTTCTTTTCTTTCTTCTGAATGCTTGATAATCTGAATGATGTTACAATATACAAAGGAGGGTGTCTATATCCGTTTGCCCTCTCGAAAACTGAACTATCAAATCTACAATTAAAGTTCTATCTAAAAGCATTAAAACTATTAAATGCCTCAGCTACCTAAGGACGTGAGCTTATCCGCTCAAGGTCCATTTACAATACAAGGACGCTTCTTTATGAATTCCTTCATTTAAAGGGCGGCGCACCAACTTTCAAGTATTTCAAAATTTGTAGATGCTATCCAGCTGTCTTTTATGCTACATGCGTTGGCTCACTTGATGAGTGAGCGATGCTCCTGCATCAGAGCATTTGAAAAGGCATCAAATAACATGTCAATGCAGTTGTTGATGGGTGGCACAAATCCCCTTCCCTCCAAAGGGCTGCTTGAAATCCCAGTCTTGGATCATTTGGATTTCTGAGTCAGAGTGACTCCTTGGGCCCCTGCGGCAACCGAAAATATTCTACCCACACATAGGATCCTTCTGCGAGTGACCATGGATGTGACCGTGGGTCTACCTCCTTCATGGTTTCGTATTTGGGGATATCCCAAATCCTTTCTTCACTCTGTCCCGAAGCACTCAACTCCAATTCCCCAAACTCACACCTGCATCTCCTCAGATTCACGGAGCCCATAATGGTTCAAACTTCGTGACCCCACGAAAATCTAGGCCTTTCACTTACGATCTCCACTTTCCTGACTTCCAAACTCTTGGATCTCGTCACCACATTTTCTCTTGTGATCATCAGTTGATATTGAATCACAACTTCAGACTTCATGACTCGGCCTTCGTCAAGTTTCCAACTTGTCGAACTACGAAATATCTAAATACTTTGTAGCTATACTTCGTGTAGCTTTACTAGATCTAATAGTTTGGAGTCGTTTGTCTCCCTCTGAGAACAAATCTTTCACTCACTGGCTTTGACAAGAAATTTAAGGTTTCCTTTCCTTGTAACTTTCCATCACTGTCCCTCCTAAGCTTTCCTTATTTGATTTGTTCCCCTAAAAAATCTCTTCGACCCTTAGTCGAATTCCTGGGTTGTGAACACCTTGTAACAAACTTCTCTCCTCACTCACTCCTCTATGGATGATTTTTCACTCCTTGAGACTGTCGATGCACTCCTTGCAGATGTATAAGTTCTGCTATTTCTTCTGATCTTTTGAGCTGAAACAGACTTAGTCACGCACCCCTTGCAGATGCTATGCACACCTTGCACTTTCTCAATAAAGAGAACCCATTTGGAACTTATATACCGCAAGCAAATGAATCATACATTCAAGAAAGAAAAAAATTCTTGGATTCAAGAAAAAAAACAATAGAGAATTGGAAAATAACAGAAACTCTACCATTCATTCAGATAGATATGCGCATACAGACATTTGGGACAATATATCTCTATTATATTCATGCAACTAAAAATTACATACATTCATATAACTTTCTCTGGATCTCCTATCTCTTAGCTTACAATGGCAATCTTCACATACTAGATTTAACAAAAACCCAACAACAACCCTTACTGGGCAATAATACTAAGCTTTATACAAAGAGGTGCTCTGCGAGCATTCCCTCCAACTATGCTACGCTACCTTAAATGGAATTAAATGCTATCAACTACTTAATGCCTATTCCAATAAATATTGCACCAGACAGATAAGAGCACAACCTCCAAATATGTACTACGATCTGATATGTAAAACAAATACATTCCCCCATCATCTTCTGTGATGGCTCAGCCTTAAAAAATTTAAGACATTCATTATTCAAAAAGTTCTATCATATATCACATTAATACATTGATTAGTTTGAAATCAAAATATTTTAGAATGTGTGCTAGTGCACCCAGTTGTCCTCCATGCTTGTGCTTCACTGGCGATGCTCCTGCATGATACTCCCTTGGCTGAAAAATTCATGGAATCCTCTCCATAAGCTCCTGCACCGATCTTTCATGCTTTTGGATCTTCACATCATTGACCTAGCTAGAATCCTCTACTGGTCATCTTTTCCATTTCACCAAGTATTCAAAATATGTCTTTCTTCTGGTCTTCTTGCCAATTCTTTGATCTATGATATTTTCCATCCATGACTCCTATGTTACATGCATTTGTTTCTCCCATTGAATCTTCCTTTGATCTCCAACTCCTTCGGTTCCATCTTCCCTGTAAAGGCACAGGTCTACAATTTTGAATATGGGCGATATAACCACATCTTCTGGAAGCTCTTACTCACAAGATTTCTCTCCAAATTTCCTCAAGATTTTACATGGCCCTATCTTTTTCAACTTCAACTTATTCTATGTTCCCCTCGTGAATCTTTCCTTCCTCAGATGTGCTAGAACTTGATCTCCAACTTCAAATTCAAGATTTCTCCTATGTTGATCAGCTCTACACTTGTACTTACTGCTGGTCTTCTTCAATTTCTCCTTGATCTGATTATGAAGTTATTGCATCTCCGTAGCAAAATCTTAAGCTCCGACGCTCCTAAAATCACTTTGCTTCATATCTCTTAATTTCTAAACTCCTCTCAGATTCATTCCATACACGATTTGAAATGTTATTTTCCTAGTGCTTCTGTTCACTAAGTCATTATATGCAAACTTGGCTTGTGCTAGAATTTGATCGCATTGACTATGGTGTTCAGTGACCAAACTCCTCAAAAAGTATCCTAGGCTTCTATTCACCACCTTGGTCTGTCCATCTGTCTGTGGATGATATGAAGAACTAAAACATATTTATGTCCCCAAATTTTTCTACAAAGTCCTCCAGAAATGACCAATGAACTTGGTATCCCTGTCTGAAACTATACTCCTCGGCAATCCATGGAGTCTTACAATATCTTTGAAAAAGAAGTTTGCAACATGTGTTTCATCACTGGTCTTCTGGCATGGGATAAAGTGTGACATCTTCGAAAATATGTCCACCACCAAAAATATGGAATCACTTCCTCTTTGTGTTATTGACAATGCCAACACAAAATCCATGCTTATCGCATCCCAAGACCTCTTTGGAATATGAAATGGCTGATACAATCCAGTGTTTTGTTTATTCCCCTTGGTGCACTAACAAATATTACAGTTGCTCATAAATTTCTTCACCTCCACTCTCATTCCTGGAAAATAATATGAACTGGCTATTTGGGAAAATGTTTTTTCATGGCCGAAGTGTCCGGCTTGACCTCCACTATGATTTTCCTTCAACAAATTCTCCCTCATCGAGCATCTGGGTATACACAACTAACATCCTTTGAACAATAACCCATCCTGAATCAGATATTCATCCTAAGGGCTTCTGTCCTTGAGCACATGATTCACACATGCTTCATATGCTTCTCCAAATTCTGGATTACTGTGATACATTTCCTTAAGGTGATTGAACCCCAAGGTTTTGATTTCAAATTCTTGTAGAATTAAAATCCTCGTGCTCAATGCATCAACAAATTTGTTAGCATTTCGATAAATATGTTTAATTACAAAAGTGAAATTTTGCATAAACTCTATCCAGTTAGCATGTTTCTGGTTTAACTTCTCCTATCTGGTTATGAATTGAAAAGCATGATTATCGCTATACAAAACAAACTCCTTTGGTACGAGATGATGCCTCCATTTCTTCAATGCTTGGATTATGGCATAGAAATCTTTGTCATATGTGGAGTACTTATGTTTAGCTTCATTCAACTTCTCATTCAAATATACAATAGGTATGTGGTATTGGCTTAAGACCGCTCCAATTGCAACTCCACTTCCATCACACCTTTCCTGAACCATCTTTCTGAAATCGGGTAAAACCAGAATCAGTTGTTCAATTATCTTCTCCTTCAATATGTTGAAGCTCCTCTCAGCCTCCTTTGTCCATTTTAAATACTTGTGTATTTTCTTTACTGTATCCATCATCTGAGCACTAATCCCGCAAAAGTTCCCGATGAACTTCCGATAAAAAATTTCTAACCCATGGAAGATCCTTACCTCAAAGATATTCTTTGGTGACAACCATTGTTTGATCACTTTCACCTTTTCAAGATCCATCTTCAACTCATTTGAAGAAATAACAAAACCCAAATATATGATATTTGTCTTCAAGAAAGAGGACTTTTTCAAATTGATTAACAACTTCTCTCACTGCAGCCTCCTCATCACCAATGCTAAATGTCTCAAGTGTTCCTCCTTACTCTTGCTAAACACCAGTATATCATCTAGATACACAATCATGAACTTACCAATGAAATCCTTTAATAATTCATTCATCAGTCTCATAAAAGTTCTCTGGGCATTTGTTAAGACAAATGACATAACAAGCCATTTATATAATGCCTCATTCATCTTGAATGTTGTTTTCCACTCATCACCTTCTCTCATATTGATCTAGTGATATCCACTTTTCAAATCTATTTTTGAAAAATAGTTAGCTCCGCTCAAGAAATCCAATAAGTCATCCATCCTTGGTAATGAAAATATGTATCTGATGGTAATATTATTTATGTCTCTTGATTCTGTACACATTCTCCATCCTCCATCCTTCTTTGGACTTAATACAATTGGTACTGCACATGGACTCAAGCTTTCTCTGCCCAATCCTTTGTCTAACAGATCTTGAAACTGTCTCTTCACTTCCTCATTTTCTTGAGGTGTCAACCTGTATGTTGCTTTATTCGGAAAGATTTCTCCTGGTATCAAGTCAATGTGATGATTGATGCTCTTGATAGGTGGCATTGATCTTGGCAACTCATCCACTACAATATGAGCAAGTTTCTCTAGTAGCTCCTGAACTTCCTTAGAGAAATATTCCAATGAAGTACTAGTAAGGATAACCCTTGGTTGCCTTACTACAACAAACTACATCTCATGTCCCTTCTTTACTTCACTGAGGATTTCCTTCCCACTCATGAGAAGTATGCTCGCCCTGACTTCTTCTTTCACCTTATTTTCCTTAATCAATAAAAAAATGTGTGTCCTACCATTTTTTATTTAAGGTTTATGTATTTCTCCTCCCGTCATGAATAACATTCCTATCATATTGCCAGGGTATTCCCAACAAAACATGACATACATCCATAGGAATTACATGACATAGGATCTCATCCCTATATCCTTGTATTTTAAAATTAACCAGGCATTGTTAAGTAATTGTTACCTGATGACCTTTCTGCAACCATGAGACTTTGTACGATGTAGATGTGCATTCGTCTTTATATCTAGCTTTGCCACCATCTCCGTGGATACTAAGTTGTCAGTGCTCCCACTGTCAATTATCACCTTACAAACTCTGTCCTTCGTTTTGCAATATGTATTGAACAAATTTTTCCTTTGCACTCACTTTTTGGCTTCTGGCTCTTGCTTCAAAAGAACCTTCTTCATCATCAAGGACCTTCCATCCTTTGCACCTTCTACCTCAACATATCGCTTCTGTGCTTTTGAGATGTGAGTTTCACCTCCTTTCTTTATCTCGGGACAATCCCAAGACATATGTCTTGTATTTCCGTAGGAATATCATCTTACTTCTCCTCCTCTGCCTCTTTCTCTACCTCTGGGAAAATAAATTCTTCCACCACTTTGTCTTCCTAGGGAACATCCTCCTTTCTTTAGAGTGACTATGTCATTTATCGACCTCTGTTCAAGCTTCGACCTCTGTTCTATTGACTCTGCTTCCTAGATAAATTCTCTTCTGCTTTCAACTCCATTTGATACGCGTCCTCTATAGTCCTGACTGTCATCATATTGAGTTCATATTGAGTTCATATTGAATTTCGTATCTCATACCATTAATGTATCTGGAAACCTTCTCCTCATCTCTTTCCATCTGTCCAACTCTAATGTTCAATTTGTAGAACTCTTTTGTGTACTCCTTCACATTCAATCCTCTCTATCTCAAGTTCTGAATCCTCTTGAATAGATTTATCTGGTAATCCTTGGGCATGAATTTCGCCTTCAACTTGGCCACCATTCAATCCCAAATCTTGATATTTTGATTTACTTTGCTCCTTTTATCGGCCTATTGTTCATCCCACTACAACGTTGCATGTCCTTTCAACCTAGTGAAAACATGCATTAACTTTTTATCCACTTCGACATCCTATTGGCATAGGGGCAGACCCAAGGTTCACTCCAAGAGCGCACCAACAAGCCCTAGCTACTGGCCCTTTCGGCAACACCTACAAAGTAGATGTAGTCTCACCCAAAGAACCTACGAGGGGGGTTGCAGGGTAGAGATGTCTACAACCAGGGCAATATCAAGTGGAACTAATACAACAATAATGTAGCATTCATATATCTCTTATCAACTAGATCTACTTTGTGCAGTTATAAATTTGATCTAACACAATAATGCAAATAATAGTATAACAATGACAGAGATCCAGGCATCAATCACACATATGACACAAAATATACGTGGTTCACCCTCTCTCTAAGGCTACGTCCATAGAACTGTGCTTATGATATATTAAGATAAAACTTATAGTTCTGATCTGCGCTCTTAGTCAACAGATCTTCTCTCTTCTTCTCTCTGCCTCCCTCCTTCCTGCACACCTAGCTACAGGACTTGATCTTCTCACCTAGCTGAAGATATTACAATACTAGAAGGATCTCATCCTCAACACTCCTCTCTCTCATAGTACAATAATCTCTCAACCAACAATAATCAATATCAATACCCAACACTAGTACTAACCCGACCTAGGTCCTCCCGACCTATATTTATACATTATAGTCCCTCACCGATAGCCTTAGGTCGAAACCTAGGTGTCAAAACCCTAATTACCCAAAACCCTCGGTGTCTAAAACCCTAGGTCAACTTGACCCACCTTTTCAGGGCTTCACCAACTTGTCTTTCCTCCCTTCTTGCGCGGTGCTCCAAAGCATCCAATGGTGGATGTCTCTACTTGCTGAGTTGTCCTTGATCCTGGGCTAAATTTCCATGGTTTTTCCAAAAATGAGATTCGTTATTTTAAAAATGATTCACCCAAATTATATAAAATAAAATTATTTTACCTTAAAAATCGCCAAAATTTTATAAAAACTATATAAAATCCTTAGAAATTTGAATATTTTTACAAAAATATCGCTAATAATTTATAGTTGGAATATGAAGGATTAATAAGATTCGCCAAGGTTTCTACATTTTAAAATAAATTTCCATTATTAAAATCATCCCTATTGTTGATCTATCATCCTCAATCTCCTCATCCAATGACTTGCTTTTCTGTACTTCGCTCTGGCTTTTCTTCTCTTTTGTTTACTTCAACCCAGTGATAGTCATTGTGTCTCCCATGCGGTTCGTGTTTGACCTTTTCTTCCTCGATATTTGCTTCCTTCCATAACCAAGGGCCAACAGGCCCCCAACACTGACCGGTGATTCGTCCTGAGGCACTTTCGATATGATCCTTCCATTTCACTTGGACTTTGGACTGTGTAGTGCAACCTTTGCTTTTTGCTTTATGCCTCCTTCCCATCCTTGTGCAAACTATCTTTTTTGTGTCTTGTACCCAGTTTCAACTGCACTTGGTACCTAGACACTTTTCTCCTTGCTTTTACTGAGAGTTGTGAGGCAGCTGGTTGTCATAATACAACTTCATCTGACTCCCATTCACTAATTCTTCTTTTCATTCTCCCTTCAATGTCTTCAGTTGCGTATTTCCTGCTTCTGTAACATAGGCGACCTCATATGGTCCAAGCCAATGCATTCTGAACTTCCCTAGATGTCTTATAAATTTATTGTCATACATCAGTACTAAATCACCTTGCTTAAATTCCTTCTTCTTGATGTGTCTGACATGATAGGCCTTCTCTCTTTCCTTCTGTAACTACTGATGGAATCCTGCAATAAATTTGTCTTCTTCTAGTTCAACCAGCTAGGCAAGCCTCTCATGAACAATGCCAGTATCATCCATATCTGTAAATGCAAAAATTCTTAAGCTTGGTACCAAGTACTCCATCAGGACAACAACTTCGAGACCATAAACCAACTTGAAAGGGGTCTGCATTGTTAATTTATTTCAAGTGGTTCTATAAGCCCATAGTACTGTTGATACTCTTAAATCCCAGTCATCCTTGGTCACACTACAAATGTTTGTCAATGTTGTCTCCAAGATTTTGTTGAATGCTTCGACCGTTCTATTTTCTTGTGGATGGTAAGGTGTACTCTTCTAGTGGTGAACTGCAAATTCTTCAGTTAGGGTTTCAAATGTCTTGTTGATGAAATGAGTGCCTTGATCACTCATAAGGGTCTTAGGGCATCCAAACCTGGTTATTATGTTATCAAATATAATATGTGCAACTGTAGTTGCACTACAGTCCTTGATTGCTCTTGCTTTAGCCCATCTAGTCAGGTATTTTGTCACAGTGATAATGTACCTTGCTCCTGTGGACTTCCCTGGTGGGTTTATAGGTCCCACGAAATCAATGGCCCACTTTTCAAATTCTTGTAGGGTCATCTACAGTGCTAGTGGAATTTCATCTCTTCAGGATGGTTTTCCAACTTTCTGGCATACATCACAGGCTCTGGTATACTCTTTAGCATCTCTGTGTAAAGTAGGCCACCAAAATCCATCTCGCAGAACCTTTTATGTAGTTGCTTTCCCTACGTAATGTCTTCCTGTGATGCCTTCATAAGCTTCTGCGAGGATCAGCAGGCACTCTGCCTCCATCGCACATCTTCTTAGTATCTCATCAGGTCCCATCTTATATAGTTGACTAGATATTAGTGAAAAGTCTGCAGCGCACACCACTAGCTATTTCTTCTGGGAAATTGTATACTCACTTGGAGCCATTCATGTTGGAAGAAATTGGAATATGTCTCTGAATTGGTCATCCATATTCCTTATGGAGAGAAACTATGCATCTGGTAGTGTATCCTCCAGACTAGTGGGTTCTTCGCCATGTTCCAACCTCGACAGGTGGTCAAGACCCTTGTTCATTCTTCCTAGCTTAACTATGATCTCAAAATCATATTCTTGAAACAGGAGAAGCCATCTGCATATTCACCCCCCCAACGCTCGCTTGTTGACTAGTTACTTTAGCACAGAGTGATCAATAAACATTTTAAAGTGCCCTCCTAGTAAGTAATGGAAGAATGTTTGCAGTATGTACACCATGGATAATCCTTTTCTCTCTGTAGTAGTGTGATTGCTTTCAGCTGTGGATAGCTTTCTTCTAGAAAATGCTAATGGATGGTCGATCTCCCCTTCTCCAGGTGCCAATACTGCTCCTAATGAAATAGAAGACGCATCGACATGCACATGAAATTCTTTGCTCCAATCTGGAAAGACCAGAATGGGCGCAGTCACCATATTTTGTTTCAGTGTGTCGAAGCTCTGTTGGCATTCATCTGTCCAACCAAACTAATAGTCTTTCTTTAATAACTTCTCCATTGGCGCAATAATCTGAGCATATCCTTTGATAATTTTCTGTAATAGCTAGTATGTCCTAGCACAGTGAGCAGTTGTTTGACTGAAGTAGGAGGCGGTAAGTCGACTATAATTGCAATTTTTTATGGATAAACCAACAATCCTTGCTTGCATACAATATGTCCTAATAATAATCCAATTGGTGAGAAGAATATGCACTTCTTCAAATTTAAAGCAATTTGACACTACCTACATTTGTCCAACATTAGTCTTAGACATTCAATATGATTTTTCAGCAAACTAAAAACAATCCAGTCATCAAAATAGGCTTCTAAAAACTTATGCAAATATTCTTTGAATGCTTCGACTACCACCCTGGAGAAGATGGCTGAGGCATTCTTCAGTCCAAATGGCATCACTGTGTATTGGTAGGATCCCCATTTTATGGAAAAAGTGGTCTTGTGGCAGTCCTCCTTGGCAATATGGATCTGATGGTATCATGAAAACCCATGTGTAAAAGAATATACCTCCTGGCCTCCCACATTATCCAACACTTCTTCTGTGAATGGTTGAGGGAAAGGATCATGCAAACAAGCATCATCCAACTTCCTGAGATCTACGTAGATCCTGATCTTGCTTGTCTTCTTGTTTTGCACCACCATAGGGCTGATCCACTCCAACTCTTTGACAGTTTCAATAATCCCTGCTTCTAACATTCTGTCGAGCTCAATATTCACTTTTTCCTTATATTTTGGGTTCAATATGTAGGGTCTTTGCTTGAATGGCTTCACATCTGGTTTCAAAGGTATTCTCATTTCTCCCATAGGTCATTTGATACCCTTCATATTAGTGAACTTGGTCATAAACAAGTCCTGATACTTGTGTAGTAATTTTGTAATTTTGTCAATGGTAGTAGCATCCCAGTAATCTCTGACATTGGCAAGCTTCGGTGCCTCCTCTGTCCTAATATTGACATTCTTTATCTTGATCGGTTGTCCAATGAATGGAAACTCAACTCCTCATCCTTCCACATCCCCGTGGCCTTCTGTCTCAACAATGTTTACCTTCCTCGGATCATCATCTGCATTGGCATTAATGTTATAACATTCTTGTAGTTTATGGAATGGTGCAGTCCATTCATCCTCTTCTTACTCCCAAGGGAGGCTAGATGCCTCCTTAAATAATTTCTGCCTCACAATATGTAGTGCTTTATATACTGAAGGGAATTCACTTTCAAACAAAAAGGTGGTTACAAAATTCTAAAGCATACCTTCCCAATCTGTAGTGATGAGGCACAATTTTGCTTGAAGGTACCAGTTAATAGGGGTTGTGTTCAGTGTGTTAATGAATCTATGTACCCATTGTTCTCGAGGGATGTCACTCCAAGCTTCTTCATAGCTTCACACATGGTCCTTTGGGAAGCTTCGACTTGTGTACCTCACTTCATAGCTTCCTACTTGTGTTGAGAACTATGTTGTCAGCAAGGTTCGGAATTGTGTCCAATCTATAATATTTCTTTTGTGCATCCCCCACCATACTGTTGGTGTAGCTTTTAGGGCCTCATCCATAGCCAACAACCTCTATTGTGTTGGTACACTTGTTTCAAAATCTGAGAGGAAGGCTTCTAGAGGGTTCAAACCATCAAAGGTAGGCAAGTTACTTATTGTTGTACCAATCCAGTGAACTTCTCTGGTCAATCGAGCACATATCCTTATGGATACTTCATACATATGGTTCTGCCAGTTCTCCAACACTTCATATGAATCTGATGAACATGCGTTGTCACTTCGCCAACTTAGATTTCCATCGGCAGTAGGGTTGATATAATCCTGCTGTCTTGTTGTTAATTTATATATGTTTTCCAGCTCATATGCATGGTCTTCTTCTCTGATGGGCTCTATATATCATGGACCCTCATCTGGATCTAAGGGTGAAATGACCCTAAGGTCATCTCTTTCAAATGTCATGCATCTTTTCTTTAAATCAACCATAGTAGAATTGTTGAAGGCCCAATCAATTCCTAGCAATGCAGGGTAAGGGCAACTATCATCAACAATTTCAATTACCTCAAAATATGTAAAGGTCCTAACTTTGTCGATGTTCACATGGACATTCTCCAATCATCCAAATGCACTGACAGCTTGTTGATTAGCCATTCTAAGCCTAATAGGGGAATAGATCCACTTCAATTTTCCCATTAGTGCCCAAGTTTTCTTCGTCATGACATTGACCTATGACCCTAAGTTGAGGACCACATAGTCTATATCATACTCTCCTATTTGAGCATTCAAATGTAATTCTTTGTTTGTTCTTCTCTTCTTACCAATTTGGTGTATTTCCTTGTTTAGTAAGGGGTCTACCTTTCCTAGCTCATACTGCCTAATTAGGTTCTGTAACTCTTGCAGAGCATTCTCATTCCAAATTAGCTTAAGACAAGTGTACAAAATTCCTTCTTTCAGTGAAGATGATTGATCAAATACCTGAGGCATTCCATACTCTTTTATTTTTGGTGAAATTTTAGATAAGGATCCTTGGTCCCCCTTGAACTCCTATCTTGCTTCCTTGAAGATTTGTCTTTATTTCCTTGCATCAAAAGCCTGAGTCTTCTCCACAACTTTCCTGATACATGACTCTTCTGCGATCTTTCTTTGGATTGTTCTATCTTCTCCTGTAGCAGTGCCTCCTCGAGTAATAACAATGACTCTAGGGTTGGTTTCACACCATTTGGCATATATCAGTTGCACTTTTGGGTTCTTCTAGGTTCCTCATCTTTCCTGGAGCTTAGCCAGCAACACAGGGTATTCTTCTATGACATGCTCGAAAGAGTTACAATAACTATAGGTTGTGCAAGGATTCTGACAATCCCTTGCCAAGTGTCTTGGATACATGCAGTTATAATAGATTATTTGTCCTCGAGCTCAGCCCATACCTTCTCCTTGTCCTCTTCCTCTGTATCCACCGCAAGGATTGAAGTTTCCTCTCCTTGAAGAGTTGTACTGTGGAGTGTTTTCTTCTTGTTGTACTTCACCCTGAATCTTGTATATGTCCCTCGACCTCTCATGCATAATATCATAAGCTCTACAATCTCGATCATCATGCCCCACTGATTTATAGAATGTGAAATACAAGTTTTTAGGTGTCTAAACATACTTATGCATGTAATAGCACTCACTTGGGCGATGCCTATTTATGCATACATTGCACCAGGGTAGGTTAACTTGATTCAAGGGGCTCGACGCTCCTAAGACCAAATAATCATCAAATAAGGGACAATGTTCCTTATCATGAACTTTGGATCTTCATGTTACACACCATATATCTTCTATTTTGTCCTTCCCCTTGTCCTTCTTCATATCCTCGACCTGTAGAGACAAACTAGTCAGCTGGCTCAAGATCTGGCTCATGCCTGAGTTAGATTCTCCCATAGGTGTTGATTCAAGCTTCATGGTGATATCCAAAGCTTATTATTGCGATGAAAACTTCTACTTCATTAGAGGGACTCTGATGTGTGGTAACATCACTGCGATGAACCATTCTTTGTTTTGTTCATCGGGGATATGAAAAGTTAATCGGCTTGTTAGGGTCTTGAATCTCTGGTCGAACTCCCAAATAGGTTATGCTACATTTTGTTTCATCTCTTTTAGCTCTGTAATACATTATGAATATGAATTTGGTTTCTTAAACTCTACAATCAATAGATTCTTGATCTTGTTTAGTGGCTCAGGCTATGTTAGGCCTTGGACAAGTTTTATGTACCATCTTAGCGCGTGGTACATTAGCGTAGTGCTGAACTGGTTTCTCTTGATGGCTTCGTCAGTGATATTTTTAATATTCCACATGGCCTCAAACAGGAACTAGTGTTGATCAAGATCCTTAGGTCCATTTCCCCTGAAGATAGGGAGCCTCATCTCATCTGCCATAGAGTTCCCTAGACTTCCTGTCTGAGTGTAGGCTAAGTTGCTAGTAACAACACTTTGAAGACTCTGGTGGTTCTGGCTATTTTGGTTGCTCGGTGGTATTGAAACAAAAGGAGGGTTAGTGGTACTTACTTCAGTAATCTACGTAGTTCCTGAGGTTTCTAGCTCACTTTGGCAAAGTTCTTCAACTTCCTCTTCTTCTGTTCGGATGGGTTATGAATGTTCTTCATCGGTTAGATCTACCTCTTCTCCACTGTAGAAATCCTCTTCTTCATAGTTTTTCTTAAACAGGTTCTCAAGGTGAACCCCTCTAAATAATATTCCACTGTGCGTATGACCAACTTCTGTGTCATTGTTGCTGTCTAAATTTCTAAACATTAGCCCTTTCAAGTCCAGCTAATCTACTGTATCTTCAAGAGATTCTTTTCATGCAACAACATCTTGATTCTTAGCTTCAGAAAGTGCAAACATTTTCCTCTGGGTCCTTTGAAAAAGTATCTCTCGGCTTGGCTATATGATTCTACCCTGTCAACAACAAATTAGGTGATATACCCTCCAATGGTATCAACCAATGATCTACTGCTCTAGATACAACGTTGTCAACTCTCTTGACCTTCTATATTAGTGCTAGTGTCCAAACCACGGGAGGTCTAGATCTAATAACAAACTGGGTATAGGCTGACCTAGCCAACCACTCAAACAACTGCTGGTGGATTCCTCCAAAGAAGATCTTGTGAATGTCGATGAAGATGTATCTTTGTAGCCAATCTTCAGTACTCAGTTTAGGGTTTTTATTCTGGGCATCAACAAAGTCCCTCTCTTGATCCTCTATCCACTTTTGAATCTCTATATTCGATGGGAACCACCTTGACATTCCCTTAAAAAGATTCATGTCCCAGCAACAAAACCATTTGTTGGCATAGGGGTAGACCCAAGGTTCACTCCAAGAGTGCACCAACAAGCCCTAGCTACTGGCCCTTTCATCAACACCTGCGAAGAAGATGTATCTCACCTGAAGCAGCTAAGAGGGGGGTTGCAGGACAAATATGTCTACAATCAAGGGAATATCAAGTGGAACTAATACAACAATAATGCAACATTCATATATCTCTTATCAGCTAGATCTACTTTGAGCAGTTATAAATCTGATCTAACACAATAATGCAAATAATAGTATAACAATGATATAGATCTAGGCATCAATCACACATATGACACAAAATATACGTGGTTCACCCTCTCTCTAGGGATACGTCCACAAAACTATGCTTATGATATATTAAGATAAAGCTTACAATTCTGATCTGCGCTCTTAGTCAACAAATCTTCTCTCTTCTTCTCTCTGTCTCCCTCCTTCCTTTGCACCCAACTACAGGACTTGATCTTCTCACCCAACTGAAGATCTTACAATACCAGAAGGATCTCACACTCAACACTCCTCTCTCTCATAATACAATAATATCTCAACCAACAACAATCAATATCAATACCCAACACTAGTACCAATTAGACCTAGGTCCTCTCAACCTCTATTTATACATTATAGTCCCTCACCGACAACCTTAGGTCAAAACCTAGGTGTCAAAACCCTAATTACCCAAAACCCTAGGTGTCTAAAACCCTAGGTCAACTTGACCCACCTTTTTAGGGCTTCACCAGCCTATGTTTCCTCCCTTCTCGTGCGGTGCTCCAAAGCATCCAATGGTGGTTTTTTCTGCTTGCTGAGTTGTCCTCAATCCATCTTCCTTGTTGATCTGTCATCCTTGATCTCCTCATCTAACGACTTTCTTTTCCGTACTTCGCTCTGGCTTTTCCGTTCTTTTGCTTACTTTGACCTAGTGATAGTCACTGTGTCTCTCACACAGTTCGCATTTGACCTTGTCTTCCTCGATCTTTGCTTCCTTCCATAACCAAGGGCCAACACATCCTCATATTCGAAATACCTGTCCATTTCTTGTATCCAGTCAAGCAATTCCTTCGTGTATAAATTTCCTTCATACATTGGGATGTGAATCTTCTCTCTAGCACCCAACTTGACAACCGTTCTCAACAAGCATTATTCCACAACATCCTTGGCTACATCTTCTTCTTCAACTTCTACATTTTCAATTTTTGCCATGTTGATGTCTCCAGCATCAGGCGCTCTTCTTTGTGTTGTTTCCATGGAATCCAACCTTGCACGTAATTATCTCATCTCTCTTTCCATATCTCTGTTGGATATAGGTGGGTCAACACATCTTCTAGGTGCCATTGTGTTGATGTTTATCCTTCTCCCTATGAAATTAAATTTTGTATTTTTCTCTGACACCACTCCTAGCGCAAACCCCCTTCCCTTTGAAGGGTTGCTTGACCTTCCGGTATTGTATCATTTGGATTTCTGAGTCGGAGCTGTTAACTCCCAAAATAGCACCATCATTTTGGTTGGGTTTTACGATGGATAGCATGGCTATTGATAGTTTCCTCAATTACTTGTTGAGTCCTTTTAGCTGCAAAACTTAAGTTTTGGTTTTGACCCATAAAGTCTTCTTCTTCAAAATTGTCATTTTTTACTTTCCACAGCTAACATGTTTTCAAAAATTCATTGTGCGCTGTGGAAAGTGCCCACTTTCAACAACTAAGGAGATCGTTTCATCAGTTGGCGCGCTGTTGAAAGTGTCAAATCTTAAAAGGTTCTTAAAATCAGTTCTCGGGTGGCGCGCTGTCAAAGATACATGCTTTCAACAGCTAAGGAGGGTCTTCTACAAAGTGGCGCGCTGTTGAAAGTACTTACTTTCAGCAGCTAAAAGGGGCTTACAAAGAGGTGCGCTGAGGAAAGTCAAGATTATCAACAACTAACAGAGGCTATACTCTTGGGTTGGAAACATCAAATCAAATCTTTGGTTCCATATCAGACATTGTTCACAAAGGATCGTTTAGGGTTTTGAATTGCAAATGGAAAAAATGATACTTAAACTTGTAGGGAACTTTTC